>OZ017739.1:179578040-179668040 GCA_963969285.1 Odontomyia ornata | reverse complement strand
CGCTCGACATGCGTTATGGAGATGATCATCTGAAGCAGATTTATCGGTCACAGCTAAGGCATCGGGTGCAGAAGTCTGGTGAAACCCTACAGCAGCTAGCCCAAGACATTGAGCGACTAGCACTTTTGGGTTACCCGGCCTACGACCCAGAACATCGAGATGATGCAGCGACAGAAGCATTCATCAGCGCACTAAAGGACTCGGAATTGCAACAAGCCGTGCGTTTAGCCCAAAAGCAAACGGTTAAGGACGCATTGGCTTACAGTCTGAACTTTGAGGCAGCGAAAAATGCGACTCGTACCACTGCCCGGGTCCGTGAGGTAGTGGCAGACGAGTGCAGGTGTGAGCGCGTGGAAATTGAGTGAGACCCGCATGTAAATGGTGCGCCTAGATGCTGGAATTGCGGAGAGAAGGGGGCACCTGCAAAGAGGCTGCAAGAAGCGAAGAAAACCGAGCTATTGTCCAGGGTGTGCAGCTAGGAGGAGATCCAGACCGAGTCAGGAGGCCAGAATGGAAGCCCTTCAAACAGAGGGGTCGGGAAACATGTAAGAGCCAACTTCGTGGGGCAGAGGTTGGCTAGGAGGATCGACGTCCCCAGCACCACCATCATCGTGTCAAGACTACATCGTGGAGAAGCGGACTTATGCCTTCCGGGTCAAGTTGACGGAGAACACTGCACCATAACAATCGACACTGGTGCAACCCGATCGATTATCCGACCAGACCTAGTTAGACAGCAACAACTTCACAAGGGCAGAATTTTCTCACTACGGACAGCTACGGGAGAAACTGCACCTGTTCATGGAGAGGTCAAACTCCAGATACAGTTGGGAGACCTTGTGTTCCGACATAATTTTCTGGTCGCGAACATTATGGATGACTGCATTCTCGGAATGGATTTTCTGCGACCACATGGAATCACGTTGGATCTGGGCAAACGTGTATTGAAATGGCATAATGTAGAAGTACTGATGGAGGATCCCAGCGTCCAAATTCCCAAGATGAATGTAGTGGTATGTACTGACACTAATGTACCGAATTCTGCCGAAAGCATTGTATGGGCCAAGCTTGATGGTGATTCTGGAGACCACCGATCTTATCTGATAGAGCCAACGAAGACATCGGCATTGCGCAGTTTGATTGTAGGACGAAGCCTTGCAAGATCTTTAAGGAATGGATATGTGCCAGTTAGAGTCCTTAACACCGCAGACTCAACCACGAGCATCAAAGCGGCGGAAGTCATCGGCAGCTGCCAGCCTGTTTCCACCATCACCTGTTTGGAAGCCACTCACGACCATCATTGGAGTAGGAGGCAAGACACAGACAAAACCCGGAAATCCACGTCGGCCATATTGAAGCAAGTCAAATTGCCAGTGCAGCTATTCAAACGAGCCTCTGATCTGGTCACCAAGTACAGTGACATCTTCTCAACAAGCCCGGCTGACCAAGGCCGAACGAGTCTGGTAACTCACGTCATAGATACACAGGGAGCCAAGCCGATTCGGCAAGAACCGAGACGCCTCCCTATAGCCAAACAAGGAGAAGTGAGCGCGCTGATCTCGGACATGGAAAAACAAGGCATTATTGAACCTTCTGTAAGTCCATGGGCCGCGCCTGTAGTTCTAGTAAAGAAAAAGGATGGTAGCACTCGCTTTTGTGTCAACTATAGGCAGCTTAACGACGTCACTAAGAAAGATAGTTACCCGCTCCCACGCATCGATGACATCATGGATACTTTAGCCGACGCAAAATGATTTTCTACACTCGATCTCAAGAGTGGCTACTGGCAGGTAGAAATCGACAAGAAGGACCGAGAGAAGACCGCATTTTCAGTTGGGACCGGATTGTGGCAATTTGTGGTGATGCCGTTTGGGCTTTGCAATGCTCCAGCCACTTTCGAACGCTTGATGGAATACGTGCTATGTGGTCTAACCTGGAAAACCTGCTTGGTGTACCTAGATGACATCGTCGTCATCGGGAGAACGTTCGAAGAGCATGTGCGGAACTTAGAAGAGGTTTTCTCCCGACTGCGACTGGCAAATTTGAAACTTAGTCCCGACAAGTGTACCTTATTCGCAGCTGAAGTAAAATACCTGGGACATGTCGTATCAGCAGAAGGGGTCAAAACAGACCTTGAGAAAATTGAAGCCGTGAAAAGCTGGCCAACACCAAACAACAAGCGCCAACTACGAAGTTTTCTGGGTCTGGCAACCTACTATCGAAGATTCGTCAAAGACTTTGCCAAAATAGCCAAGTGTCTCCATCAGTTAACCGAGAAAAATCGTCCGTATGTCTGGAATGAACAATGCCAGACAGCCTTTGAGACCCTGAAGGAAAAGCTATGTGAATCACCCGTGCTGGCGTATCCGAAACCCGGAAAAATGTTTGTAGTTGACACCGATGCAAGCAACGGCGGTATTGGAGCTGTACTCTCCCAGCAGATCAATGGCGAAGAAAAAGTCCTCTCGTATTACAGTCGAGTTCTTTCAAAAAGTGAGAGGAACTACTGTGTGACCAGGAAGGAGCTATTGGCTATAATAGAGGCCACCAAGCAGTTCCACAAGTACCTATATGGCCAGAAATTTGTTCTTCGAACGGACCATGCATCACTGAGATGGTTGCTCAACTTCAAAAACCCCGAGGGACAAGTTGCGAGATGGATCGAAAGATTGCAGTCATACGACTACGAAATTGTTCATCGGAAGGGCGGAGTTCATGGAAATGCTGACGCCCTATCTCGTCGCCCATGTCCAGCTAACTGCAAGCATTGCCGACGGATTGAGGAAAAGGAACCGCCCGTTGATCTGCGACTGATAACGGCCGAATTCGATGAAGGTTGGTCATCGGTGGAGATTCGAAATGCCCAGCTAGCCGATGAAGACATCGGACCATTGCTCGTATGGAAGGAGACGACTGGGCGACCTGAGTGGAAGGACGTTTCAACATATGGCGCAACCCTGAAAAGCTATTGGGCACAATGGAACTCCCTTCAGGTGGAGGGTGGCGTACTCAAGCGGAAATGGGAAACGGCGGATGGCAGCTCCTATAGGATGCAAACTATACTACCCAAAAGCCGAATCCACGATGTGGTTAAGGAAATGCATGAAGGATCCTCGGGAGGCCACCTTGGTGTTAACAAGACCTTAGCGAAATTGCGGGAAAGGTTCTACTGGCTCCACGCTCGAGAAGACGTAGAGGACTGGTGTCGGAGATGCACAATTTGCGCTTCCGTCAAAGGCCCAAAGCGACGACTGAGAGGACAAATGCAAACCTATAACGTAGGCGTGCCATTCGAAAGGATTGCTGTTGACATCGCAGGACCCTTTCCTGAATCTGAATGGGGAAATCGATACACACTGGTTGTCGCCGATTATTTCAGCAAGTGGCCCGAGGTCTACCCCATTCCCAACCAGGAAGCAACTACTGTAGCCGAACAGCTAGTGTTATATTGGCTCAGTAGGTACGGCGTACCTGGAGAACTACATTCGGATCAAGGCCGAAATTTTGAGTCACTAGTTTTTAGCGAAATGTGCGAGCTGCTCGGAATACGGAAAACGAGGACAACACCGCTGCATCCCCAATCCGATGGAATGGTCGAACGTTTCAACGGCACGCTCAATAAACACCTGGCCAAAATGGTTGACGAGAACCAAAGGGACTGGGACCGACATATCCCACTATTTTTAATGGCGTATAGAGCTGCTGAACATGCATCGACGGGCCAAGTCCCAGCCAAAGTCATTTTTGGAAAGACTATTCGTTTGCCAGCCGATATAAAGTTCGGAACACCCCCTGAGAAACCCCAAACGGTCTCGGAGTACACAAGTGATCTAAGACAACGGTTGAACCAGATACATCGGACAGTGCGAAAACACCTCGAATCGGCTACTGACCGCATGAAGACCAGGTATGATCTAAAGGCAAATTCTACTGGCTTCCAGCAAGATGACTTGGTGTGGCTTTATAACCCGCAACGGCGAAAGGGTAGGTCTCCAAAGTTGCAACATAATTGGGAGGGACCATACCGAGTTACAAAGCGAATCAACGACGTCGTATACCGAATACAGGAACATCGTAAGCCGAGAGCTAAAATGAAAATCGTGCATCTGGACCGTCTTGCCCCATATTACATCCAGGGAGAATTGACTACAAATAGCGACACATCTTTTCGGGGCGAAAAGAACTGAGGTGGGGGCAGTGTTACATGTACAAATAATTCTGCGAGCTACTGTCGCAATTGTTTTCACAATCATTAAGAACGTCAACAAATGAATTTACTCGAACCCACGAGAACCCAACAAGCATTATCAACATCTGAAAGTGAGTCACTGCCCATTCATGCTGGAATGTTCCCGCTTATTCACCAATGTAGGAGAACTGAGTTGAATGATTAGAGACCCTATATAAAGGCGAGCTGAATGAATGGCGGCATTCATTCGACCGCGATAAAAGACATTGCGTTTTCACTTTCCCGGAACATTAAAATTATTATTGGCCGCGAACCAAAACACGCGACAATATGTATATATATATATATATATATATATATATATATATATATATATATATATATATATATATATATATATATATATGTGTGTATATATATACATATATATATATATATATATATATATATATATATATATATATATATATATATATATATATATACATATATATATATATATTTATATATATATATATATTTATATATATATATTCATATATATATATATATATATATATATATATATATATATATATATATATATATTTATATATATAAATATATATATATATATATATATATATATATATATATATATATATATTTATATATATATATTAATCTCTCTTGGTCAGATGCGGATAAAAACGACCTTGCTAGTTTGACAGCTCAGTACAGACTGACTTGATTAATTGAACGTGAGGTTATTACAGTAGGTTACAAAAGAAATAGAACTTCACGTATAGTTTTCTTTTCATTCTGACACGGCCATCCTACAATTCATCCGTCTCGGATGACTTAACTGCCCATGGTTTCATATAATCTACTGCTGATTGCTTAAAATGGGGTCACTCGCCCTTTGATAGGTATCGACCATCATCACGATCGTTCCCGTTGCATCTTTCTACAACATATGCTCCCAAGTATTTCCCCTTCAGCTTAAGACCAGTACCAAATTGAGTGCACTGTATTGCGACAATATCGCAAACTTTATAAGTGATTTATTCATAGCGCTTCCTATCGTGGTGACGTTTTTGTAGCTCCTGAACTTCTTTTATTTGTTTTCTTGCCTGCTCTCGTAAATGTTCTCGATTTTCGGAAAAGCTTGCGGCTAGTTCTTGCCTAATCAGCTCCAATACATTTGTGGCACAGTCCGTTCGAAGTTTCACACCAACCAGAACTTCATGTGGAGTCATGCCGATAGTCTTCTGGTATGTTGAATATAGGCGCTGCTGACATTTTCCGACAAATTTACACCATTTCTCTGGGTCATTTGCAGCTAAAGGGTGGTCCAACCATAATGCACGATGTTAATTGTGAGTCACACCTTAACGTCAAGTTTTTCGCCCAACTTAATTTGACATTTCTTTGTTTCACTGTTTGACTAATTCAACCATGATGAGGTACACAATTGAGCAGCGCGTTAAGGTTGTTGAAGCTTATTACGAAAATTGGCGTTCAAATCAAAATGCATTTCGTGCACTTCGTGATTTTTATGATCAGCATAATCTACCAAATGTGTCCACAATCGGGAGAATTGTGCGCAAATTTCAGCAAACCGGGTCTGTAGGAAACGTGAAATCACCTGTACATGCTCGCCCAGTTCATTCTGCGGAAAACATTGCTGTTGTTCGCGATAGTGTGGCAGAAGAGCCGTCAACCTGGACTCGCCGTCGTGCCCAACAATTTAACATCTCACGAACATCACTGATGCGAATTTTGAATAAAGATTTGAATTTAAACGCTTACAAGATTCAATTGACTCAAGTACTGAAGCCTACTGACCATTTCCAGCGTTGGTAGTACGCCGAATGGTTGGTCGAACAGACAGAATGGAATGGTGACATTACAAAGAAAATCATCTTCAGCGATGAGGCACACTTTCACCTCAGTTGATTCGTTAACAAGCAGAATTGCCACATTTGGGCAAATGAGAATCCACGAGTGATTGTTGATAAGCGGATTACCCACAAAGAGTGACTGTTTGGTGCGGTTTATGGGCTGGCGGCGTCATCAGACCGTACTTCTTCGAAAATAAGGACAGCGAAGCAGTAACCGTGAATGGTGTTCGTTATTGCAAGATGATAACGGATTTCTTGTGGCCAGGAATTGAGGTTATGGACCTGGACGATATGTGGTTCCAACAGGATGGTGCCACTTGCGACACAGCCAACGAAACAATGGCTCTTTTGCGCGAGAAATTCAATGGCCGTGTTATCTCACTTTGTGGCGATGTTAATTGGCCGCCACGGTCATGTGATTTGACACCGTTGGACTTCTTTCTCTGGGGACATTAAAAAGAAAAAAGTGTACGTCAATAAGCCAAAAACAATTCAAGAGCTAAGGGATGAGATAATTCAGCACATTAACGACATTGAACCTCAATTATGTCTCAGAGCCATTGAAAATATGGACCATTGGATAGAAGTATGCCACCGTAGCCGTGGCGAACATTTGGGTGATATTTTGTTTCAGATATAATTGTCATCGATCCTTCTATTATAATGGAAAATATTAACACAATTCCCTGAAATTTTTTTGTTTTATTTACAATAAACATCGGTCGTTTAAGTTTTACCACCCTTTAGTTTGATTAAGACAGGAATGATGATTTGATTCATTCGTTCTAGCTGCCCGTTACCTCTTGGGACTCCAGTTGTTATCTGTGTGTGCTCGATATGTTTTTCATCACAGTACTCTTTGAAGCCCAAAGATGTGAACGCTGAACCACGATCTGATATAATGCATAATGGATTCCCAAAAACGCAGCCTGCTGCTCCAATTTATCCAAGACTTCTTTGGTATTTGTTCTTTTGATTGGGTAGATGCAAGTGAATTTAGAGAATGCGTCCACGATCACAAACACATACTTATACATCTTAGTAGTAGTTGTCATCTGCCCAAGATGGTCGATATGATAAGTCGTGAGAGGGAAATCATCTTTAGGAATAGCATGCAGCTTCCCATCTTTCTTCCCTTTCTTCCTTTCTGTCAAAATACAGATTATGCAGCAGTCTCTCTGCGGTTGAAGTTTCTTCTGAAGTTGAGGAATATACCAATCTCGATTAATAATCTCCTGCATCTTCCTCACATCAAAGTGACAATTCTCATGCACTTTCCTAATTATTTCTTATTGCATATTGGAAGGGGCAACAATTACATCCTTTCCATTCACGAACTTCAACAACACATCATTTTTAACGCTATACTCGTCATACGGCTGAGATTCTAAGACCTTATTGGTATTAACTTTGCATCTTTTTTTGATTTTCCACAATGGTAGCTGAGAAGGTATTTTGAAGGATCATCACAGCATTACGGCTTAACGCATCCACGTGTTTCATGCGGGAGTCTGTTCGATGTTACATCGTGTAATTGAATACTTCCATTTCTAATGTTCACCTCGCAACTCGATTAGGTACTTGAATTTTGTTCACTGTTTTTTGAAAAGCAGCACAGTCGGTTACAATTTTAAAGTGAATCTCCAATAGATATGGCCGTAATTTCTTCAGAGCTTTGACGACAGCGAGGACTTCCAATTCATAAGAATGATAGCGTTTTTCTGCTGCCGTCTTTGTTTTAATCCAATAGCATACTGGACGAAATTTGTCCTCTGGATATTCCTTTTGCAGCAACATGGCTCCCGCTCCATCTTGAAATGCGTCTGTGTGTAGTTGAGTAACATAATTTTCACTGTAAATCAGTAGTACTGAGTTCTCACACAATAAGTTGTAGTATAATTATCATTGTAAATCAGTAGTACTCGCACAATAGGTCCTTCAGCGTATTGGAAGCTCCTCCTTAAATTCAAATGGTGTATCTTTCTTTAGTAAGCTGTACAAAGATGCTGCAGTCACGTTAAACCCTTCAATAAATTTTTGAAAGTACCCTGACAAAAATTTTTGCAAATCTCTAAAATCTTCACTGCTTTCACTTTTGCTGGATCTAGTGATATTTTAGAATCACTGATTATATGCTCTAGGTACGTGACGCTTTTCTGAAGGAAACAACATTTCTTCCATTGAATCTCCAATCCGTATTCTGCTGCCACTTTGAGGGTTTGTCTTAGTTTCACAAGTCTTATCAGCTTCACCTTCTGATGGGATGACCAAGTCGTCAACGTATTGAATAACAATTCCACATCTGATTAAGTCTTTGAATATTTCACTAGTGAATCTACCAAAGCTGGCTGGACTGTTGCATAGTCCAAATGGTGTCTTCAAAAACTCATATTTAATAGTAATTTCAAAATAAAAACAACGTTGTTTCCTTTACGACTATACTTATTTATTTTTACAGTAAATACGTATTTCGACACGGAACATCCGCTTCTTCAGTACACTAAATAATTTTCCCTATTGATCTTGTATTTATACAATTTACTTTTTTCTACAACAATCATAAACTTAATCCTAATCACTTTACAAACAATAAATCTATTAATTTTGAATCACTATTTCCGACATCTCCATTCAATCTCCGGTTCACAGGTACTTTTCTAATTTCAATACTTTCACATATATCTAGTTAATTGCTCCTTAATGACCCTGAGGTTTTCCATGGTTATCGCATGTCCGTCGCTTATGATATGCTCAGCAACTGACGATTTCGCACTATTTGTTCTCCAAACCTTGTTCGTACTAATCGTTTAGTTTGCCCCACATATACTTTTTCACAAACCGGACACGTAATTTTGTATATCCCGCTTTTTTCGTCCTCGAGTTTCCGATCTTTTTTGCTGCCCAACAGTGCTTTAAGCTGCCTATTCCTGCTGCTGCCTATTGGTTCGAGCTGATGTTTTTGTAATACACTCGCCAATCGTCCATACATTGTCGAGTATGGTATGATCACTCTACGTTTGCATACAGAGTCCATCAATTTATTAGGTTGAAATAGTGTTGTCATGATGTTTCTCCTTATTTGTTTCTCCTTCCTATTTATCATATTTTTTATAATTATGTGTTAATATCCATTCAATTTCGCTGTGTTGATGACTAGTAATTTTAAAATAAAAGCAACTTTGTTTCCTTACGACTATACTTATTTATTTTCACAGTAAATACGTATTTCGACATGGAACATCCGATCTTCTTCAGTACACTAAATAATTTTCCCTGTTGATCTAGTATTTATACAACTTAATTTTTTTACAACAATCATAAACTTAATCCTAATCACTTTACAAACAATAAATCTATTAATTTTGAATCACTATTTCCGACATCTCCATTCAATCTCCGGTTTGCAGGTACTTTTCTAATTTCAATACTTTCACATATATCAAGTTTATTGCTCCTTACTCCCCCTTTAATTAGCCTGAGGTTTTCCATGGTTATCGCATGTCCTTCGCTTATGATATGCTCAGCAACTGATGATTTCGCACTATTTGTTCTCCAAACCTTGTTCGTGTACCTGGGGCTACTGATCGACTCGAAGATGAGTTTCTCTGAGCAAATCAGGGCAACGGCTGAGAAGGCTGCTTCGGGAATATCGGCCCTGAGTCGACTTATGGCCAACGTAGGGGGACCCAGCCCATCAAGAAGACGCCTCTTGATGAGTGCTGTAGGGTCAGTGCTACTGTACGGAGCAGAGGTATGGGGCGACGCTCTCAGCACGGAGGTATACCGAAAACGATTGGCACAGGCACAGAGAAGAGGAGCACTGAGAATTGCATCTTCGTATCCAACAGTCTCCGACTCGGCGGTGAGAGTGATTGCAGGCGTGATACCTGTCGCCCTCCTTGCTAGAGAGCGCCGCGCTATTTACCTGCGCCGAAACGAGGATGCGAGGGAGATGGTTGTCCGCGAGGAGAGACAACGCTCGCTCAACGATTGGCAGCAGTCTTGGAGGAATTGCACGAAGGGAAGGTGGACTGCGCGCCTCATCCCGGATGTGAGACCGTGGCTAAATCGAAAGCATGGTGAGACTGACTTCTATCTGACCCAGCTTTTGAGCGGGCACGGGTGTTTTCAGTCTTACCTGCACAAGATCGGCAAGTCACGGTCTCCCGATTGTCGGTTTTGCCCAGGAGAGGAGGACAATGCCTGTCACACATTTTTTGCGTGTACGAAATGGGCCAGGCTGCGAAGGGAACTCTACAGGGAGACGGGAGAGCTCACCCCGGATAATATAGTTGCGGTGATGCTCGAATCGCTTGACAAATGGAACCAGGTGGCACATTATGCTCGGGCAGTCCTAAAATATAAAAGGGACTCACAGCAGCCGGAGGCGCTAGGGCTGGGGGATCGCTCTTCTGGCAATTCCTCTTCCCCCCTCCCCTCCCGCTAGGAAAGGGACTCCCCAGCTTGAAGGCGCCCCACGGCGTAACAAAACGAGACCTGGCCCGAAGTAATGTGTCAAACGGTTCCAGGCTAGGTTCTCAGATTGACAGGGGAGGTGTTTAGTGGGTAGTCCAAAGGTATCCTCCATGGGAGTCCCACACTGCCAGACTCGGCGGGCATAAATGCCTTCACCTCCCTACCACAAAAAAAAAAAAAAAAAAAAAAAAAAAAACCTTGTTCGTACTAATCGTTTAGTTTGACCCACATATACTTTTTCACAAACCGGACACGTAATTTTGTATATCCCGCTTTTTTCGTCCTTGAGTTTCCGATCTTTTTGCTGCCCAACAGTGGCTTCAGCTGCCTATTCCTGCTGTTGCCTATTGGTTCGAGCTGATGTTTTCGTAATACACTCGCCAATAGTCCATACATTGTCGAGTATGGTATGACCACTCTACGCTTGCATACAGAGTCCATCAATTTATTAGTTTGAAATAGTATTGTCATGATGTTTCTCCTTATTTGTTTCTTCTTCTTGTTTATCATATTTTTTATAGTTATGTGTTCATATCCATTCAATTTCGCTGTGTTGATGATACAGTCCTTTTACCTTGCGTATCTTTCTACCTTCAATGGAATGGTAAGCAATCGATGGACCATACTGCTATATGCCGCTATTTTTTGGGGTTGCGTGTGCTACGATGCGTGAAAGTAGTAGAAGAAGAAGAAGAACAAGAAGCAATAAACTTGATATATGTGAAAGTATTGAAATTAGAAAAGTACCTGCGAACCGGAGATTGAATGGAGATGTCGGAAATAGTGATTCAAAATTAATAGATTTTTTGTTTGTAAAGAGATTAGGATTAAGTTTATGATTGTTGTAGAAAAAATTAAGTTATATAAATACTAGATCAATAAGGAAAATTATTTAGTGTACTGAAGAAGCGGATGTTTCGTGTCGAAATACGTATTTACTGTAAAAATAAATAAGTATAGTCGTAAGGAAACGACGTTGTTTTTATTTTAAAATTACTAGTAAAGTTCGACTATAAAGCTTTCGGTGGATCCAACAATTTTAAGTTATAAAATCGCAACCAAGCTTTATCCGGAATTCAAAAAAATTATTAAAATTGAAGCAAAAAATGGCAAGACTAAGTCAAGTTTTATAGGTTTTCTTAAAATTGTATAGGGCATAGGTTACATAAGATTGTTATTAAGGCAGGGCTGTATAGAGCAAAAAGTTATGAGAAAAAATTGAAATGAAGCTTATTCGACAAAGTATTGGGATTTTGCATAGCAAACTAGACGAAATTACTTTACAAGCATATAAAGAACATTTGAAATTTGCCAAATAAATCACGGAAGATGGAGGTATATTGGAAGTAGCTATAAATAAAATAAGGAGAGCTTATAAATGTGAACTGATCAGGAAAAGAAACATCTTAGGGGAAAAATTTGAAAATTTAAAAAATGAGCAAGTAATAGCTCGGAAACTGAAACCAGCTGTGAAAATGGTGGCAAATTTTATTATAAACAAAACGAATATAGAGTTTACAAGCGATGAATTACATTTATTAAATAAGGGACTCAACAATGCTATCAAGTGAAAGCCTGAATTAGAAATTATTATAATAGACATCGAAGCAAGAATAAAATGACTAAGTCAAGATGAAAGGGATGATATAAGACTAGATGTCAAAAGAGCCATATCAAGATATGATCTAGGGCAGTGTAAAGATTCAACTGAAGAAAAAGTCGTGAAGCAGCTGAGACAAAAATAAGCTTTTTTCCTGAAGGCGGACAAGAGTAACCAAGTGGTAATAATAGGGAAGCATGAATATGACCAATTGGTTATGGATAAGTTGAAAAGTGGAAACTTTTTCCAACTAAGAATCGATCCATTAACAGAAAGCGTGAAACGGGTTAACAAAGCACTGAATGAAGCTGGCGGAAATTTTGAAAATATGGGGAAATTGAAAATGCCAAACCCATTGCTACCCAGAATGAGGTGTCAATTAAAAACCCATAAAACAGGAGAAGAGTTGCGTGAAATAATCGCGGATAGTAACTCTCCTACGTATAATATTGCAAAATGGATATCCAGTGAATGCAAAAAATTAAGCAATCCATATGGAGTGAGATCGAAAAAAAAAACAAATCAAAATTAATTAGTAAATTGCGAAATGTGACAGTTATGGATAACGAAGTGTTAGTGTCTTTCGATGTGCAGAAATTGTTTCCAAGCACACCGGCAAAACAGAGGATATTCCAATTAGTCAAATGGCTCGAAAAATTTAAGATCTCAATAGAATGGAGGAGGAAGGTGGTTCAGTATGGAAAATAAGCAAATCTATGCATGATTGAAAATTATTTCACGTTCCGTAATTATTTCTGTAAAATTACCAAAGGGCTAGCAATGGGGAATCCGTTATCACCATTGCTAGTGGAAATGTTTATGTTAAGCATAGAACAGATTATTGAAGAGAAAGAATGGATACCACGAATATGGTATAGATACGTTGACGATATTACAGCAGTAGTCCCCAAAGAAAAAGAGAATGAACTAATTATTAACCTGAATAGCATTCATAGCAACATAAAATTCAGCATGGAAATGGAGATAGAGGATCTTATCCCTTTCTTGGATACGTGGATCATCAGGAGTGAGGGAAGGTTGGAATTCGACATTTATCGTAAACCAACTAACTGTCAAAGAACTATTCCGGCAACCTCGTGGCACACGCAACCCCAAATATTAGCGGCATATAGCAGTATCGTCCATCGATTGCTTACCATTCCATTGACGGCAGAGAGATACGCAAGGAAAAAGGACTACATCATCAACACAGCGAAATTGAACGGATATGAACACATAACTATAAAAAATGTGATAAATAGGAAGAAGAAACAAATAAGGAGAAACATCATGACTAAACTATTCCAAACTAATAAATTGATGGACTCTGTATGCAAGCGTAGAGTGGTCATACCATACTCGACAATATATGGACGATTGGCGAGTGTATTACGAAAACATCAGCTCGAACTAATAGGCAGCAGCAGGAATAGGCAGCATAAAGCACTGTTGGGCAGCAAAAAAGATCGGAAACTCGAGGACGAAAAAAGCGGGATATACAAAATTACGTGTCCGGTTTGTGAAAAAATATATGTGGGGCAAACTAAACGATTAGTACGAACAAGTTTTGAAGAACATGTCAAAGAAGCCGCCAGTATAAAGAACAAAAAGACAAATAGTACGAAATCATCAGTTGCTGAGCATATCGTAAGCGAAGGACATGCGATAACCATGAAACTTCAGGCTCATTAAAGAGGGATTAAGAGCAATAAAACTCCGCCGTAGACGGTCCCAAGCCCGTTTGAGAAGGGAGGAGGGAACCCCTTGTTTCCCCGACCCATAGCTTCCATGATTCCTCACCCCAAATCCCCCAATTAAATGGTAGTAAATGCTCTCGGGGTCGCACATTGGGTTTACTGGTTCCCCAATAATGTCACATTAAATGCCGAGAAATGCTAATAACTGGAAATACATCTACAGCTCTGCTACTAAATCCTACTTAAGATTAAGAGGATGAAGGCGAATCTTCCGCGCCTGATAATGGAATCGACGTAATAACCATGCCGCCGGAATGGAGGTTGGGCGACGGGCTAACTCCCCGTCCCTGGAAAGCCTTTCAAGACATGTGATCGCACACAATATTCAAAAGTGGGAAGCCTACTGGAAAACGAGAATCCGGAGTGGCCTTCATTGTGGATAGGGAGTTCAAATCGCAGGTTACTGATTTTAAGACAATAAACGAACGGTTGTGTGCGATCCGTATAAAAGCGAAATTCTTTAAAATCTCGCTGATTAATATTCACGCCCCGACCGAAGAAAAGGACGAGGAAACGAAGGAAACGTTCTATAATCACCTGGAAAGACTGGTTGACTCATTACCCACAAACGACACAAAAATAATTCTGGGTGATTTCAACGCTAAGGTTGGCAATGAGCTATCTCATCGGGGAACGACTGGAGGATATAGCCTCCACGATGAAACAAATGACAATGGCCAGCGCCTGATTGACTTTGCATGTAGCAGATATCTAATCATACGTTCGACTTCGTTCCCACATCGACGCATTCATAAAAAGACCTTGTTGTCACCGGATGGCAACACACAACACCAGATCGATCATGTTCTGATCCAACAACGTTGGGCCTCGATCATACTTGACGTCCGTACATACCGAGGAGCCAAATGTAACTCAGATCATTACTTGCTCAAATTAACCTATCGATGTCGTATGTCAAAGGCATATTCGGCGAAGACCAGCCCGCTACAAAACTTTGACATCTAAAGGCTCCAAACGGCGTCTGTGGCCAAACATTTCACGGAGACCCTCGACAACCAGCTGGCTTCCATCTTATTAAGCGCATCGTTAAAGACGAGCAACGAGCTCTGGATGGAAGTGAAAGCGGGTATTAGGACCGTGGCAGAACAGACGATCAGACATTAAGCTCGGCGCAAGAGGAATGATTGGTTCGATGAGTGCCAAAATGCGTTAGATAAAAAGAATCAGGCGTACATAGAATACATAGGTAGGAAAACCAGGACGAAGAGAGAACACTATGAAAATCTCAGAAGAGTAGCGAATAAGATAATTAGGATTATGAAAAGAAAATACTATGACGACCAATTGAGAAGTATAGATGTAAGCTTAGCCAGCAACAACACAAGACAAGCATACAAAGTAGTGAAAAGCCTGAAACGTGGTTATCAGCCCAAAACCACGTTATGTCGTGATGACATCGGCAATATCATTGCTGATGAAATCAAGATTAAGGAGAGATGGGCATCATATTTCAAGAACCTCCTTAATCTTCCGCATAGCTCCAGAACATCGGAGCCTATAGATGTCTGCGGAGAGCGTCCATTGGCCCCACCAACTCTGGATGAAGTTTGTTCCGCCATCAAACCCCAAAAGAATAATAAAACGCCGGGCATTAATGAGATTCCAATGGAGCTCATCAAATGTGGTGGTAGTAGTGTTCATCAAGCTATTCACAAAGTCATCCAGCACATTTGGCTACAAAAACATATGCCAAAAGAGTGGAGCTAATCAATTATATTTCCTATCCACAAAAAAGGTGACAAGCTACAGTGCGAAAATTGTAGAGGCATATCACTACTTTGTACGGCGTACAAAATATTTTCAAAGATCTTAGAAAATAAAATCGGATCATACACCAAGAGTATTATTGGGGAGTATCAAGGTAGTTTTAGAGCAGGTAGATCAACAACAGACCAATTGTTCACAGTCAAGCAGGTACTTGAAAAATGCTGGGAGCCCAACATAGACGTACACCAAATTTTCGTTGACTTCAAGCAAGCCTACGACAGTATTGATCGTAACGCACTGTACCAAATAATGCTTTGCTTTGGGATCCCAGCCAAATTAGTCCGTCTTACTAAAATGACAATGACGTCAACGACCTCCCAAGTCCGCATCAATAACCAACTCACTGATGCCTTTGACACAATCGGATTAAAGCAGGGAGATGGGCTGGCCTCATTGCTTATCAATTTGGCCCTAGAGTACGCCATAAGGAAGCTACCTGTCCATACGCGAGGTACATTACTATTCAAGTCGAGCCAAGTAGTAGCCTATGCGGACGACATAAACATTTTGTCACGGTCATTAACAACTGCCAAAGAACTCTTCCTAAAACTTGACAGCGAAGGAAAACTAGTAGGGCTACAAATCAATGAAAATAAAACAAAGCTCATGACGCAGTCGAGGAAAAATACCTGTAGTACACAAAACATCACACTTGGCGAATATAGTTTCGAAAATGTTAGCGAATTTGTGTATTTAGGCGCCAAAATAACGAAAACGGGCAATGAAAGTGAAGTGCAGGTCGCACGAGTGTTGTGCGACGAAGAAAGTGTGATGGAGAGAGTGGAAGGGAATGGAGGTATTAATAAAAAAAAAAGAGAGAAACGAAATACGCCAAAGAATATAGCTCGCAAATAAAATATTTTATTCAGTATTGACGATCTTGAAGACCAGCTGCATACACAGGAAAACAAAGCTTCAAGTATACAAATCTGTGATAAGACCTGTGTTATGCTATGGGTGTGAAACATGGACCCTAACCCGAGCATCCGCAAATATATTGAACGCCTGTGAGCGACGGATCCTGAGGCGAATAATCGGAGCGAAGCTAGACGGGGACCAATGGCGAATTCGATACAACCATGAGCTGTATGAAATTTTTGACGACCCGGAGGTCTCAACGATTATAAGACTGCTGAAGCTGCAATGGGCTGACCACATGAATCATATGGACGAACAACGGATACCCAAAAAGGTATTCGTTGGGAGAACTGAAGGCCGGAGACCAGTGGGGAAACCGAGGAAACGCTGATCTGACTCGGTCGACGAAGACGGTTCATCGCTGCTCGGATTTTGAAATTGGAGGACACGGTCAATGGACCGAGACAGTTGGAGGCGCTATTTGCAGGAAGCGAAGGCCCGAGAGGGGCTATAGTGCTAAGAAGAATAAGAAGAACAAGAAGCAATAAACTAGATATACGTGAAAGTATTGAAATTAGAAAAGTACCTGTGAACCGGAGATTTAATGGAGATGTCGGAAATAGTGATTCAAAATTAATAGATTTATTGTTTGTAAAGTGATTAGGATTAAGTTTATGATTGTTGTAGAAAAAAGTAAGTTGTATAAATACTAGATCAATAGGGAAAATTATTTAGTGTACTGAAGACGACCGGATGTTTCGTGTCGAAATACGTATTTACTGTAAAAATAAATAAGTATAGTCGCAAAGGAAACAACGTTGTTTTTATTTTAAAATTACTAGGAAAGTTCGACTATTAAGTTTTCCGTGGATCCAAAAATTTGAAGTTATATTTAATATTGGGGGTGGAAAAGCGGTATGCTCCCAACTATCATTTGCCGCTGGTACATGAGAAAATCCATTCTTGAGGTCAATTTAACCCATTCGAGACGGCTCATGTATTTGGAAGGTCTCCCCAGGAGCGGAAATTTTTTTTTGCTGAATTTAAACAATTGTTGCCTAAAACCATACCTGTACTAATGATCCGTCGATCCATTTCATATTTCACAAAATGACAACATGCAGGCCGCTCCTCGCAATAAAATTATTTAGAAGAGCATAACATAGATTTCTTATTTCACGCTCCGAAATTATGGAAACAAGGTTTGCCATACAAAAAAACATATGATGAGCAAGTCGTAAAACATTTAGAAATTCAGGGAAGGACGATCTGCAGATTACATACATATAAAATTCAAAACAAATAAAGGGAGAAATGGAATGAAAATTAATTCTAGGAAAAATTTCCCTCCGAGCAATATAGATGTTTGAAATTGATAAACTAATTATAACATGGGTGAAGATAAGCTGAGAGTAAAAAACTAGTAAGATAGTAATAAAACAATTTTTGAAGATAGTCCTTAGTTTTGTTGAGCATGATGGTATCGTTTGAAGCATTCACCCAAACACAGCCCAGGATTTCCGACACAGGCAGGACAGGAATAATTAGTGCGTCGATATTTACCTGCTTGGGAACACATGCGACAAATCTTTCGTTTCACTTTTCTGTTTTTATCCCTAGGCAGGACTTCAGGTAGATGATCCAATGATAGTGGTGTCGTAAGCTGCTGATCTCGAGGATTTTCGACCAGATTTTCCAATATCTCTGGCGATACTGATAAAAGTTGTATTTTTTTGTTGATACGGCATAAGTTTTATACAGGTTGAACGAGTTCAAAAGCAAAGTTTCTACCAAATTAATCCATAGTTTGACGTACCATTTGAAGGTTCTCCTTGTGCAAGAATAATATGATAGCATTTGGTCTTTACGATCGATTCCATTCATGTGCTCGTTGTAGTGATGCAGGGCAGCAGGCTTTAGAACTTTAAACTTTCTTTTATTTTTGTATTCAGTCAAAGTCGCTCGATATTCACTTGAAATAAATAAAACGTCTCTTTTGTCTCTAAACTTGCCGATAAGAATATTGTTTTTAAACCGTGATATTAAATCGTTTTTTGAAAGTTTTGCATTGACCACCTCAAAATTGTTTCCTTTTCTTGTTCTTCTCAGAGTCCCAGTACAATAAGTTCTATACTCAAGCAATTTCCGCACTAATGCATAGCTTGTATAATAATTGCCCATGAACACTGAATGTCCTTGATGCAAAAAATCTTTCATCAAATGAAAAACAACTTTATCCACATGTCCTTTTCCACTAATTTCATCGCCACTCCCGGTGTAAACTTTTATTCGCAATACTGTACCCGAACTTACACATAATATGTATAACTTTACACCGTGCTTGTGCTTTTTTCCTGCAATGTACTGCTTGAAAACTAATCGTCCTCTCCAAGGAACTAAGGATTCGTCCAATGACAATTCTTTATGCGGGTAATAGACTTCTTTCATTTTATCATTAAAATAGTTGATGACAGGAATTATTTTTTTAAGGCGATGATCACTTTCAGTATCTGATGAAAAATGAAGCGATCTCAATATATTCTGGAATCTTTCTCTACTCATATGCCGCGAAAAGCACTCAAATCCAAAGTGCTTGCCTTTATTCCAGTAGTTATCAATTCTCGGGCAGCTTATGGTGCCTGTATGTAATAACAAGCTTAAAAACACCTTAAACTCCGCAATTGTTAGTTCCTTCCATTTCCTTCCTAGAACTATTTCGCCATACTTATTTGTCTCCTTCACTATCAGATTAAAAAAATTGTCATCAAACAAAAGTTTGAAAAAATCGTACGGTTGTCCTCCATTGGACTTTTTTAAACCTGGAGCACCCCAAACGGAATTTGTTGAAATTCACCGCTAATAGTCCAATTCTCAGTATTCACCTTCAACGTCTTCAATATCACTTTCACTCTCTTCGGAATATTCACTACCTGTATCATCGACAATTTCAACGAAAGAATCATCAATATCCAAGTTTGTCTCTTCATCACTATCACTATCATTGATTACGAAATTTTGGTTTTTCTTTCTATTTAGCGGAAAAAATAAATTGTCACTATCACTATCACTGCTAAAATTCTGCAGTCCTGATGGTCCTGCCTCTGAGTCACTCATTTCATAAGGTAAATTGAAACGGAAACCAAAATTTACTATAATACACTTCTAAGATTCTTTTAAGATCACCCCGGTCTTGTTGCGACAATTACTTTTTCAGTAATGACTGATAATTGAAATAAAGTATCATTGCACACACGGTGTGCAGTCCGTCATTTTGGCTCGGAAATCCATTGCACACACGGTGTGCAGTCCGTCTCGAATGGGTTAAGAAAGTGTAATGATTTTACGTTTACGTGCGAACGCGGGACCGACCTCTCATCGGTTCTAGACGTTAAGTCTGAGTAGTGCCAACGGATGGTACCAACCGGTCAACCAATCCGTGCACCGTAACCCATTCACTCGGTGGCTGCTTGTCGGCCAGCTAGATCGGAGAGGATTTCGGTCGCGGGTCTCCGAATGGGTTACGCTCATTTACAATATTCAGCCACCTATGCATGCCCGTTTTCAAACGCGTTACAAAACAAAACCATACGGAGAGGAAACCTACTTTACGTTACTCCGTATTTCTTCATCAACCAGTCAAAAAAACAAAGATCTAATCTTTACTTCGCGTTCCCGAATTTCCGACGCGGTACCGAAAAGTATACTACGTTAACTCAACCCGACGAAAGCTACGTTAAAGAAAAATCAAAATCAACTAAGGTACCGCGTACCGCGCACGAGGCGAAACCGACCTCAGCGGATTTTTATCAAACCCTATCCTCGCGACGGCATACCTACCCTGCACCTCATTTCCCGCTGAAAAGAAGAACCACTGGAAAGGAAAGTCTATTTTTTTCGTTAGCAATTCATATTATTATTTATGTATATATATATAGTAAAATAATAAACATAAAATATTTGCGTGTTTTCGCGACTTAGCAATAATAAAAGAATAATAGTGTAAATAACTATTTTTTTAACGATTCCGACCTTAACATATAATCTCGTTTATTATTTACTTTCTTCAATTTCATTATATAAATAAGTAATATTGGGAATGATACAACGACAATGTAATTAATGTCTTATTTGGAAAAAAAAAATGGAATCAATACGTCAAAAGATATTTTAATGATTATCATTTCATTTTACAATCTACGTCCTTTTTTATTACTTTTCTCGGTCTTTTTCGTTACTTTAGTGGAATGCAAGGAAAACAGAAAATAAAAAACATTTGAACTCTCTCTACTTGCCAAACGATTGATTATTATTAATAGGCAATTTTCGCGATGTATTTGCCTTTTCGATAAAGGACTACGATTTATTCAAGCGTTAATAATAATTGCCCTCAACTTGCACACGCTATTAACAGTTTGATCCTTTGAGGACAACTTAAGCTTATGAAGCACAAATGGAAAGTGACGTAAAGTTTATATTTTAACATTATTAAAAATAGAAATTAATTTGAAGTAAACGTTACTGCAAATCAATCTAACAAGCACCGAAAAAATGATAAGCTACGAAAGAGTTTAACTCGCAATCATTTCTTACTTAAATATTTCTTTGATATTGCAAGCCAATAGGACGAGAATAAATGCACTAAGTTTTTCTCTTTCAACATCTCTAAAATTAGAATTATTTAGTTTACACACTACGCAATAATGATAGGAGATCTCCTTTCTGTTAGCGTATAAAATACCTTGAAACACTGTTTGTTTAAAAAAAATGAATATGTAATCATACGTTTTTCTGTTTCACGATTTGTTTCTAGCAAATTTGATTACGTTATGCATAAGTAAAATATTGGTAATTATAAAAAGTCTTTAGATAAACGTGTCTGTTTTGTTTCTTGTGTGGTTCTCTATTTAGATTGTACATCTACGTGTAACATGCAGGTTACTGCTTTTGGCGGTAAGAGCTATTCGAGAGTTTCAGTTGAAAATATGTTTTTAGTTTTCTTTCTCTGACGCATTTTCCCGTTACTCTTTAATGCCTACAATTTCAAATTATTTGATTTCTTGCTAATTATATAATTATATGCTTATTAATTGTTCTTCTTTCGTTCTAATAAATATGTGTATATTCAGATAAATACAAGAATTATAATCTATAGTGGATGCGAAAAATACGAAACTTCGGCTAAACCACATGTGATTTAAGTTACTCCCAAAAGTGTGTGAGTTAAATTTACTTTTACATATTGTGTAATTTCATGTGACGCAGATCAAACGAGTTCTCCGTGATGGAAATTTTCAATTTATTTCTTGAATGCAATGCGGGTGAATACAAGTTACGGTACATGAGTGATATAAATAATCGCTTTGGAGAAACTAACAAGAAAGTGCATGCGGCTTGCGTCTGCTTTATACTATTTTTCGTGTAATTTCATATTTTTATAAATTTGCTATCCTTGTTTACATTTCATACCGAGATGTTATTTTTTTGGATTACCGGTTCGTTTTCATCGGATGAATTGTTTCCTTTAATTTTTATTGATATACACGTCTTTATTTTTGTTTTGTTTCTATAAAAATTTTGACAACTTTACATATTTTAATGTACATTATTACATTTTCTCGATTTCTTTGACTTTTATTAAGTTACGGTTTAAAATTATCCTCATAATGCCTGCGGTAAAAATATTTTTGTTTTTCTTTTATCCTTTTTTTTTGCTATAAATTGTTTTGTGTAGTATTCATGCCAAAGTGTTGTTTTCCTTCAGAATTTCCGGGTGACGGGAAATATTTTGTTAGGAATGGAAATACTTGATATTTCGTCGATTCGTAAAAACAACCACAGCACAAACATTCCATCAATTGTTTGTTTGCGTAACACACATTTACAAAATGCCAGGAAATTTGTTGCTGATTTTCGTGCATTGATTCAATAATTTTAAACGCGCTTTACTAACCTCCAAATATCCTCTGTCTATTTATCTATAACTATGTCACCTTCTTCGACCAGGCATCCTCCAAAACTATGTCGCAGAAATTCTAAATCGAACTGGCCATTTTTCATCCTCATTGCAATCGTGGCCGACATGTGTCGAGCGTATGAATTTCCTATGACGGACCGGCGAAAGCATCACATCTCCATCGCCTTCCTATACATGACCACCCACAAATTGGCTAAGCATTAGCGGCGCACTGATTTTATCGCTCTAGCGAGAATTAAGAACTAAGTTACATCACCGTTTAACCTCGTCCAAAAGCATATTTACCTGAAATGTTCACGTTTAGGTTCAGGCTGCAACACAAAATCCTCACCCCATCCACAAAACTCACAATATAATTTTCACACCAAAATCCCGCTGCGATCAAAGCAATCGATTTCGGTGGCACTCACCACCCACACACTTTGCTACCATGTGGCTGTCAAAATTCGGTTGGCACCCCACGATAAAATAGACGTGGGATGTGCACTGGTCGCAACCAACGTAAAATGACAAGCCACCTAGCAGCAAAGTGTGTTGGTAGTGGTCACCAGCGTCGTCGCATGATTCATTACAGGGCAGTGTCCACGATGCCTACCAGGCATGGGGAGACTGAAGGAAACGCTGCTTGGCCCTATGAGGTTTTTTTTTCCTTTTCTCAGCGACGTAGGTCTTTGGCATGGTAGACGCCCAGCTCCTTTCCGGACATGTCCTCAATGAGGTACCGCGTGGGACTTAAAACTTGTAAGACTCGACACTTCACGAACTTCTTATCTAGCTTGGCTGTGTAGTGCCGACCTGCTTCACTTTGTCTAAAGTTCCGTCGGTAGATTTCGTCGCCTGCCTTGAAGCTAGAAGGATGGGATCGCAGATTGTACCGCTCCTCCCCCACCCTTCTACTGTCTTCAATCCTCTCCCGGATTTTTTCTCGTAGAATTTGGAGTTTCTCGTGCGGCTCCAGCACCACTATTGGGTCTTCCAACCCTTTCAACTGTCGCAATAGCCGGTACGAGTTTCCGTGACAAATCATATGCTGGCCGAACACGGCAAAGTATGGGGAGATGCCTGTGGTGGAGTGATAAGACGAACGCAGGGCACAGGTGATGGCGGAAATCCTGCGGTCCCAATCCTTCTGATCCGGTTGAACGTAGGCCCGAATGGCGGCTATGAGGGTGCGGTTCAATCGCTCGGACGCATTGGCTTGCGGAGAATAAACGGCAGTCCGCTGATGCGTAATGCCATACTTCTCCATTAATTCTCGAAATCTAGACGAGGTGAACTGAATTCCGTTGTCGGAGACCAGCTTCTCCGGTACTCCAAATATATGGAAAACGCGATTTCCCAGAAAACTGACTATGGGGCCGGTGTGCAGGTTTCGAAGAGGTTCCACAATCGGAAATTTGGACAAGTGGTCCACGACCACGACAGCTCCCGTGTATCCCGAAGCCGAGCGAGGGTACGGACCGATGAGATATATATACAGGCGCTGGAACACCCGCTCCGGTAGTTCGAACTTTCCCATCGGGGGCCGAAGAACAGAATTGGGCGCTTTAGTGCATTTGCACAGCTCACAAGCGGCTACGTACTTTTTCACTTGCTGCGCCATCTTAGGCCAGAAGAAGTAAGTCTTCAGTCGCCGAAGCGTACGACCATAACCGCCGTGTGCACTCAATGGGTGGTCATGAGCCCGCTTAATCAATTCGCATGTCAGTTCTTCGGGCACCCATAACTTCCACTGTTCCTCTTCTTGAATGGGGTCTCCGGAGGCGTGTCTCGTCCGCTTGTATATAAATCCCTCCGTCACCCGTAGTTCTGGCAGCTGTGGCAACTGGTTCTGAATCGTATTCATCAGCTGGGTATAACATGCTGACTTGAAGGCGGAATGGTCCAAGTCGATCCATAGGGGGCTGTCGTCCTCCTGGGCCAACTCGGCTCCTTCAGGGGCGAACATCCTTGATAGTGTGTCCGGTACCACGTGCAGACTTCCTTTGCGGTGTCTTATCGTGAAGTCAAACGCCTGTAATTTCAAGGCCCATCTGGCCAAGCGGCCGTGGAGATCAGTTTGGCTCATCAGCCATTTCAGTGACGCATGATCAGTGACGATTTCAAAAGGATGTCCTTCTACATATGCTCGAAAACGTTTCACTGCCAGCACAGCCGCTAGGCATTCCTGCTCCGAGACCGTGTAGTTCCGCCGGGCCTGGTTCAGCTTGTGGGACATGAAGGCTATAGGTCTCTCCTCGCCGTCTTGTGCAACCTGGACTAAGACTGCTCCCACCCCATGTTGACTCGCGTCACAATGGATTGAGAACGGTTTGTCAAATTCCGGGCTGTGCAGTACGGGGGCTGTAGTCAGACTCTTCTTTAGCTCTTCAAAGGCTCGCAAGCTGGGCTCTTCCCAGACGAACTTACGTCCCTTACGCAGCATGTCGGTCAAAGGAGTGGTAATGGTGGCATAGTCACGTACGAAACGCTGGTACCATCCGCATAAGCCTAGGAATCGGCGTAACTGCTTGGTGGTCTTGGGTAATGGAAAAACGTCAATCGCTTGAGTCTTGTCCGGATCGGTTTTGATATTGCCATGCCCAATGAGGTGACCTAAATACTTCACCTCCGTCATCACGAACTGACTCTTCCGTATATTGATGGTTAACCCTGCCCTCCGGATGTGTAGAGCCACCTCCTGAAGCAGGTCGATGTGTTCGTTAAAGGCCTCGGTTATAAGCAGCAGATCGTCCAAGTACACGAAAACTTGGTGCCGTAAATGAGGTGGTATCACCTTATCCATAAGGCGCGTCATTGTTTGAGGGGCATTGCACAATCCGAATGGCATGGTCACGAATTGGTACAGGGGCCGACCTGGGACTGTGAAGGCTGTTTTCTCCTTTGAGCCCGGGTCTAAAGGAATTTGCCAGAAGGCGTCCTTGAGGTCTAAGCTCTTGATGAAATGGGCTTTAGGCAACCGACTCAAAATGCCTTCAATCAACGGTAGAGGGTATGCGTCCTTGACAGTGACGGCGTTCAAGCGTCTGGCATCTAAGCATAGCCGGACCTTGTTCGGCTTGACAACTAAGGTGACTGGGGAAGCCCACGCGCTCTGCGATTCTTCGATCACGCCTAATGCTAGCATCCGGTCAACCGGCATATAACAACTTTTCCTTCGCCGGAGATATGGCAAAATGTCTCTGTTTGATGGGTTTAGCATCCCCCACATCTATAGTGTGTAACACCAGTGCCGTCCGCCCGAGACCTTCCTTCTCATGCGATGGAAAAGCCGAGTCAAGTCGCAGTTGCTGATTCACATCCAGTGTATGTCGTAATAAGTGATTGGTTTGAGTTTGGTCAGGAACTGTGGTGACGGACTCCAGAGTTGTACTGGAAAACAGTGCCGGGGCCAAGTTAAATTTTCGAACGAAATCCACTCCTAGAGAAAGATTCTAGGTTAATTGAGGTATGATGTAAAATTCCAGAGGTTTTGTTACTCCCTTAAAGGTGACATCCGTCGTAATTTTTCCCCACTACAGAGTGACGAGTTCTGTCCGCCGTGCTTAACCAGGGGGTAAAATGGTGGATTTGGTCCGCGTGCATTGCCAGTACCTCCCCTGCAAAATCGGCTGATATGCAATTCACACTGGCTCCCGTATCGACTAAACCTGACAATCGTTTTTGCAGGAGGTGTACTGACGCATATGGTCGAACGTCATCCCTCAATAATTCGTCTAATTGTATGTCCCTCAGCACCTTCCTCGACTGCCTGACCCTTCTCCAGAAGCTCCGCATCCGACGCGTGGCTCGCTTTCTTCGCGGTGGGGCAGTTGTAGCCAACTCCTCGTGGAAGATGCGCTGTCGAGTAGCCAAATAATTCCGCAGTCTGACGTGGAAAGGTTTGACATGCCAAGGAACCTTCGCCTCGCTATCATTTCCCTGCGCGTCCGCCTCGACAAAGGATGGCGTCGGTTGTGGAACTTCGGGAGAACTGTGTTTAGCGGTGCGAGTCAGCAGAATTGGAGTCATGTCGGGGGCTTGGTCATAGCTAGTGATGGGGTCAGCATTGGTTCTTCCGGGTGTTAGGAGTGCCGACGGGTGGTCGTGGCACTCGCTGGCAAGTTTTTTCGCAATTTGCAATTTGCGCAATCAGGTGCGTAAGTGTCGGCCTTCCCGCATCGGTAACAGAAGAGTGTCGGTTCCGCTGGACATGCATAGAACCGATGCCCCGTTTGTCGGCAGTTCCAACAGACCGTCGGGCTTGTAATTGCTTCAAGGGAGGGTCGGTCAATCATTGCTGGGTCCTCAAGCTCCTGTGGTGCTCCGCTCCTCGGTACTGGTACTGGGTCAGCAAGTAGGTGGTCCGCTGCCATCAACTCTGCGGTGTGATGATTTCGGGGATTTGGTCCCGATATGCGAGGTTGTGGACGGAAGGTACCTCGCCGCTCATCCAGTTGTTCTTGCCTACGGGCATGGAGGCGCAATCCCTGTATGATGTTGATGGGAAAATGCAGAAGGCTGTTCTGAAGCTCCCAACGCATATTCTCTCTGATAATTTCTACCAGTTCGTCCTCGGGCATGGTTGTTCGCAAGCGAGTGCTCAATCTCACTATACTTGTGTAGTACTGGTCGAACGGTTCGTGAGCGCCTTGTTTCCGTTTCTTTATCTGTTCCCTTAGTTCTCTTTCAGTGAAGCCATCATCAAATCGATTGCGGAAGGCTGCACTGAAAGAGTTCCAAGTGGGACGTGGCGTCGACTCCTTAAAACTCCAGTACCAGTCGGCAGCATCTCCGCTGAACAAAAGATGTGCATGCTGGAGGAAGGCCGAGAAATCACCTCCCAGGGTGCTGGATACTAACGCCTGAATCCGGAAAAGGAACCGGTCCGCCGATATCATAGCGTTGAAACCCGTGAAGTTCAGGCGCCAACTCTCCATGATACGAGGCGTCGGGTCTCGGAAAGGTGTCAATGCGTTCCCGGGGGGAATCGCATCCTCTATTGACCTGTTGTAAGGGACTGCCTCGAGGACTGGAGGTACCAACGGAGGTACGGTGCTGTGTCGTGGTCTATACTCGGGAGCTCTGGGATCCATTCCCGAGTTCCTTGGAGGTAGGGTCCATTGATCAGATGGTCGAGAGTGGGGCATAGCCCCACTGGGATTGGGCTCCCAGCCAAGCGGAGTTCTCACGCGGCTGGGTGGTTGGCTCATCGGGAGGTTCTGGAGCCTTCCCTCCAAGTTGCCAATCCTCTCAGACGTATCCCGCATTAACGCCACGAGGGTGTCAATGGAGTGGGTGGAAGGCGCGGGTGTAACCTCGGCCGCGACAACTGCAGCAGGAACTTCCCCGCCTACGGCTCCTTGAAAGTCCATCAGTGATTGGGGTGGTTCGGCATCGCGTGGGGACGGGCGTTCCGAGGGGGACGTCTACGGCAGTCCGGTTTATGGGTCGCCGACATAGTGGGCAAAGCTCGGACGTGAGGAAGAGCTGTTGGACACAGGAACGGTGGAAAAGGTGTCCACACTCCAATCGCACGCTGTGTACGCCCTCCACTACGTCCTAAAGCAGATCCCGCAGTTAGCTGGTTGGACCGTTTTGGATCTGGCCCAACGCTTGTCTGGGGTCCGCTTTGTCGCCATTGTCGTGTGGTTGGGTGTTAAGTATTGCTAAAATAGAGAAAAGAAAAAAAAAATGTAACTATTCCTACTACTTTTCCTACTATTATCCCTAATCTATACGAAAGCTACTACTAACCTAATATATATATGAAAGCTAGAAATAACTTAGTGGCCGATAGTGGCGAGCTGCAAACAATTCCATAAAAAGTAATTTAAAAAAGCTATCGGAGCCATCCGAAAGAGTGATCGATATCCGCGCGACGTTAGAAAAAGCTTCAAATGTAGAGCAAATTTGTCGTATAGATTTACATTAAATTGATGTGAAAAGGGTGAAATGATCCAATTAAAAAGTTTAGCTAATACAAGTACTTACAACAGAAATTTACCTTGAATATAACTTGCAGATACAAAAACATATTGAGTTTGCATAAGTAGAAAAATTAAAAATTAACTCCCTCACCTCTGAGCATGGTGGTCGCCATCACCGGTGTGTATCTAAGTGTGATGGCCTGAGGAGAATTAGTGCACACGTCGAAACCACCTTCTTCTAACATTTTTCTTCTCTAATAATTTTTCAGAAAAATTATTATTCAAAATATGCAACTCATTTATATGTAGCTGCAAACAATTCCATAAAAAGTAATTCATATTATTATATATGTATATATATAGTAAAATAATAAACATAAAATATTTGCGTGTTTTCGCGACTTAGCAATAATAAAAGAATAATAGTGTAAATAACTATTTTTTTAACGATTTCGACCTTAACATATGTTCTCGTTTATTATTTACTTTCTTCAATTTCATTATATAAATAAGTAATATTGGGAATGATACAACGACAATGTAATTAATGTCTTATTTGGAAAAAAAATATGGAATCAATACGTCAAAAGATATTTTAATGATTATCATTTCATTTTACAATCTACGTCCTTTTTTATTACTTTTCTCGGTCTTTTTCGTTACTTTAGTGGAATGCAAGGAAAACAGAAAATAAAAAACATTTGAACTCTCTCGACTTGCCAAACGATTGATTATTATTAATAGGCAATTTTCGCGATGTATTTGCCTTTTCGATAAAGGACTACGATTTATTCAAGCGTTAATAATAATTGCCCTCAACTTGCACACGCTATTAACAGTTTGATCCTTTGAGGACAACTTAAGCTTATGAAGCACAAATGGAAAGTGACGTAAAGTTTATATTTTAACATTATTAAAAATAGAAATTAATTTGAAGTAAACGTTACTGCAAATCAATCTAACAAGCACCGAAAAAATGATAAGCTACGAAAGAGTTTAACTCGCAATCATTTCTTACTTAAATATTTCTTTGATATTGCAAGCCAATAGGACGAGAATAAATGCACTAAGTTTTTCTCTTTCAACATCTCTAAAATTAGAATTATTTAGTTTACACACTACTGTAATGATTCCCACTATTCCCACTAAATAAGTTGCATAAACTCAATTAAATCATTCATTCATAATACAAATACTCAAATTGTATTTCGTCTCATATTCCAATCCCATGGTAAGGTCATAAATTACTATCACGAGCCATTGCATTGGAATATAAAAACAAAACATGTCGCAAAGACTAATGTGACGACGAACGTATGTAACATGAAACCTACCTCATTACTCAACGTTCAATTTCTTTCACTTTCACTTTTCTTCCGCATTCGATTTGCCATGTGCATGCTAGCGACCTAGTAATGCACTTGAGACGACGAAATTTATGACCTAGAAAATAGGTCATAAATTGCATTGCGATGATGAGTGTGGTAAATGGGAATGCGAGGTGTTGATGACCACACAAGTTGAACGTTAAGTAATGAGGGCGTGAGAAATAGATTTACAAACAATGAATAGAATTAGTATAAAAGAAAAAGAATGTATTGATTCGGGATCAGTAAATTCTGACCCGTCCGATAATAAAGAGTTCGGCCAAAGTATATCTTAGGCTGGTATTTATTAAAAGACGATTACAAGATTTTATTGATCAAAAATACTTTGGCTGGTTTATTCGGCCGAACTTAGATTCTCTTGCTGCATAGAAGTTGTTACTTCGGTGCATAGTCGAATTTGGCCAGATAACAATCAGGCTAGACGACAAATTAGGTAAATACAAATTGAATTAAATTAAATCCTAGAAGAACTAACGCGATATGGCGATCCTGCCAACTTTAGGCAAAAATGGAAGCGTTGTTCGACGCAACTGAATTGGAGGCATTGAACAAGAGGTTCAGTGAATTGCTGGCGCAGGCGGAGGATGACTTACGAAGGAAGAGTATAGAATATCAACCTGAGTCAACAAGTACGGTTGAAGCACCTGCATACACTCCAGCCCCAATCAACGAACTAGGACCAAAGAGGTTAACGGTAGAAGAGTATTTACAGCGACAAAAGCGATCAACACCGATAGTCAGCGCGGTACAGCAGCGTAAGAAGAAACATCGTGCAGGAAGCAAGGCAAAATTAAGGGGAGAACGGAAAGAGCTTCACCGTTTGATATCAATCTCGGAAGGAGAAGTACAGAAGAGTTTATTCAGGAAGTTAAATTCGTTGAGTGGAAAAAAGAAATTATAATGGGTAATAGCTGTTCGACAACTAATATCACAGATTCGTTTGTAGTAGAGTATAAGCAAAGTATAATAATGTCAATTATTTTTTGTATAATTTTAACAGTACTGTATGCATATCATGTAAAAAATAGAAATTATGTTAGAAGTAGAATAAATAGAAACATAAATGTTTAATATCTGAAAGCAATCGTCTTCCTAATGCAGCGTTTAGAACAAATAGTGCAAGAATTAGAACAACTTTTGGCAAATATAAAAAAATGTAGAAATCGTCCCTATACAGAGGAAACAATAAATTTGAAATCGACAATAATTGAAAATTTAAGGAATGAAGCAAGACAATTATTTAGCAGTGAAATAGAAGAAGAAACATTGGAATTAAAAGAGAAATTCGTAAAGTTAATGTCTTTGCTATCGGAAAATCTAGATAGTATGAGAGAGCAGAATAGAGCAAAAATGGCAGAATTTAATTTAGAGATTTGTTTAAAAACAATTCCTGTCTTTGAAGGATGTTTTAAATCACTACAGCAATTTTTGAAGCTAGTAGAAATATTTTACAAGACATTATCTACAGAAGGAAAAGAAGCCCTAATTGATTTTGTGTACAATATAAAACTATCAACTAGTGTACAGACCTCAATAGTAAGTTCAGGAATTCCCAAGACATTTGAGGAATTAGCGGCAAAGTTACAAGCCAAATACAAGAGCCCAAACACCATCCCTCATATACACACCACTTTGAGTGGGTTGACCCAGCGAAAATTGAGTGTATCTTCTTATAAGGATAAAATATCAGAGCTGGTAGATGAATTAAATAGCCTGCAAATATCTAACCTTGGTGCAAGTGCCACTCAAGATCAAAAGAACATGATCGTGAAAATGAACGATTCCTATGCCCTAACAGTATTTAAGAATGGCCTTAATGATCAATTCAGGAGCACAATCTTTGCGGCAAGACCAAAGAATTTTTTAGATGCCACAGATTTAGCTCTGGAGGTTGAGAAGACTGAAGCAAGTCAGGTTAATAGTGTATTTTATTATAAGAAAAATAGAAATAATCAGAATCAGGGTGATAGAAAAGATAGTAGGAATTATAGGAATAGAAATAATGATAATAGGAGAAATAATTATAGGAATAGAAATAATGATAATAGGAATGGTAATACAGACAATAGCAGGGGGCGTAATTATAATAATAACAATAATAGTAGCAATAATGAATATAATAGGAACAATTATAGAAGAAGAGGTAACAATAGGAATAATCAAAACAATACATACAATAGGGATAGTAATAGTAATACTAGAGGTAATAGACGCAATAATGATAGAAACAGGAATAATATAAATGTAGTACAGGAACAGGAAAACTGCCAGGACTCCGGAACGGAGTAAAGATTCCTTCCGGACAGAAGATATACAAAATTTCGGATAATTGTGCGAACTACATTAGTGTATTTTGCAAAAATGCCTCACAGAACTTGAGATTTTTAATAGACACAGGAGCAGATGTTTCCTTGTGTAAATGCGAGAAAATTAACAAAAATGAGCTATTTTGGTCGGATGATAAATGCAAATTAACGGGGATTACAAGTGAAACAATTACGTCTTATGGATCAATATATCTTGAGATGAAATTGAATGATGAAGACATCATTCAAGGAAAATTTTATATTGTGGGTAAAAAATTTCCTATCAATACTGATGGAATTATAGGTAGAGATTTGTTGGAGAAGTTCTTGTGCAAGATAGATTATGAGACCTACACAATATCTTTTCTAGTAAATGACAAAGAAGTAGTACTAACTATGCATTACAAACAAAGCAAAATTGCGCAGATTACATTACCTGCCAGAACCGAAACTATTTTTCCGATTAACTTGGAGACTAAGGAAGACATGGTAATCCTAAATAAGGAGATAATGGAAGGTATACGAGTATTTGTAGGAAGCATCATTATACCATCCAAAGGGATCAAACATATAAAAATTTTGAATTCAAGAGATTCCGAAGTCATAATTGATAGTATTGAGGATCTTATTGATACTGTACCTTTACGCAATTATGATATGAGAGCATTGAATAAACGCAAAATACTCACACTACACGACTCAATACACTTCTGAATTCTATCAATATATCTTCATATGATCCCAAAGCTAGAGATAGTCTTCTGGAAATTATAAAAGAATATCAGGATGTTTTTCATTTGGATGATGAGAAACTGGGTGTTAACAATTTTTACACTCAAAGTTTGAATATAACCGATAATATACCTGTTTACACAAAAAATTATCGACTTCCTAATTCTCAGTGCGATGAGATCAAAAAACAAGTCCAAGATCTTTTAACAAATAAGATAATTGAGCCATCCGTAAGCCCTTATAACTCACCGTTACTTTTGGTACCAAAAAAGAGTGATGGTACTGAAAAGAAATGGCGTTTAGTTGTAGATTTTCGAAGACTTAATACTAAAATAGTCAACGATAAATTGCCATTATCTAGACTAGATGATGTCAGATAAACTGGGCAGAACCAAATATTTTTCGACTCTGGACATGACTAGTTCATTCCATCAAATAGAACTAGAGAAAGAGTCAAGACCACTTACAGCATTTTCAGATAATAATGGTCACTATCAGTTTAAGAGATTACCTTTTGGTTTAAAAATCTCTTCAAACAGTTTCCAAAGGATGCTCACAATCGCACTTTGCGGACTTGATTTCGAAGCTTTTCTTTATGTTGATGATATAATTGTTTTCGGATGTAGTATTAATCACCACAACGAAAATCTGAGAAAAGTCTTCAAAAGATTGAAGAAGTTTAATCTTAAACTTAATCCTGATAAATGTCAGTTTTTAAAGACAGAAGTCGTCCACTTAGGTCATCTCATTACCAAAGATGGCGTAAAAACTGATCCTTCCAAGTACCAAGTAATCAAAGATTACCCAATCCCGAAAAATGCGGATGAAGTTCGTAGATTTGTAGCATTCTGCAATTATTATAGGCGTTTTATTCCGAACTGCGAGCATCGCAAAACCACTCAATTCGCTTCTTAAGAAGAATGCAGATTTTATATGGAATGAAACATGCCAGAATGCATTCAAGTCATTAAAATCAAAATTGATGAAACCACCAATACTGCAGTATCCGGACTTCGATAAAACATTTATCTTGACGACAGATGCATCTAATTATGCATTAGGAGCAGTCTTGTCTCAAGGAGAAATCGGTTCTGACCTACCCATTTCCTATGCAAGTAAATCATTGAATAAATGTGAACTCAATAAACCGATAATCGAGAAGGAGTTACTTGCAATACACTGGGGTATAAATTTTTTCAGACCATACTTATATGGCAGAAAATTTATTGTGGTAACAGACCAGCGCCCACTAGTTTCACTGTTTACACACAAAAACCCATCCTCAAGGCTCACACGAATCAGATTAGATTTATCCGACTATGATTTTGAGATTATTTACAAAAAAGGCAAAATCAATACGAATGCTGATGCTTTATCTCGCATTGAATTAAACACTGATATTTTACGAAGCATGATTCCTCCAGAAATAGACGTATTAGTAAAGAAAACTTTAGCTATTACAAGGGGTATGAATAAGAAGCAACAAGATACATCTGCACAAGAAAGCAAAGTTACCGATGCCAATACCCAATCGAAGCCTGATCAACTTCACATTTGGAATTGCACATCGTTAAATGACGTCAAAAATGTTACAAAGCTTAGATTTAAAATACCGCGGATAAATGAATTAAGAAATCCTACACTAGAAATCGTACGTACGTCTGATGAAATAATAGTATATGTTGGTAACGATAAATTTTCCAGAGAATCAGTTCCTGATGAAAAGAAGTTATCATCATTTATCTATAAATCAAAGAGCAATAATCCTAAAAGAAATCTAGATTTCACTATGGAGAAACTCATTGATGTTTTGCGCAAAATAAAAATAAACGAGCTCGCGTTATCAAGCAGTGATAACTTATTTGATAGTGTACACATTGAGGATTTCAAGAAGATATATAACGAGTTGCAACTAAATAATAATAAAACGCGTTTGAGGACTATTATCTTAATATACACCCCAGCTAAGAAAATTTTGAATAAAGATACCCAAAACAAACTAATAAAAGAATACCACAGCTCACCACATGGAGGTCATCTAGGAGTTAGAAAAACTTTACTAAAATTAAAACAAAGATATTGTTGGAAGAATATGAGCGTTATGGTCAAGATATTTGTTAATAATTGTGAGATTTGTGCTACTAGCAAGCTATATAGGCACACTAAAGAAAAATTTGTACATACGAGTACACCATCAACAACTTTCGAGACAATTCAAATTGACACAGTTGGTCCATTGAGACTATCTAATCACTTTCGTTATATTCTCACAATGCAATGTGAATTATCGAAATTTGTTGTTGCCATCCCAATTGAATCAAAGGATGCGAGGACTATAGCGGCAACCTTAGTGAAAGATTTTATTCTAAAATATGGTCAATTTAAAACTTTAAAATCAGATAGAGGTACTGAATTTTTAAATGAGCTAATGAAGGAGGTTTGTAACTTGTTACAAATAGAACAGATATTTTCGACACGGTATCACCATGAAACTTTAGGCGTAGTTGAAAGGAACCACAGGGTTCTCAATGAATTCTTACTCTCATTCACTGAAGATTCGGAATGGGATACTTGGCTTCCGTATTATACTTTCGCTTATAATACATCTCCTAATGTAGATACTGGTTATACACCATACGAATTAGTTTTCGGAAAATTGGCTTATTTACCAAATGATAAAAAATTGTCTACAAAAACATACAATCTTGACAACTTTGCCAATGAATTAAAACTAAGATTGAAAACAACAATAGATAAAACAAAAGAAATAATAGAGAAAGTTAAAAAGAAAAGATTAGAAAAGCAAATAGATATTAATGCATTAAACATTGAAATAGGTGATAAGGTATTAATTAAGAATAATAATTGTAAGAAAAATCAAAAACCATATATGGGTCCTTTTATAGTAAAAGATAAGAAAGGTGTAAACTCCATAATCGATGTTAATGGAGTATTAAAAGAATTACATAACAATCAGCTAAGATTATATAAATGTTTGTAATAAGATTATGCAACTTCATTGTTTCGCTTAATATGAATATACGCTCAACAACAAAAACGCGGAGGGTGTAATGATTCCCACTATTCCCACTAAATAAGTTGCATAAACTCAATTAAATCATTCATTCATAATACAAATACTCAAATTGTATTTCGTCTCATATTCCAATCCCATGGTAAGGTCATAAATTACTATCACGAGCCATTGCATTGGAATATGAAAACAAAACATGTCGCAAAGACTAATGTGACGACGAACGTATGTAACATGAAACCTACCTCATTACTCAACGTTCAATTTCTTTCACTTTCACTTTTCTTCCGCATTCGATTTGCCATGTGCATGCTAGCGACCTAGTAATGCACTTGAGACGACGAAATTTATGGCCTAGAAAATAGGTCATAAATTGCATTGCGATGATGAGTGTGGTAAATGGGAATGCGAGGTGTTGATGACCACACAAGTTGAACGTTAAGTAATGAGGGCGTGAGAAATAGATTTACAAACAATGAATAGAATTAGTATAAAAGAAAAAGAATGTATTGATTCGGGATCAGTAAATTCTGACCCGTCCGATAATAAAGAGTTCGGCCAAAGTATATCTTAGGCTGGTATTCATTAAAAGACGATTACAAGATTTTATTGATCAAAAATACTTTGGCTGGTTTATTCGGCCGAACTTAGATTCTCTTATTGCATAGAAGTTGTTACTTCGGTGCATAGTCGAATTTGGCCAGATAACAATCAGGCTAGACGACAAATTAGGTAAATACAAATTGAATTAAATTAAATCCTAGAAGAACTAACACGATACTACGCAATAATGATAGGAGATCGCCTTTCTGTTAGCCTATAAAATACCTTGAAACACTGTTTGTTTAAAAAAAATGAATATGTAATCATACGTTTTTCTGTTTCACGATTTGTTTCTAGCAAATTTGATTACGTTATGCATAAGTAAAATATTGGTAATTATAAAAAGTCTTTAGATAAACGTGTCTGTTTTGTCTCTTGTGTGGTTCTCTATTTATATTATACATCTACGTGTAACATGCATGTTACTGCTTTTGGCGGTAAGAGCTATTCGAGAGTTTCAGTTGAAAATATGTTTTTAGTTTTCTTTCTCTGACGCATTTTCCCGTTACTCTTTAATGTCTACAATTTCAAATTATTTGATTTCTTGCTAATTATATAATTGTATGCTTATTAATTGTTCTTCTTTCGTTCTAATAAATATGTGTATATTCAGATAAATACAAGAATTATAATCTATAGTGGGTGCGAAAAATACGAAACTTCGGCTAAACCACATGTGATTTAAGTTACTCCCAAAAGTGTGTGAGTTAAATTTACTTTTACATATTGTGTAATTTCATGTGACGCAGATCAAACGAGTTCTCCGTGATGGAAATTTTCAATTTATTTCTTGAATGCAATGCGGGTGAATACAAGTTACGGTACATGAGTGATATAAATAATCGCTTTGGAGAAACTAACAAGAAATTGCATGCGGCTTGCGTCTGCTTTATACTATTTTTCGTGTAATTTCATATTTTTATAAATTTGCTATCCTTGTTTACATTTCATACCGAGATGTTATTTTTTGGATTACCGGTTCGTTTTCATCGGATGAATTGTTTCCTTTAATTTTTATTGATATACACGTCTTTATTTTTGTTTTGTTTCTATAAAAATTTTGACAACTTTACATATTTTAATGTACATTATTACATTTTCTCGATTTCTTTGACTTTTATTAAGTTACGGTTTAAAATTATCCTCATAATGCCTGCGGTAAAAATATTTTTGTTTTTCTTTTATCCTTTTTTTTTGCTATAAATTGTTTTGTGTAGTATTCATGCCAAAGTGTTTTCCTTCAGAATTTCCGGGTGACGGGAAATATTTTGTTAGGAATGGAAATACTTGATATTTCGTCGATTCGTAAAAACAACCACAACACAAACATTCCATCAATTGTTTGTTTGCGTAACACACATTTACAAAATGCCAGGAAATTTGTTGCTGATTTTCGTGCATTGATTCAATAATTTTAAACGCGCTTTACTAACCTCCAAATATCCTCTGTCTATTTATCTATAACTATGTCACCTTCTTCGACCAGGCATCCTCCAAAACTATGTCGCAGAAATTCTAAATCGAACTGGCCATTTTTCATCCTCATTGCAATCGTGGCCGACATGTGTCGAGCGTATGAATTTCCTATGACGGACCGGCGAAAGCATCACATCTCCATCGCCTTCCTATACACGACCACCCGCAAATTGGCTAAGCATTAGCGGCGCACTGATTTTATCGCTCTAGCGAGAATTAAGAACTAAGTTACATCACCGTTTAACCTCGTCCAAAAGCATATTTACCTGAAATGTTCACGTTTAGGTTCAGGCTGCAACACAAAATCCTCACCCCATCCACAAAACTCACAATATAATTTTCACACCAAAATCCCGCTGCGATCAAAGCAATCGATTTCGGTGGCACTCACCACCCACACACTTTGCTACCATGTGGCTGTCAAAATTCGGTTGGCACCCCACGATAAAATAGACGTGGGATGTGCACTGGTCGCAACCAACGTAAAATGACAAGCCACCTAGCAGCAAAGTGTGTTGGTAGTGGTCACCAGCGTCGTCGCATGATTCATTACAAAAGCCTCTTTGCTCCTGAGAGTTTTTCAAGCTGGTCGTCGATTAGTGGCATTGGAAATTGATCTTTATTTAAATGTCTGTAATCGATACAGACGCGATACTCGCCGCTCTTCTTTTGGACCATTACAACTGGACTAGGGCATCTGACGTGCTAGGGATTATCACTCTATCTCTAAACCATTCTTCGACTTGGTTATCTCGAATATGTTTTTCTAATGGTGCCATTCGTCTAAGTTTTTGATAGATCGGAGTTTCCTCTGTCAGTATATCTTAGTTTCAATGTTTGTTGTCTTGACATTTTTATTTAATGCATATTCGCTGATTATTTTCCTTATTTCACTTGCGAAAGGCTCAGCATCAATTATCTCTGATTTTTCTTCGATGTTTACAAATGCTGTGAGTCCATCATCTTCTATTGGCTGATGAAGTTTGTTGAAACGTAAACCATTCACATCGAAAGTAACGTCCGCTTTCCTGAGAACATCATCGCCGAGCAGCAAAGAAACGCCATATCGCTTGTGGAAAGCACATAAAATTTGATGTTATATCGTTCGCCTTGTATAATGGGTACTTGGTTCATGCATCCAAGTGGTATAATCCTTGCGCCTCCAAGCCCTGTGAATAATCTTGTTTGATCTGGTTCAAAATTGCATCCTAAACTGTTAGCGGCATCCACTCTCATCAAACTCACTGGACTCCCCGAATCAACCGCTGACCTTTATTTATCTCGCACCAGCATGCTGATAAATTGGAAGACATTGTTGGCATTTGTAACATTTTGGTCCATTAGATGCCATAGGACATGCTTTTGCCTCGTGTCCCTTCTGTCCGCAATTGAAACAACGAAATTGCCTTCGTGTAGACCCTTATCGCCAGCGATGATTTAAACTCGATGAGTATGAGCGTGTGCGGCAATAAGAAAATTTACTTTTGCCGCACACGCTCATACTCATCGAGTTTAAATTTAAAGTCTTGCAGCCTCTGCGATCGTCAAAGTATGATTTTGTCGTAGCCTGTCTCTTCGATCCCATCGATTACGTAGTTCATAATTGGCATATCATCTAATTCAATGAGTTTTGCTGTCGCAGTCATATCATACAGATATTCACGATAAAACTTGCCATATCGTTTCTTTCTTCGTCTTAGTGATTCATGCACATTTCTTGCATTCACTCTTACATGGAACACACTAATTAATTTTTCTTTAAATGCTATCCAAGTGGTGGTCTGACTTTTTACAAACTGTCTCGCGGCACCCGTTAAAAGTTTTTTTCGCATATATCAACAGTTCTTGCTCCGTCCAATCCACTTTTTCACCGTAATATCACCAAGTCCACTAAACTTTTCAATAGATTCTTCCATGCCTCGAATTGTTAACTTCTGTCCTCCACGTTCTCTTTTACGGTTGTCTTTATGCAATCTTCTTTGTGTGGAGCATTCGCTTAATGTGTCGGTTTTCTCACTTTCGTCGGCCGAAACATCATCACCACTACATGATCATTATCGTAACCACTAGCACAGTCACCTGCGCACGTATTTTCCGCACTTATCGCCGCCATTTGACGATGCTTTACCGCCGTTTTATGGCGTCGTTTTCCACACAAAATCTCGAATCAAAAATTATAATAGACGATAATAGACGACATTTGTAACACAATTATGTATCGCGATCAATTCATTTCTTCGATTTTGGTTGAGCCCCCATTGTGTTAGTCTCTCTAGGACATGTCCGGATAAAAACGATCCTGCTAGTTTGACAGCTCAGTACAGACCGACTTTATTCATACAAGTAGAACGAGTAGGTTATTACAGTAGGTTACAAAGGAAATAGAATTTCACGTAAAGGTTTCTTTTCATTCTGATATATATATATATATATATATATATATATATATATATATATATATATATATATATATATATATATATATCCCAAAAGAATAATAAAGCGTATATATATATATATATATATATATATATATATATATATATATATATATATATATATACTTATATATGTATATATGTGTATATTTTTTTAAGGTGTTGTGCAATTGTAAGGTCTGATACAATTGGCATAAGATACGATATAGATCATATTGTACAAGAGTGCAGATTGAACCGTATGACAGATCGAAAGCATTTTTGCGTAATAAAATCAGGTTCATTTGAGAAGCCGAGGAGGTAAGGTCTAAGTTTATTCTATCGTTAGCCGGCCTTACAAAAGTCAGGTGTTGGGTAGAATCTAAAGTTCTAGAAGTGAGTGAAATTATTTTTATGTACGAAAATGAGTCTATAGACAATTAATCGTCTGATTCGTCGGCAATTGGAAGTTGAGCTTAACCAAGCTGGTGTGAATTTGGACGGTGTTGAAGCTGTAGCCGGATTGCGGTGATTGTTAACTAAGCACATGGCTGCGGTACAGAATCATTAAAGATATCGGCCACAGAATTGTTTTTGAAATATTCATTGTGAGCCAGTGAACTAACCCTGGATGTGACATTGTCAAAGAGTGGTCTCGTACAATACCTATTTAACGGCATATCTGGTACTGTTACATCGAAGTCAATATATGCGACCACCCGTACTGTTGACTTAAACATATTGTACGACCGCATGAAAAGTGTTGTTGATCCCGTGAAGCTTTCGAGAAAGAGCTTTTGCAAATCCGTTTCTTCAATTGCTGTAAAATAGAGCACTATTCTAACGAGTGCCCAAAGCTGAAACGATAGGCGAATACTCGTTTTATGTGTTGTTAACTGGGGCATATGTACAAGGACTGCCCAGAGAGACAACAACGAGTAGGCGCTGTTAATAACTCATCGATTGGAGAACACCAGTTGGTAGGTGTATATTATTTTGATCAATTTGGGTATAAGCTTAACCATAGGTTTAATTCCGTCTCGGCTCTGGGCACAAAAGCCCCGTTAGTTTTATGACAAAGTCATTGGCTATGGACTGTAAAACAACCCCATCAGATAGGAGTTTCTTTGGACAGCACCCAACAAGAGCACATGGCAGTACTGAATGAATTAATATGCGGGCGGCCCTCATGCTATTTATTATTAACGATTATTGTATTTTATTGGGTCGTGATGCTTTATCAAAATTAAATATACTTGTACATTAAATTAAGTGATTGGGAGATCTCGTAAACTTTTTGACTCTTTTGAGGAACCGAGTCAAATACCGAAAGACAAAATTCTTAGTATAGTTAGTAATGAATTACTGGATCGTAATTTAAGTGAACTTTGCATTTCTAAGAGTTATTCTGAATGTACTGCTGTGAGACAGCTAGATAAATTTGTTTTTAATATGATTGATAAACCTTGTATTGTGGTCGGTGAAAGTGAATCGCGTGATTCTTTGGTACCTGTCTTCTTCTTCTTAGCACTACAGCCCCTCTCGGGCCTTCGCTTCCTGCTAATAGCACCTCCAACTGTCTCGGTCCATTGACTGCGTCCTCTAATTTTTAAATCCGAGCAGCGATGAACTGTCTTCATCGACCGAGTCAGACCAGCGTTTCCTCGGTTTCCCCACTGGTCTCCGGCCTTCAGTTCTCCCAACAAAATACCTTTTTGGGTATCCGTTGTTAGTCTATACGATTCATGTGGCCAGCCCATTGCAGCTTCCGCAGTCTTACAATCGTTGAGACCTCCGGTTCGTCAAAAATTTCATATAGCTCATGGTTGTATCGAATTCGCCATTCGCCCCCGTCTAGCTTCTCGAACAGCTAGGGAAGTTACTTTGCTTGAACGGAATAATCGCGATTATCAGAAATCGGACAATGTTATTGAAACATATGACCAAAATCAAGTTACGCCTTATAGTGCGCGGAAGTACAATTTGGTCAATGATCATTTCAAACAACCCGGAATAACAGCCAATTTAGCTTTAGTACCATTTAAATCTAGGGATGACAATCATTTCAATAGCAGAAAACAGGCGCCGTACAATTGTGGAATTGATTGTTGTCATGATATTGAATTGAGCGAGCCGGTATGCACTCACATTGATCGTGATAAAAGCGGAAGTAATTATTGAGGCGCCAAATTATAATTACGAGGATAACGTTTATTCGCGCACCTCAGATGAGGTAATGCAGTTGCACTCTTCGCGTGTTAGTGACAATATGCCTTCTGCATTGTTGATTGCTCATTATAAATATTACAATACGTTGTTTAATAGTGGCTTTGGTTCCGATGAATTTAGTTTAGCCAGTGCTGAAATAAATGAATCAGTAATCTCAATTAATGAGTTAAGGTATTTAATCGAATGCATGTCTGCCAGAGGTATTTATCATGATTACATTACGGCTGTAGACTACTTTATGAAAATACAAGGGACTACTGACGTTCCATTTAGTTTTCAACCGCATAAATTATCCGAATATGAAAAAGTTTAAGTTAGAAAAGTTTTGGATAAGCTTTCGATAGATAAAATTATTAGACCTATGTTGGGCCAGTCGTAGTTGTGAGAAAGTGTAGAGGTGGGCTGCGACTGTGCAGAAATTATCGAGCCGAGTGACAATTATCCCTTGCCCATTGATAGAACACTGCATTAATCTATTATCCAATAAGATATATTCCAACAGTCTTGATTTAAGGTATGGATTCCATCAGATTCCTATGGATCCAGAATCTATCAAATACACTGCGTTTATCACACAAATGGGTACATTTGAGTATGTTACTATGCCGTAAGGTCTTAAAAATGCTCCAGACAATTTTCAAAGATATATCAACATGATCTTCGCGGGCTTAATACAGAAGCAAAAAATAATTTTTTTTCTTGAAAAGCCGTCGGGCTTTACTATGTTGTGTGAGCAGACGCGTTTCGAGTCCTTTGAGGCATCTTTGCCTAAAGGATGTGTGGAAGGGAATGACTTTATATAGGTGTAGGATGAGTTAAGCAGATAAGTACTAAATTAGGTCAGGTTGATGGATACGTTTAAGTTTTTTTTTTGATTGTTGGATATCCGTTTGTTCTGTTTATCTCGTTTCCGTACTCGTCTGAGAGTATGGTCTAGTACTGAGGAAATTGCGTCGGAATTTGTAATAAGTTGTTCGCTGATAATGTTACCGTCTGTTTTTCTTTGTTTATATATTTCAAGCCTTTCTAGGATGTCAAGTCTAGGTCCTTTGTTTTGTTTGTATGCATTGTCATAGAGTTTGTGATAGCGTCAGGCTTGTTTGCGTGGTTTTGTACGTGCGTTGCATAATCGGAGTCTGCCTTGTTGTGTACGAAAGATTGTAAGTGCTCTTTGTATCTTGTCGTTAGTTTCCGTATTGTCGTTCCTATGTATACCATGTCGCAGTCCTTGCATGTCAGTTTGTATATGCCGCTGTTCTCGTATATTGATGTGTCATTCAGGTTTGGTTTCAGTTTGTTCCCAATGTTATTGTTAGTTTTGAATGCAGTTTGCAGTTTGTATTTCCTAAGGAAGTTTGATAGTTTGTAGGTCTCTTTGCCTACTTTTTATCGTTCTTATGTATTTCAGTTAGCTGGGGTTCCTGTTTTTATTTTTACTGTGGAATAAATTTGTCAATGTCACGTTATTTGTGTCCGTTATTACTATCCATTCTGTAAATCTTTAGTTCATTAGAATAGTTAGTAGGAGACATGGGTATGGAGTAGTCTCTTAACTATTGATCTATACGCTGCTAGTTTATGTTGTGCGGGGTGGTTAAATGTTACGTGTATGGTATGATCAGTTGTGGTTGGTTTTCTGTACATATTGTAGTCTAATCGCATGTTTTTTCGCGTGTCACGGTTAGATCCATATAGTTGAGTTGTCCGTTTTTTTCTTTTTCTATAGTGAAATTTATATTCGGGCGCAAGTAGTAAGTAGTTCGTCTTGTTTATTTTCTTGTGAGTCGATAACGATGAAACAGTCATCGACATATCGTCTGTAAAATATTACATTTAATCTTTTGACAATTTTGGGTATAAAGACCACATGCTACTGAGACAGCACCTGAGGAGTGTAGCATGTGGTTGGCTGGACGAAACCAAGAGACAAAGGTAGCCGGAAGATAGCAGCCTTCTGTTCCAAATAATTTTCAGCCAACATAGGGCTTCCATGAAGAGCCAACCCTCGTGTCCTCTTAAGTGGTGGCTAAATTACCATCCAATGGAGAAAATCCTCTGCAAAGTGACAGTAGACGAGACTCTTAACATTCATAATAACATAGTTTTGTTAAAGCTTGTTTAATTTATGCGAGAATTCTTATATTAAAATAATAACTGAAAGAAGTTTATATTTAGTCAGCCTGATTAATTATGACGAAAATTCGCATATTCAAATAAAAACTTTAAGAAAGTAGCGTATATTTATTCAGCTAATTAAATTAGTATATGTTCTTATATTAAAATTAAAACTTAAACAAAGAAGATTATATTTAATCAGCCTGATTAATTAGTGGCCTGTATGAAAGGATTTATATGCTTGCTATGGGGAACCCGCTGTCACCATTATTTGCTGAAATTTTTGTAGCAGCCCTGGAAAGCCGAATTTAAAAAAAGGATTAATGGCTAGGATTTGGTGAAGATATGTTGACGACGTCATTGTGATAATATCAAAGAATAAGGAAGACAACATCTTAGACGAATAGGATAAAATCCATATGAATATCAAGTTTACGAGAGAAGCAGCGCTAAGTGGGGCATTCCCCTTTCTAGATTTAAAAATCATTCGGAATCGAGGGAAGCTGGAGTTTGATATATTTAGGAAATCTTGCAGCACCCTAAAAACTACTCCCGCTATATCTGCACACACATCTGCAAAAATTGGCCGCATATAATAGTATGATACACAGGCTACTTAACGTACCAGCATTCCTGAATAGAGATCGGTCGAGATCTGGCTTGGAGAGAGACCTGGAGCGCCCCCTGGAGGGATGCCTTTGCGGGTGACATGTGCGGCTAATTGACGGTCTTAAGAACCACAAGGCTAATCCTTTTCCCAAGCTGTGACTAGATACCTTTAATACGGTCTAACGGTTGATGCGTACAGCGGGGAAAGTTCAATACTCAATAGGCGCCACAAGCTATAGTTAGCTAAACCGGTTTGCGTTGAAACTGTTACTGCGTATCACGAAGATTGTCCAACATTAGATAGGAGGCACAAGGCTATTCCTAATACCAAACTATAGTTAGCTAAACTGGGTTGTGTTGGAGCTGTTCCTGTATCCCAAACGATAAAGAAATACAATAACTACACGACTTCATCTCAACCTATTTTGCTTAAATACGATTAATTCGCTACAGTTTCAATTAATTATTGAATACTTCTAAAAAAACCAATATTGCTGATTCTGAATGTTTGCATTTTTAAGTTACTCATTGAATCAATTATGCTGACGATAGTCATTTGGTCACTTGCCAATGCCTTAGGGTCATAGTATGTAAAAAAAATGTGTAAACACACTAACGGTGTGCTTTTGCATGCTTAAGATTGGATCAAATTAAATGTTTACGGAAGTAAAAGTTGCTTAGGAAGTCTAAAACTGGCTTTGTTTAACGCTATAAGGAACAGGTAATCATAAACAAGACACAAAACAAACAATCGAGCAAATCGCCCCACAATTTGAGCTCATGAAACTAGCTTTCTTCCGTTCTTTTTCCCAGCATTGCAGTATAACGGCAATTCCAATTTTCCCTTTCTCTTTCTCACTCCCAGAGCAGCTGCATTACTTCCACAACTTTAAGGGGAAATTGAGCGAAGTGTTATATTTTATGGGAAATTAAATTGCGACTACTTGTAATCGCTTTGTGTACTCCGTAGTAAAAGGAAAGACATGCTCCGTCGACAAACCCTGGGCTTAGGAGACTACAACCTGGAAAGTATAGATAGCTTCCCATACTTAAGGGAGTCCATGTTGATAGAAACGGCACAGAAAAAAAAATGAAATATGGAAACGGATCAACGCGGCAATCAAATCCTACTTCTCAGTACTTCCTATGCTAAGATCCAGAGATGTCCACTGGAAAAATAAGATTCGAATATACAAGTCACTAATAAGTCCTATGCTGTTGTATGGATGTTCAATCTGGACTCTTACAAATGTTTCCGAAAAGGCCCTGGACGTATTCAAACGCAAAGTGTTCAGGAGGATATATGGCCCAGTAAAGCATGGAGCAGAGTGGAGACTGTAGTAATCGAGCAGTCGCTTAAGCAAACTGCTCGAAAACCACCATAACGGTGATCCAAATTTCAGTTGTAAATTTAAAATAATATTAATCATTTAAATTTGCAATTAAAAACTGGACACAGCAACCCCGTTTGCAACGGAGCTTGTCCACGAATTGCACTTTCGCAATGCAATGAAAAGTGGCTAGAAGGCTTGTCAACTGTCGTTGTGAGGAGTCCCGCAAGGCGACAAGCGGCAACAATTGGGAGCCTTATGGAGAACGCCACGCAGTGCAGACGTCGCGAAAACCGCGCCGGGAAGGGGAAAAGGAGAGTGCGGGAATGCGCGCAAGTGTTGAATGAAAGAAAGTGATGAATATTGATCGGTTGATATTGTATTTTAATTTAGTGGCGGAAAATATTCATTAAAAAATTTTACCAACCGTGACTCAATGGCAATTCGCAATTGGGAGTTCAAAATTTAGCGCAATATTAAGTGTGCGAGTGGCGCGAATCATGTTAAAATAAAACGGTTTGAAAGCTAAACTGTGTGTGTTGGTGTTATTACAAGTTGTTTTGCAATATTTCTAATAAAAAATTAAAATTGCATTTCACGTTGAAACGGTTTAACGAATTTAGTGCTGAGTGGCTTGAAAACAAGAAGTTATTTGATTTGCATTAGCGACTTGCCGTGGTACTGAATGTGTTATGCGTGATAAGAGCTTCTTTTTAGAACGGTCTTATTGCGTCTAGTTAAACGTTTGTCATCGACTAAACACGCCCTTGAATATAACAGAAAATCCCGGAACATCGAATGACATCTCCGATGCCAGTACAATAAAAAAAAATTTGAAAATAGAAACTATAGAAATCAAACTATAAATATTGTAGACTGAGAAGACTTTCAAAGTAACAATAATCCATCGGTAGTACACCGGCAAGCAACCCATCTATCGCATGAACTTTTGATTGAAGGAAATTCGCCTCATGTCGTGCATAGGGAGGATTCGGAGGACGAGCCAAGTGATGCGAGCAATGAACACATTTCATACACTATTGAATCTGTCAATGATTTAAATGGAAACAGCAGTCAACAATCAAAAGAACATTCACCGTATACGTATGTTACAAACAATATAAAGGAAGAGGAGAACTTCGTCCAGCGTAACGAAAATGAATTTGTAGAGACAAATGAGCAAGAAACGACAAACGAAGATAATTTATTAGTTGATGATAGTAATATGGGATCAAATGTCTCCCGAAATCCCGGGAAAGGATTAACCGGACTACGCACACAGTCATCTGACTGTACATTTCCCGTAAAAATCACCAAAGTTCCGCGTGGCCCAGGACTTTCAATATCAGGCTTTTATGTATAGAAATGGACACGATTAGTTTAAGCAGAGCCTTCGTTATAAGGGAAGCAGTGTGCGATTTCAATGACATTCAATCAAGCTTGGTGAAGAGAATATTAACTATGACGCATTTCATCATAATGTATAACCCCGGTTAGCAGATGCATATTAATGAAATGAGAAGATGCCATTATGAAAATGAAAAGCCAATTTCTAACCAAAATTACAGTTCATCAACCGATGGAAAAAATAAATAATTAATAATTATTGAATAATACTAGTTTGGCCACTCCACAGTAAGTCTCTGCATTCAATTTCTTGCTAATCGATTTTTCAGACGTTTCCAAGCTACTGTAATTTCGTCGAAGTAATTGAATCAGTTGTTTTAATAAGGGCTTACGTCCATGATCTTAAATTTTCGGACAATACAGACATTGTATTTTTTTATGGGCTCATAATCAGATTTTTTTTTGTTATTATGGTCCTACTTGTTGTTTTACAACGCATATCAATACTGTTTTCAGTGAAAATGCAACTAGCCCTTCTTGATATTTATCATAGTTTTGCCGAAGAGGGTGAGCTATGTTCTTTTCAAAATAGTCGATTCAATTATATTTAAATTTAATTTTAAGTGAATAAAAGACTAATGCTAAAGCAATATATTACCATCTGACCATAAAAAAAAGCAAAATACGTTCAAGTAAATTAAACTTAATTGTTTTAAAGTCTAGAATGAATCTTGAATTTGGCCAAATTCAGCAGTCTTAACTAAATCTGATCTCATAACTGGAAAAATCAGCCATCTTGTTTGTCATACTTTCAAAACCAAATTAAAAATGAGTCATTTTCATTGATTAATTTCAATTTGGATAGTTCCAATCAAAAACCCATTTCGACACTTTATTGTGTCTTTCAAACATAAAAATAAAAAGGAAAAACCCAATACATGTATGAGAAAATGTTCATCTCAACTGTAATTTGTTATTTTTTCAAATACTGGTTCATAAAAAAGAAAACAGAAAAGTCTAGAGAAAGAACTACTGTTATTATTATTGCGACTATAAATAAATGCAGTCATACACAAAAATAGAAAACAGCAAATTGAAAAAATTCGAGAAATTTTACTTGTTTGTATAAAGATCAATACTGAATACAATGAATTATTAAATTTATACCTTCGGTCTTTCCTTTCCCCTAACCGGACCGGGTATAGGACCCGCAACAATGGCAGGCCCCACCACTGAAATGAACAAGCCATCGGGCGCGCTCTTCCCTCCTTTTGATAGAGTGGCCTTCCGCTTACGTGCCCTTTTCTGGCCACGTTTATATTCCCCATTTGATGGAAAAATTTGCAACTTATGTTTGTATGAGTTTTCCACTCAAATGAGAAATATATGACCACGTTTACGTTTAGGATAGTGCGAGGGGGCACCGCTTCCACCTGGATGCCCCACTCTTATTTGTGGGCCATAAGTATCGTCAGTAACTCTCAAGTCCATCCGTTTTTTCCATTCCCAATTTGTTCTTTGAACAAGCAATTTCAACCTTTAGTAGGTTACCTCGGCCTCGACACCAGTCGATCGGCATTCGACATTTTTTTAATTCGTGAATGCGAATTTTTTGTAGTGATTCCTTGTGCTGGGGAAAAGAACCCGCTCCACGATACCGCAACGCTAGCCTGCCAGCGCATCCTCAGACAGTAGTATCTCGGCGGATACTACCAGCCTCTTTCGCCGAGGCAGCAGAGCATCGCTGCAGTCCTTTACGGACACTATCCATACCATATTACTACAAGACTTCGTTGCGATCTTTTTGACGACGATCTTTTGACGACCAATTGTAGTAATCGAGCAGTCGCCTAAGCAAACTGCTCGAAAACTATCATAAACCTAATCCAATTTTAATTATAAATTTAAAAAATTAATTATTTAAATCTACAATTAAAATTTGAACATGGCAACACCTTTATAACGCAGCTCACCACGAATTGTACTGCTGCAATGCAATCTATAGTGGATGAATGCTTGGCTCGTCAAAATGCCGTTGCGACAGGTCGCCACACAGGGCACACGCCACGGAGACCGCGCGAAAAATAAAAATTAACTTGGACTGCGTGTGAGTGTCGGTCGAGGGCGGAGAATTTTAATTGCCGCGGATAATTTTAGTTGAATCGCAAAACATTGTTCACGGGATTCGTCATCCGTCGTCGCGGAAAATTGTGCGAAAGGCGCGAGAACGTTGGCTCTTACCAAATAGATCAAGTAACCTTTCTCTCGTGCCCCATTCAACGCTACTTGAACTGTCACCTCCGAGCGAAAAAATTTAATTTTGTGTTGTACACGGGAGTTGTTTGCGCTGTAGCGTACGTGTTGTGTACGTTCCCTCCACGGGAATTTCCTTCTCCTAATATTCACTTGGTTAATCCCGCGTTTGTTATTTCTGCACACACAACCAATATGAAAGAAAAGTCAGTAGGAAAACAATAGTTGCAATAGGAAAGCTACGACTCGCGTGTCGCGGAAAATCAAATTGCGAAGATGGTGAAGGAATCTGATTTTTCATGGTTATTGAGTCGGTTTGTGCGGTTGACTCGAATTTATAGGTGAAAATTCTTGTTAATTGCGTCGGTTCACATGGAGTCGTCAGTTCTTTGTCGTCGTCAGTTCTTTGTGTTTAAATTTACGCTGCTCGGAAGCAGGGCCAAATCGGAAAAAAGCAAAGCAAAATAATCATCGCAATTTCGGCGTTCGTCGACTGGACCCGGTTGCATCAGCTGAAAAATTTCGAGTCGTCATCCAGGCTTTTGTTTAAGTTCGATCGCCTGAGAAGCGTGAAAATATTCGTCAGAAAATAACGAGAGTAGACGATACCCTCAGACATCTTCCATGCATTGGCTAGCATCTCAGCTGAGCGGCTCATTTGGACATTTCACGACTTGTGTAATTTGCTTGCACATAACGGGTATTCGTCGGTGGTCCATTTAGTTTGGCTGTTGGCTATCATCGCAGGGTAGAGTGGCCTTCCGCTCGCGTGCCTATTTACGGTGTAGTGTTATGTGGTCCTGTCACATAAGACTATAACATAAATTTGTCACGTTGATGTTTTTCATTTGAGGGAAAAGTTCATGTGAACTAGATTTGCATGAGTTTTTCATTCAAATAGAAAACGCCTGGCCACGTCTACATTGAATCTTGATTCAAATGGGGGATGCGACGGGAACCGCTTCCATCTGGATACCCTACTCTTATTTGGGAGCCATAAATATCGTCGGTTAAAACGAAGTCCTACCAAGTCCCGTCTGTTTTCGCCAGGCCCAGTTTGCCATTTCAACCCTTAGTAGCTTACCTCGGCCTCGACTCCGGTCGATACGTATTTTTGTCAAAAAATTCGTGAATGCCAATTTTTTTTTGTAGCGGATCCTTGTGGTCGGGAAAAGAACCCGCCCCACGACACCGCAATCCTAGCCTGCCAGCGCATTCACGCGTCCTCAGACAAGGCCAATCTCGGCGAACCCCACCATCCTCTCTCGCCGAGGCAGCAGACCATCGCTGCAGTCCTTCACGGACATTTTATCTACCTCACTTCACTACACAATCTGTATCCGCATGCAAACTACAATGGGCAGGACATATGGGGAGAATGAAAGAGCACATGCTCCCTAGACGAATGTTGAAGGTTAGTGCGCAAGGGAAACGTCCCACTGGAAAACTGAGAAAACAGTGGGAAGATTCATTCGATGCTGACAGCAGATCCCTGCTTGGAATTTCCAAATGGCCATCTTTGGAATGGAGATTTGAAATTAAGTCAATCTTAGATAATAACTCTATGTTGCAAAACGCAACATTAGTAAGTTGACCAACACAAAAAAATTATTAAATCCAATCTAAAATTTACTTTAAAGAATCTCAAACAATATTCCAATGTAATTGATTTGAAATATGCTCTAATTTTCTTCAAAAATTAATAAATGGTTAATACTTGAAACATTCAAATTAGTAACCGAGAGTTCTATAAATAATATTACATTTTGAGGTCAAGCAGATTTGGATTGTGCTTTTTTAGGGTATTGTAAAATAATTTTACAAAAACCTACTAAAATCGCGATCTGTCTGTCCGAAACACAAAATTTTGTAAGGAAGTGTAAAGTGGTGCCCTCTTGAAAGTCGCACTACAAAAAAATTTTATAGGCTGCTTAAGGAGGGTCTCCCTCCCCATATCGGGAAGGGGCTCCTCAAAAAAAAATATTCACCAAATGTAGGCAACATGAGTATCAAATGAAAGGTCTTGATATGAACATTTCAAAACAGGTCTTGAACTGCCAAGTTTTGCTTCGTGGGGCGCAGAGGGAGAGGAATGTACGAAAACTTGGTGTCTAAAAAAAATCATGGAGTACAAGGGTAACAAATACCTTAGAAGTCAAAATTCGATCTACTTTGTTAAGAATAGTAAATTTTATGCATTTTATGTTTTTTTACCCCTAAAATTCAAATGGAACCCTTAAATTTCCCTAAAGCTACAATTTATGTTTTCTGATAGGAGTTGTGCGTGTCCTGAAAATTTCATAATAATCGAACAATAAACAGCTAAGTGTCAGCCGATTGAATATTTAACAATTACAACAATATTAACACGTGATATTAGGGAGATAGACGTTTGCAACGGACCTAGACACTACAAATATGAAAGAATTTTTTTAAAAAATTTGGTTTGTAATATTGATATTTACCATGACTATTCAAGCAACGGGGTCAAAACACTTGAAATAAAATAATAATCAGGATTTGGTTTTTCGAACTCAATTTATGGAATCTGTATATTAAAGTTTTAATATTTAGAGGATATTGTTTGAGTTACTACTTTGTTCACAAAACCCTTCTGGCACCAGCGCTCTCCTGCTATTTCAACTTGGTATTACATGTCATTGCTAAACGTTTTAGGAACTTCAGCTTTTAGCAATCACGTGTCATAAAAAACATCTACATAATCTAAACTTTACACAAAAATTTTTAATCAAATAAAAAAAAATTGTTTATAGCTCCATTGATAACCGAACAAAAAGGATATTCTTATAAAATGGTTAAGAATGGGGAACTGACTATTCTCAAATTTAAAATTCATCGAGTTACATATAACGAACTATTAAAAGCTAGGCTTAAATTTGACTTAAGGATGGAATGAATTGTAATCAGGAAAGTATTAAAAAATATATTACTTGCTTACTTACTAAACATGATCACTCATAAACCTATTCAATTTTTGTCCCCGTATTTTTCTCTATTAATGAAGTACTAAAAGTGACGAATAAAAAAGAGTGAAAAATCGTTTTCTTTTAATAAAACAAGAATCTATCCGTTCACGGAAAAGTCTGTTATATAATTAAAAGCCCAGTAGAATATAAAATCTATGTCGTTATAGACTCAATATTCTGCTGGGCTTTTAATTAGACTTCTCAATAAACGAACAGAATAAAAAGATGATATTTCCAAAAAAAGTTTTCCTTAACCCTTATTTTGTATGAAATAATGGATTGGAATCAGTTCAAAATGAAACATATTTAGTTAATTATAACATTTATTTGAGATTTTTAAGCAAAGTTTTAAAATTATCTTAAATTAATGAATTGTTTATATGAAATATATATCAGTTAAATATAACATTTTTTTAAGAATAGTTTAAATTTAAAAAAAATAAATATATATTTATTTATTTAGTATTCCCTCTTCTTTAGTGTTTGTCTCTGGTCAGCGTTTATCTCTGGCCAACAATTCACAGAATCTGCACTGACTTAAAATGAACGCCCTGTTGGGCACGATGTATACTGGTACCCATTCGGGGCTTTGGTGCACTCGCGTGGCTCACAGGCGGCTACATATTCCTTTACGTGTACTATTTTAGGCCAAAAGAGGTATATCCCCAGTGGTCTGAAGGTCCGTCCGTAGCCGCCGCGAGCGCTTAACGGGTGGTCATGACCATGAATAACTAGCTCGGCTCTGACACCCACAACTTTCACTGTTCATCTTCGGAGGGTGTTCCCGTTTGCGTGTTACGTCAGTTTGTACACAAATCCGTCTACACCTTCAGGTCTGAAAGTCGAGACTATTGACCTTAATATGACCTCGTAACTCGGTGTGTCTGTCAAACTGAAATGAGGGGTGATCAAGGTGTATTAACATGGAGCTGTCTCTATTTTGGGCCAATTCAGCTCCCTCAGGAGGGAACACTCTAGACAACGTATCTGGAACGATATTTTGCGATCCCTTCTCTATGCCAAATCGTGATATCGAAAGCTTGTAATTTTAGAGCCCATCTGACCAGACGACCGTGTAAATCTGATTGGATCAGCAACCACTTCAACGAAGCGTGGTCGGTGACAATTACGAATTGGTGGCCCTTGACTTATGCGCGAAATCGTGTCACCACCATCATCGCTACCAGGCATTCCTGTTCACAGACAGTGTAGTCGATGGGCTGTATTCAGCTTATACGAGCCCTTGCAACGATATGCGATATGTTGACTTGCGTCCCAATGGATTGCGAACGGTTTATTAAAGTCTGGGCTTTGAAGTACAGGAGCTTCTGTGAGGCTCTTCGTCAGTTCTTAAAAGGCCCCCAGGCCGAGCTCAATCTAGAAGAACTTCTGTCTTTTTCGCAGCATGTCTGTTAGGGGTACGGTGATGGAAGCATAATTCCGCAGAAATCGCTGGTACACACCAGCCTAAGAAGCAAATTAACTGCTTGATGGTTTTGGCAAGAGAAATTCGTCGATCGATTTGGTCTTATCAGGGTCCGTCTTGAAGTTTCTGTGACCGATAACTAGATTTTTCGAATATTGATGGTTACGCCCGCCTTACGGATCTGTTATGCTACCTCCTGGAGCAAAAGAATGTATTCATTAAAAGTCTCAGTGATTAGCAACAATTCATCCAAGTATATAAAGATTTGGTGACGTAAGTCTGGGGGTATGACTTTGTGCATTAAGCATGCGACAGTTAGTCCAAATCGCATGATAACAAAGTGTAGTGGACGTTCTGACACCGTGGAGGCGGTTTTGTCCATTGACTGGGGATCTAAGGGGATGTGCCAAAAGATGTCTTTTAGGTCCAAGCAGGCGATATAGTGTGCATTTTAGGCAGTCAACTCAAAATAACATCGATCAGGGGAAGTAAGTAAACGGCCTTAATTGTGACGGCATGAACTAGCCGCGTGCCTACGCACCAACCGACTTTATTCGGTTTTATCACAAGTGTCATGGGGGAAGCTCATGCCTTCTGCGACTCCTCGATAACACCTAGTGCCAACTACCGCATTACCTCAGTGTCTAACAACTTTTCCTCCACCGGGGATATAGCAAAGATCCTTTGTGTGACACTAGTGCAGTCCTGCCGAGACTTTCTTTCTAGTGTAATGGACAAGCTGCTATAGCCGCGTCTTATCGTCTAGCTGTATTTGGCTGACTTAGACATATCGCATATCGTTGCAAGGGCTCCACGTAGCGTGCAGGCGAATAAAGTTGGTGCTAAGTTCAAATGACGGACGAAATCCACTCATAGATAAAGATTTTAGGTGAATTGGTGGAATGATGTACAACTCCAGGTGTTTCGTCATACCTTTGAATAACCTTTTCAACAATGGAAAGGTTCGTGACGTGTGTCGTCGAGAGATGAGTGTTGAAACGTCTAATCAGGTTCTTGTGCCGATCCATGACTTGTTTTGCAAAATCAAACGCAATACAGCTAGCTACAGTGTGGATCAAGTCCATAACATGACTGAACAGAATTTCCACGGATCCATACGGTCGGACAATGTTTTAAGTAATCTGTATCTGGGCTGCTCGCAAGGCTCTCCTTTTCTGTCGCACTCGTCTCCAAAAGTTCCGCATTCACCGCGTAGACCTCTTTGACTTCGCACGGAACGCAGGGGTAACTTCGTTCGCAAAGATTCTTCTTCGTACTGCTAGGTACTCCTTTAGATGAACAAAGTACAGTTTCTTTTATTGTGGCGCGTATCCGTCGTTATGCCTTCACTTCGTCCAAAAGTGGTAACATACGGATTGTGCCGGATGCTGGCCTTCGGGAGCCGAGCGGTCAAGGTCGCATATGTATTGCTGTCTTTCGAAGCTGAGGCAGGCTATGGTGTTGGATCAGGGGTTAAGCCTTTTGAAATGCGCTGCGATAGGTGGTGAGGTGATATTTTGATCGCCCTTGGACCGTAGCTGGTGTGGCACTTCCTTGGATACCCCTCTCTGAGGTCGTGATGGTACGATGAGTCCCAAAACCTGTAATTTTGAGGCTGCATCCTTCCATCTCAGGTCTAATGAGGCTAAGGGATATCTCTACAGAGGTCGGATCCGGTCCGTCTTGAGCCAGGGTGGATGCATCTCGAGTGAAACTAATGGTCGCACGGAGTTTGTAGCAGCTGATCCGACGCGCCGATGTCTTGGCAGTAGATCACGTATTTTGGCAGCTCCATGAGCCTGTGCTGCAGTTGCGGGCTATGTGGTACCGCCATATATATATATATATATATATATATATATATATATATATATATATATATATATATATATATATATATGTATCTATGTATATATATATATATATATATATATATATATATATATATATATATATATATCTGTATCTATGTATATATATATATATATATATATATATATATATATATATATATATATATATATGTGTGTGTGTGTGTGTATGTATCTATGTATATATATATATATATATATATATATATATACATATATATATATATATATATATATATATATATATATATATATATATATATATATATGTGTGTATGTATCTATGTATATATATATATATATATATATATATATATATATATATTTATATAGTATATATATATATATATATATATATATATATTTATATATATATATATATATATATATATATATATATATATATATATATATATATTTATATATATAGTATATATATATATATAGTACATATATATATATATATATATATATATATATAGTATATATATATAGTATACATATATATATATATATATATATATATATATACATACATGTATGTAGATATATATATATATATATATATATATATATATATATATATATATATATATATATATATACATATATGTATGTAGATATATATATATATATATATATATATATATATATATATATATATAAATATGTGATATATAAATGGGGCTAGGCTAAATAATCTATTTGTATAAATGGCATTAAGTGGCGAACTATTTGAGAACCGAATCAAAAATGATATACGAGTATAACTATAAATCTCGAAATTGCTCTTTCCTGCCAGCAGTGAGCAACTAATGCAAAAAGAGGTCTCACTTCGAATTAGTTTGTGAAAGATTTGATTAGTGCATTGCAAAAATTTCTAATCTACGTTAAACCACAACTACCGAGGTGGGCGAAAAGATCGAACTTAAGAGTTCAAACGCGGAGAAAAAGCGATGCATTGAAGCATTCCGGGCTTCATAATATCAAAATATTCCACCGACACGCAAACTGACTCACTCGTCTGTATTGCATTCGAAGTAAAAAAGAATTCCCTCGAGACATAAATATAAGGTTAGAGTTAATACTTTTGCGAGTCCTACCCATCAAGTTGGCGATTCCCTACAAAAGTATTATTTCTTTACAGAAATTTCTACCGGGACAACACTTCGGAGAGGAATTCTATCGCAAAAAACAAGCATAGGAGAGCTGTAATAAACCTAAGCAGTCGAGCAGCCCCGTGGTGATCAGGAGTGGCCGCTCCTGAAGAGAGAAGGTGGTTACCTCGTCGAAACTGCTTCTTCTTCTTCTTCTTCGTAGCACTACAGCCCCTCTCGGGCCTTCGCAAATAGCGCCTCCAACTTTCTCGGTCCATTGACCGCCTCCTCCAATTTTGAAATCCGAACAGCGATAAACTGTCAGACCAGCATTTCCTCGGTTTTCCCACTGGTTTCCGGCTTTCAGTTTTCCCAGCGGATACCTTTTTGGGTATCCGTTGTTCGTCCATACGATTCATGTGTCCAGCCCATTACAGCTTCCGCAGTCTGGCAATCGGTGCGAGTCAAAAATTTCATACAGCTCATGGTTGTATCGAAACTGCTTAGTTTGTTGTTTTAGTAGGTTTAAGTTAACTACATCCGTAAAGTTTCCATACTTTATGCAGAGATGAGTGGTTCAATTCAGCCACTTTAACATCTTTACGTTTGGCATTCCCCTTGTAAAGCAACGGCCTTCTTCAGGGAAAGTACTGGTTGCTTTTTGTACATTTTTTGCGTTTATCTCAAGCCTCCGAGCCCGTTAACTTTAACGAGACAAAAAAATTTGAGTTTGAATCGTGCTAAATAATCATAACCGTAGTGTCGGCAGATCCTGACACTCAACAGTCTACTCCGTGGTGTACAGCTAGTTCGGAGAGGAATTCGGTTTTGGGTCGTACCGTTATTAGAAGTATTGCTCGATTACAACTTTCAGCCACCGTCAAATTTGTCCGATTTGAAACGTGTCCTAAATTTACATCGCATTCTATGTTACTCTACCGATTCTATTCTTGCATTCAAAATCCAGAAATACCCCCGACAACGATCTTTATACCGCTTCAATAAACTCTACTCCACCTCAAACAGAAATACGCTACTCTAATGAAATACACAGAAAACCAAGGACACCGCAAACCTAACCCGAGTGATAAACAAATTGCGTAGACAGAACTACGCTCATGTCGGAAGGGTTTTGTACTTAACCTATGATATGCAGACACATATAATGATTTAATGCAAGAAAACCTATACTGACACGTACAACAAATATATTCTTGGTTTAAAAAAAAAACGAGTGTTACTCCATTTTAACCGGCCAATATGTTGTTGCAATATTGCTAAAATCATTGACGAAGCGGAATTTCAAATGTTTATTTGTTATTCATCTTATCTGAAAATTTGGAGAAGGTCCAATCAAAAGTGTAGTGTCTGGTCCGATAGAAAGCCCATGTAGTAGAAAGGCCGTGTAACATATGATTGTTGTAATTGGAGCAAATTCAAACGGCTATAACTTCTGTACGCTTGCGATTTTATTCAAGAAAATTAAAAAATTGATAAATCGCTGTAGTGAAAGGTAGGTATAAATAGATGTCTGCTGCCTCAGCGAAAGAAGATGTTAATATCCGCCGAGAATGGCCTTGTCTGGGGACGCGTGAATGCGCTGGCAGGCTAGCATTGCGGTTTCGTGGGGCGGGTTCATTCTCCCAGCACAAGGACCCACTACAAAAGAATTTCGCATTCACGAATTCTCGGGTCTCAAAACAGGTCGACCGAAATCGAAAAACGTAGGTAACTACAAAGAGGAAAATTGCTTGTTCCAGAGAACAAGTCGAAACAAGCCAAAACAGACGGGCTTAGGGTAACTTCGTCGTTACCCGACGATTCTCATGGCCCACAAATAAGAGTGGGGCAACCAGATCAAGATCCAAAAATGTTGTAGTGGCCATATATTTCCCTTCTGAGTGGAAAACTCCTACAAACATACTTTGCATGAGCCTTCCCATCTGTAAAGAAATATAAAGGTGACCAATTTATGTCATAGAGTTATGTGATCGGATCACATAACCCTTTGCTATAAAAAGGGCACTTTGACTGGAGGCCACTCAACCCGCAAGAGTCCCTGAAACTAAATTACATTTGGAGCGCGCCCGATGGCTAGCTCATTTTTTTAGACAAAGCCTTCCACCGTACCGGGTACTCTTCTTCTTCTTCTTTTCTTCTTCTTTCGCCGAGGCAGCAGATCATCGCGGCATTTTTGGTACATTTTACCTTCCTCTTGACCCCCTAATTCATAAAATCATTTTTTTTATTTCAGATTCTAAAAGTTCTAATCGAGACCTTTCATTTGATACCCCACTCGACTACCTTTGATTAAAAAAAATGTTTAAGGGCTAACTCATTATAGGGGGGACCCCCTTAAAAATTTTTAAAATTTTTGGTAAGGCCTTAACTTTTGAGAAACCATCACTTCTGACCTTTTCACAAAGTTTGAGCATTGTAGCTTCTATAGTTTCTGAGGAAATTAGCTGTGACGCACGGACAGACGGACGGACGGACAGACGGACAGACGGACAGACAGGTCGCGAAACTAGTAGGTCTTTGTAAAAAATGTTTTTACAAAGACCTAAAAATGCCTCATTTAATATAGTGGACAGCGGATAACTTACAAAGTGTGAAGATTCATCGATACAAGATCATGAAAATAATGTGACGCTTGAATCAAATGCAACAGTAAGAGATGAGATATTGCCCTCGAATCGAGTAACAAGAAGAGGTTGATTTGTGATACACACAAAACACCATAACTTTTATTTTATTTATCTTATTTTTAAGAGAATGAGAAACGATGAAAGAAAAAACGGTGGTTCGGAGCTGGGTGAGAATAACGTGAGGAGTTCTGGTTCTGGCTCCGTTGCATTTGGTTCGGTCGAAGAAAAAAGGAACCATCTCGAGAACATCGCGGAAGTTTGTTGTTTCGTAATATAATGAGGTGTTCTGTTATCGTGTTTTGTAGGAAAAAAAATAAAGATACGCAAGCAGAGGCTATTGATTCCATATCCGTCGGAGTAGCGCTCGATACGAAAAACCTGGAACGCACCGTTACGACACCGGATCGTGCAAACCTAGTAACTTTTCGCGGAAACAGTTTTCCCGATTGAATATTGAAATGTACTTAAATTGTCGCTAATGTACGACTTAATAATTCATTGTTTAAGTGTCTTGTGGTTTGAGTGTTGTTTTTCTCTTTCCGTGGAAGAAGCGAAGAAAATATTTCCGATTTTGGAAGTTTGCCCGTGGTGAGCTTGAGTGAGATCGAGTGCGCGGACTCGACTTTAGTTATGAGAAAAACCATCAAAATAATGCTATTTGCTGTTATACGTTGGCAGCGAGGTGCATAAGTGAATGATAAGTGCAGACTATACACGTATGAAGTGCGCGAAGTAAATAATCATTTGATTGCGCGACGCATATGCCACTAATCGCACATCAGACCAATACGTGTTCCTCACTATAATTCTTGATTTTCCGTGAGTCAGCAATGATTTGCCAATGTTTAAGAGTGTTCGACTTGTTGATTACATCGACATGCAATGATTTATCGAGCATAGTTGGTGATGCAGGTGATATGTTGGAGCCAAGCGAGTATTAAAGTGTGAATCGAAGACGCGAGGAGAACGATCAGCTTCCGTTTAATCTTATCTCGCGCTAGCAATATCTCGGCGAGCATACCTCGCGACATGGCACTATCGCCGCAATCAGTGATTTCATTTGATTTGATCGAATCTTGCCTACTTTCTATCAATAACGCGATAACGGCAGATTAATATGCATGCATGCCAAACTGTGGAAATGAAAACTCCCGTAACGCGACGACGACTTCATTCACAGCTTTATCAGAGCACCAGTGTTACCGGTGCAATTCATAATAAAAGAAGTAGTCATGTGAATAGGCAACGCATGGATTTCGGATAACTTGGTGTTTCCAATAAGTTTTCAAAAATTTCTCGTTAATTTCAATTGCCATATATGGATCGATTCTCGAATAGAACAAATTATAAAGTTGAATGAGAAATATTAAGTGAAATGTAATTTTCAAATGTTGGCATTCCAAATTCAAACTCGGAATTTTTGTGTAATAATAGTAATAGTAATAACATTGAATGAAATAAGAAAAAATTTCCAGCTCGTCAAAAAGGCTGGGTAAGAACCCCTTTAATCTCCTATTTTTTTGTATTGTTTTTTTTTTTTTTTTTTATGTGGTAGGGAGGTGAATGCCATTTATGCACAGAGTGTGGGACTCCCATGCGTGACTGGACTACCCACTAAACACCTCCCTGTGTTAAATCTTTATTCTATTAAATATTTATATATTTATAGATTGCCAAGATAACAAAAACAGAAAATATAACAGTATTTGAAGCTACAAATAATTTATTTATATTTCAGGATAAAATTTTAGCTAACAGTGTTGTTATTGTTGATCTTAACTTTCCTTCTATATAACACATGCAAATCTGTTCAGTTACAATTCGTTCATTTTGTTTTTGATTTAATCGAAGAGATAAAGAATTGTTTATAAAGGTACATGAATAGAATACAATGAAGTAATTAAAGTTACGCTTCGTTCTTTTCATTTTTGTTCTTTTGACCGGGAACAGGACCCGGTACAGTGGAAGGCTTTGTCTAAAAAAATGATCTAGCCATCGGGCGTGCTCCAAATGTAATTTAGTTTCAGGGACTCCTGCGGGTTGAGTGGCCTCCAGTTTAACTGCCCTTTTTATAGCATAGGGTTATGTGATCCGATCATATAACTCTATGACATAAATTGGTCACCTTTATATTTCTTTACAGATGGGAAGGCTCTTGCAAAGTATGCTTCTATGGGTTTTCCACTCAGAAGGGAAATATATGGCCACTACAACATTTTTGGATCTTGATCCGGTTGGGCGGGTGCGAGGGGCCACCACCACCATCCGGTTGCCCCACTCTTATTTGTGGGCCATGAGAATCGTCAGGTAACGACGAAGTTATCCTAAGTCCGTCTGTTTTGGCTTGTTTCGACTTGTTCTCTGAAACAAGCAATTTTCCTCTTTGTAGTTACCTACGTTTTTCGATTTTGGTCGACCTGTTTTGAGACCCAAGAATTCGTGAATGCGAAATTCTTTTGTAGTGGGTCCTTGTGCTGGGGGATTGAACCCGCCCCACGAAACCGCAATGCTAGCCTGCCAGCGCTTTCACGCGTCCCCAGACAAGGCCATTTTCGGCGGATATTAACATCTTCTTTCGCCGAGGCAGCAGACCATCGCTGTACTATTACTAACAAATTTGTTGTTGTTATACTCATAAATGTTTACATTCACGATTTTTTCAGATTGTTCACCTGAAAGGTTAACCAATCGCGAGGGGGAGGGGGGCGCGAAATCCTGCGCCCAGATAAGGTAATTTTAAGACTTGTTTTGGAAAGATCTCACTGAGACCTGTCATATGACACACCACTCGACTACCGTTGATGGAAAATTTTTTTTAGGGGTCGACCCCTTATAATGGAGAACCCCCCTTAAAACTCTCAGAAAAAATTGTTCACCCTAAAGCTTTCATGGTCATCACTCTGACCTTTCCATAAAGTTTAATTGCTTTAGCTACTATATTTTCAGAGAAAAACTGCTGTGTCATACAGACGGACGGGCGGACACAGGTCGTGATTTCAGTAGAGTTTTAATTTTACTACAAAACCCTAAAAAAGGAATCCACTGGTAAATCTCCTTCAGATAACCTCGCCATTCCGAAATGCCCCTCACCCATCACTGAAATGCTCCAAGGAACCCTCTTGCCGAAAGGAAAGACGCGATTCCGTTTTCAACAAATCATTTCTATATTATTTCTCTTCAAAAAGTACAATTTAAGCGGAATAATATTGCAAAATAAACTTCATCTTCTATATATTACTTCTGAATACAATACACGGTAATCTTTTCTGAATTTGAATTACTTTAAGCGAAAAAAATTTCTAAACGAAATATCGGACCTGAAATTTATGTTTATTATGAAATTTTCTTAAGAATTATAAAACCGGTCAAAGAGAATAATTATGAAATTATTATCCACACTTTTCACTTTTCTAAACGAATGCTTCAGTTATTTTTTCCTTGTTGGTATCACCGAGAAGTATGTACATAAATTTATTTGATATAAGTCTAGGAATATTTTCATTCAGATCATCTGAACTAACACTGTAACACTTAATACTCCTATTAGAATATAATGCCTCAATTTATTATATTCAATAAAATGCATTCTTGGCGAAATGGACTGAGATTTATGCATAAATATCACATTATCGATTATAAGAAGGCATGAATTACTTAAATGGACCTTACTCCCATGATATTGTTAACCTCTGTACAAAGCTTTTCACCTGATATCTCATCTCAAGATCATAATAACTTAAAAAAAATATTTTTCTTAAAATTACGTTTATATAACAGCGAAATTAATCTCACTTTATCGATAAACGTCTTTTTAGGGTTTTGGAAAAAAAATTTCCATTACCCTAATCAAATCGGTACCTGTCCGTCCCTCCCTCCGTCCGTCAGTCAGTCAGTGCGTCACAGCAAGTTTTCTCAGCAACTAGAGATGCTACAGTCATGGAATTACGCAAACAGCTCAGAATTTTCTGGCTAATAAAAGTTCCATGATCGGAAAAAAACTTCAAAGACTTTTAAGAGGGACCTCCTCATATAAGGATGTGAACCCTTAAAAAAAATTTCACAAAAGATAGTCGAGTAGAGTATCAAATCAAAGGCCCTGATAAGATCTTTTAATATCCGTTATTAAAATTGCAATATCGATGACGGGGTAGGAAGGGGAAGCGGAAGAAATTGTATTACAACAACAACAATACATTACTAAGGAGCCATATGCACTTCGACTCAGATACTACCGGCTTGTTAGGATTTGCATGAAATCCTACATATCTTTGAAAATCTGTTCAACGAGTGATATTAGTAATCGAGAAACGAAACGATGGTCGTTTTAAATGAGAATATTGAGTAAATTTGTGTTATTTTTCTCCAACAGCATTGAAAGTACAGGCTATTAACTCTTGATGAAAACGTACATATTAAGGGTGACGCAATCATGGTAGTAGGTGGTAGGTTCCTATAAGTACAAGAATAAAAAAAAAAGAAATTGAAATTCACCCAACTTTATTATTAATAGTAGAATTTGTAAATATAACATTTTTCCAGTGAATTCATATATATGGGTACCCTTAAATTTAATTTTAAGTAGTCCAGTGGGAAAGTCCTTATAGTCTGGAAGTTTGAATAAAGTGAAAATGCATTTACGGAAGTAATATTCATTAGCAATTTCTTCTATCAAACAACAACAATGTTCTCCTTATTTACAGATAAAATGAATAATAAAAATATCTTTAAGAATTCATTCAGTCAATGGTTGTTGGTGATATTGCAGAAAAATGGTGGCAGGTTAAATGGAGTAACAATGATTTTTCTTTTACAGCGAGTATATATTTGTTGTAGATGTCGTTAAAGTTTTGCTTAAGTTTATTCATTATATGTGCATATCGTAGGTTGAGTACAAAACCCTTCTGACAATGGTAGTTCTGTTTATCCAACTTATTTTTTGTTGATTGACAAACTGCGGCGAGAACAAAATTCATTTTTGTTATTTATTTATATTTTTTTTTAATTCATATCGCAAAAAAATTCGAGTTCATAAATGCGCAAAGATATTCAAGACCGAATTTCCTTAATTTTTAATACCCATCGGATTTCAATTTAAATCTGTAGCACTGGGCAATCAATCTCGTCAAAATAGCTAGTAATTTATACCGTCCAGCGTTATCACTTTCGATATCTTTCAGTTTTACAATCTCATTAGTTTTATTTGCGTACAGTAAACATCTATAATCTTGTTAACGTTTCCACCAATTGGAAATTGTTACAATGTATAAAAAAAGGAATCTCAGAAAAAAATTATAAAAACTTGATCATAACACAATGTCGATAGCAAACAAAACGCTTACGCATAAGGAACTTGTTTCATAGTCCGAACATTTCATATAAATCTTATTCTAGGAACCTGGTCATTTTTGTGATAGCTAAGAATGTACCACTTTCAATATCTTACACCTTAACACCTAAAGTAAAAATAAAACAAATTATTTTCGTCACTGCAGTTTTGAGAGCTTGAATTTATATTCAGAAAAGAAAGTTAATAGTCTGTATTTGTTGCATTGCCATGTCCTCTGAAGACACGGATGTAAATCCATCCTTTCGCTTATCTCGACTTTTTTTCCGATCGTCGAACCTCCGTTTTTCTTTTGTTTTTTCTTTTCTTAGTATTTCTAGTATTTACGAACGACATTTTCTCCACTGAATTTTTAATGCACAAGACCGTACTACTCTGCTCGCCTGCACGATGATTATGCTTACAAAATCTCGTCTCACCATTGATGCGGAACATCACTGCAATGGATTTGCGGTATGTAATTTCTATATCCCATACAGAGTGTTTGGATTCTTCAGTCCCATCCCGTCCACTAAACTGCAACCTGTAAAGATTTTGATTCGTTCGAGATTCCTCGAAGGAAATCCAAACCGACTTTTCATCGGTTTCAGACGTGAAGTCTTGGAATATATCAACGGACTATACCCAACAGGTTGACTAGCCCGGACACCCTTAGTCTACTCCGAGTTGGCTGCTGGCAGACTTTTGGTCGCAGTTCTTCCGCGAGCAGACTAAGTCCAAATGATTTAAAACACGTCAAAATGACCCATCTAACCGGCTCAAATCTACGTTAATCTATTTCCAATTCCCTCAGACTGTACGTACAGCACAAAAAAGAGAAACAAGAGATATCACCAATCAAAATCCACGTGTTGCCGATTATTCACCAACGCGGTGCAAGAAATAAACTTATCGAATCCAAAACCGACAATCTAGTCTAACTGAAAACGCGAAGCCAAGATACAGCACCGTGTACCGAACCAAATCACCGAACCGACCAGTCGCGCATTATCAAAACTCTACCCCCTCGACGGCATACTCACCTTCGGTCTTCTTTTCCTCCTGAAAAAGAACGACTATATACTAAAATAGAAAGGGTATATTTTCGATTAGCAATTCATATTTTTTTTATCTGTCATTTTACTATTCTTTTCTTTCTCTTTTTTTTGTACTCTGTAGATGTCGGTATATTTTCAAATATATATTACAAATTATTTTATAAAATATTTCTACATGCCGAACTTTCTGTATTTATTGTTACATATAAAAACCGAGTGCCGAAACAGAATTATCTGCAGTTTACTTATCATAAATAAATTACACTAGCCGATTTTGGAATTTTTATACTGTGTAGGTATTTGATATTTCATTGCAAAATAAATGTTTGGATGCAATTTAAACCATATAATAATATGTGCCCATTTAATAACAATAAATAAAGAATAATATGAAAATGTTTTTTGATCTACTATTTCTAGTTGCAAACATGTATACATTTATGCTTTGATTCCGGACAATCGATTTAGTTAACTTTATCGATATGTAACTATGATATTTTTAACATTTTTTGGGGGTGGCTATTCTTCACACGCTTGACATAACAAGGCCCTTACAGTCCAGCGAAGAACAAGGTTCGCGCCATGGGCACAGATGCACAGAATGTTGATTACTGCGTTCGCTTTGGGGGACGAACCGTTTTGATGTTTCCTTAGGGATATAAATGCAAATGTTATAAACCTTCACAAAATATGTAGTGTTTGTGGATGTTCAAATGATCCGTAAAGGACTGCAGCGATGGTCTGCTACCGCAGTGAGCGAAGATTTTAGTGCACGCCGGAATTGGCCTTGTCCGAGGACGCGTGAATACGCTTGCAGGGTAGCGTTGCGGTGTGGGTTCTTTTTCGTCTGCAAAAGGGCCCAATACAAAAAATTTTCGCATTCACGAATTGTTCGATCAAAATCTAGCGATTTCACAGTGTCGCGGCCGAGGTAACCTACCAAAGGAATTGACAAGAGAAATCGACGCCGATGCTCGATTAACGTGCGCGGGACACGACACGCGAGACGATTTCGACCTTACCCCAAACACTTACGACCCCAACTAAGAGCGGGGCATCCAGTTGGAAGCGGTGCCCGCTCGCACCCTCCCATCCGGATCAATGGCCATTTATTTTAAATTTACACGAAAAATTCATATATATCGATTTATATGAACTTTTCCTGTAAATATAAAATAAATGTTTTAGATTTATATTAAAATTTTATATGATAGAATCATATAAAAATTTAATATAAATAAAAAACCTGTCTCGAAGGCCACGCTACCCAGCAACAGCCCCTGGAACAATAAAGAAGTAAGGAGCTGTAGCCCGATGGCTAGCTCAGTAGAGGAGTATTCAGCCACCGTGGCGGGTCCCATACCCGCTGGAAATTCTCCAAATGAGAAGACTGAACATGTTAGCGTTTAAAAACTCATTTTTTATTCCTCTTGTTTAACTTTATTCAATCGTAAATATAATATATTCTTTTTTTTTTTTGTAATACTTTTTTTCATTTTTCACCTTTGTTTCCTAAATTTTTGATTTATTAAAATTGTAGAACAGTGTTAGTTTTAGTAGTTGATTCGTTAATCAAATTTTTTTATAATAATAGAATGAGCACGGAAAAAATATTAGCAGTTAATGGAAATAACATAATCAGTCATATATGGATTGAGAGAAAAGTTAATAATTAAAAATATATGTTTATTTTTTTCTTTTGTAAGAAAAATTACCTTATTTATGATTCATAGTGCTTATTTTAACCCTTAACAGATTGTTGTCTTCAAGTGAAAAACGTTAAAGTGATGATTATTTGTCAGTGAATTTGCCGATCATTATAAAGTTATCAAGTTTAAGCTTTTCTGGAGTGAAAACTTATTTTTGCAAGATCCGAACACGCTAGCTATGGCATAAAATGCTCATTGCAATTTAAATATCTTTCGTGCAGGAAATTTTTCGAAAATAATAGGTGACAGTACAGGGTGCATACGGTATTTGAGGACATGCATAAATGTGACTATAACTTCGCGATTTTTTTTTTATATTTTTTTACTTTTCAGTTAAGAAATGGCGGACTACAACATCACTCAAGAAATGAAGAGACATGCTGTCATCGTCGGTATATGTGCGAACCATACAGATTTAGAGATCTCTAATTTTCTTAATTGCGCCCGTTCATTCGTGTATAAGGCTCGCCGTGAATTGGAAGCATCAGGAGGCGATACAGAATCGGTTGCAAAACGCAAAAAGCACAAACAACTTTCTAACACTGTCCATTCTGCAGAATTTTTAGAGCAAGAGCAAGCGATCATAGACGAGGCCCCTTCAAAATCAATGAGGGTCCTTGCTTGTGAGCTTCATGTTTCTGAGCGCCTTATTCGTAGAGTTGTCCACGAAGACCTTCGGTATAAGTCTTACGTGACGCGCAGAGGACAGTTAATGTCGGACCGAAAACGGGAACAGAGAGTTTTCCGATCAAAACGTCTTTTAAACAAAATCGAACACCCTGAGGCGCCCAAAATGTTATGGTTTTTTCCGACGAACAAATTTTTGACCAAGATCAAAAGACCAATCGCAGAAATGACAGATGGTTATGTTCAGATCTTGTTGTTATGCACACGAAATTTCCAGCCACTGTTATGGTTATAGGTATTGTCAGCAACGAAGGACATGTTATGCCACCACACTTTTTTACTCAAGGACTTCGAGTGAACTCTGCTGCATACATAGAGGTTTTGGAGACGGTAGTGAAACCCCTGGATAGACAATGTAAGCGGAGGCAGACCATACATTTTCAACAATACTCTGCTCCTTCACATAAAACGATGGCGACACAAGATTGGATGGCCGAAAATTTTCATGACCACATAACACCGAACCTATGGCCACCTAGACCTTAATCCTTTGGATTATTACGTATGGGGCGTAGTTGAGCGTGAGACCAATAAGCGTCTTCATAATACTACTTCTTCGCTGAAGACTGCTATTAATGCCGTTAGTGTCAATATGTAATCGTTTCCGAACCCGGATCGAAGAGGTTATTGCTGCTAATGGCGATTTAATTGAATAACTTAATAGCCATATATTAATTTAACGTTGTATAAAAAATTCCTGAAATTTCATTAAATTTTGTTAAAAATATAAGCTAATTAATTTTAATCTCAAGTTGTCCTCAAATACAATACGCACCCTGTAAGTCAGCTTTATACATTGAGATTCATTTTGCCATAGTTATACATACTGTGATTTGAAAAAAAACAAGAACAAAAACTTCGAAATTACTTTTATCAAGGCCTTAAAATTCAATGTATTCTGTTTTTAGGTTTTTGTAAAAAAATTTTACAAACCCCTACTAAAATCGCGACCTGTCTGTCCGTCTGCCTGCCCGTCCGTGTGTCCCAGCAGTTTTTCTCGCAAAGTACTAAAGCTAGAAACACCAAATTTTGCATGTAGGTGTAAAATGGCGCTCTCTTGAAAGTTCAATTACAAAAAATGTTATGAGGTATTTAAGAGGGGTCTCCCCATATAGGGGAGTGGCACTCGAAAAAAAAATTCATCAAAGGTAGTCAATATGGGTATCATATGAAAGGTCTTAATGAGAACTTTTCAAAACAGGTCTTAAACTGACATTTTTTGCTTCAGGGGCGCACACGAAGGGGAAATACACGAACAATTTGTGTGTCCCTCCTCGCGATTGGACACCTGTGATCCGAAAAATCTGAAAAAAATCATAGAGGTAGATGTTTATGAGTACAACAACAAGTACCTTAGAAGTCGAAATTCGCTCAACTTTGTTAATAATAGTATGATATTCGAGTTTCGTCAGAAGCAGAATCAGTAACTCACCACCGCGGTTCACAGGGAAGCGGAAAATTCAACATGGAATCTCCACAACAAAAAAGATCGGTGGTCCTGACAACGTTCTTTCGTTGTCTTTTTTATGTGGCTTTGCGATTCCGTTTATCTGGCGATGCAATTTTCACAATTTGTGGCGCTTATAACCACTTAGATTCCTGCAGACACGTGAATACTTCTATTATTCTTCTAATGGAGGAAACGTCGTCTTTACAGCTCCAACTTCATGGCGTCGGAAACGTTAGTAGTGTTGCCAACATTGGATTTATGTGGGACCACACAATCAACGGGCGAATTTATGGGGCACAAAATAAATTTCATATTTGAAACCAATTTTGCGTGACATAAATTTCTTGAGCGCTTTATTCCTTTTACGCTTTCGCGTCACCAACCTACTTGGTGAGCATTACCGTTAGTACGTTCAATGGTATGCGAACGTATTACAAATAATACTACAGATGACATAAAATAAATAATTTGAAAATTTTCCAGTTATGGAAAATTAGAAATGACCCTTTTCATGTCTCTCTTAAGAATACATATTATCTGTAAACACATAATCGTATGCATAGTATGTATTTATATGGACAGACTGACAAACTGAGATATTTTAACCAGCGGATGAACAATCTAAATTTATTTGGATAGACAAAACGAGAGTATGAAACATGGAGAAGGGAAAGAAAAGAAAAAATACACAATTGATAAACGAAAGAACATATAGAAAGATCAACGTTGTTCGAGTCTTTTAGTTATTGACGTAGATCCTGCGCGTGGTATACTCCCACGATCATTACTACTCTGTTTTTTAAGAAGCGTCGATTGGCGGAAGTTGCGACGATATACTTCATCTCCCTCTTTAAACTCAGAAGGTCGAGATCGCAGATCAACGGAAGCACACCGAATTAATCCACGTTCCGCTAAGAACAAACCCACACGCGAGCGCAGGTGAAAACCAACGGCCGTTTTTTTTTGTGGTAGGGAGGTGAATGCCCATTTACGCACAGAGTGTGGGACTCCCATGTTCGCAAGAAGGCGACTAGACTACCCACTGTCAACCTGAGAACCTAGCCTGGAACCGTTTGGCACATTACTTCGGGCCAGGTCTCGTTTTATTACGCCGTGAGGTGCCTTCAAGCTGGGAGACCCCTCTTCGAGCGGGAAGAGAGAGAGGAAGAGGAAGTGCCAGACAAGCGATCTCCCAGCCCCAACACCACCGGGTTCTTTGAGTCCCTTTTATCTTTTAGGACTGTCCGAACATAATGTGCCACCTGATTCCATTTGTCAATCGGTTCGAGCATCACATCGACTATATTACCCGGGGTGAGCTCTCCCATCTCCTTGTAGAGGGCCCCTCGCAGCCTGTCCCATTTTATGCACGCAAAAAATGTGTGGCAGGCATTGTCTTCCTGCTCTGGGCAAAACCGACAATCGGGGGACCGTGACTTACCAATCTTGTGCAGGTAAGACTGAAAAGTCCCATGCTCGCTCAAAAGCTGGGACGGATAGAAGTCAGTCTCACCATGTCTTCGATTTAGCCACGGTCTCACATCCGGGATGAGGCGCGCAGTCCACCTTCCCTTCGTGCAATTGACCCAAAACTGCTGCCAATCGTTGAGTGAGTGCTGTCTCTCTTCGCGGACAACCATCTCCCTCCCATCCTCTTTTCGACGCAGATAAATAGAGCGGGCGTCTCTAGCAAGGAAGCCGACAGGTATCACACCTGCAATAACTTTCACCGCCGAATCAGAGACTGTCGGATACGAGAATGCAGTCCTCAGTGCTCCTCTTCTCTGTACCTATGCCAGGCATTTTCGGTAAACCTCCTTACTGAGAGCGTCGCCCCATATCTCTGCTCCGTACAGTAGCACTGAGCCTACAGCACTCATCAAGAGGCTTCATCTTGCTGGGCTGAGTCCCCCTACGTTGGCCATAAGTCCACTCGGAGCCGATACTCCCGAAGCAGCCTTCTCACCCGTTGCCTTGATTTGCTGAAAGAAACTCATCTTCGAGTCGATCAGTAGCCCCAGGTACTTCACCGATGGCTTCGATTCGTATGTCTCCAATACTGATCATCCTTACTCTAGGGATTCTCTTTTTTGTCAAGATGACCACTTCGGTTTTCTCCAGTGCTAAACTAAGCTCGCGAGCAGTCATCCAGTCTCTCACTTGGCGCATTAGCATACCTAGCCTAAGTTGCGCTTGTTCAACAGTTCGTCCAGCAACCAGAGCCGCATCATCATCCGCATAGCCGATCAAGCGCGACTCATCTGGCATCTCCAGTCTCAGTAGCCCGTTGTAAGACACGTGCCACAGGTCTGGACCGTCTTTCGTTGGCCCTGTGTCGTGTCCGATCATATATATTAAAAAATGGCATTTTTCTTTTAATATCAAAATAACACCTCTTATTGGATTTGGTTATGGAAAATTTCATGAAGAGGATATGGTTCTGTAAGCGTGGTCGTGGTGGTCATTTGCCTGATGTTATTTTCCACTATCAACGGCATACCTTCCTCTTTATAATGAAATAAATATCCGATCATTTGTATCAAAAAATGGCATTTTTCTTTTGATATCAAAATAACACCTCTTATTGGAAAACCTTGTAGAACGTCCTGCTATAAAGCCATACTGCCGAGGAGATAATTCCCCAGCAGCACGAATCGCGTCAGTGAGTCTTCTCTTGATGAGTTTCTCTAGCACTTTCCCAGCCGTGTCTAGCAATCATACGGCGATTCAAGATTTCCTTTCCCATTGCTGATCAGCACGAGCCTCGCCACCTTCCATGGTACCGGGTAAACCCCGTCCCGTAGGCAAGCGTTGAATGTGCTGAGCAGCAAGTCAGGACAATGGTGATAGACAAGCCGGAGCACCATCTGGACCTGGAGCCTTCCTCGCTCCCAATGAAAGGACTGCCTCCTCCAGTTTCGGCTGTGTGAACAGTGGACACTCGACTGCTGTTTCACCATGGACAGCGTCAACACAGACGGAATGGGCGGGGAAGAGTCCCCGCACTATCTCGTTTTTCTTTTCCGCATCATGTATGCAAGGCTTCCGTAGGGCGCCAAGCTTCCACATAACTAGCTTGTACCCAAGGCCCCACGGATCCTTGTTCATATTGTCCACTAGGTCTTGCCAGCAGCGAGCCTTGCTGTTGTTAATCAATTTGCGAAGGCATTTCCTGGCCGACTTATATCCTGCCACCCGGTTGCACGCCTCGTCACGGCTCCGCGCCCGTTGAGCCTCACGTCGAAGCTTGTAACACTCCCTTCGTTTTTCAGCGACTTCAGTTGACCACCAGTACACTAGGGGTTTGCCGTGCCGGGGTTTTCGACGAGGCATAGAAGCGCAGCAAGCAGTCGTAATGATGCTCATAGTTGAATTCATCACGTCTTGAGCCGCCAAGTCGTCCGTCCCCTCCGAAGCTCCCTGCAGCGGCTCATCTGCTGTGAGCACCTCGACGAATCTCTCAACGTCCATCCTTCTGATGTTCCATCCATTTGGAGAAAGCCGAAAGCACGGACGTCGGGAGACAAGATCACTTATCTCAAGCAGAATGCACTGATGATCACTGGCTGAGTAGTCCTCTAATACTTTCCAATTGTGTATCCTCCGTACTAAGGACTCCGAGGCGAATGTCACGTCCGGTATGGTTCCCTCACGGCGCAAAGTCGGCGTATTTCGGGTTAGTACGACGAGCGCCGTCCTGGCCTCCATTTCCAGGATTCGTTTTCCCCGCGGATCTGTTTGGGCATGCCCCATTCGATTGCTTTAGCTTCGAAGTTTCCCCCAACGAGCACGTTGCCCTCTGTGCTCGAGACAGCTCCCTCCAGAGCATGAAGCTTGGCTTGGAAAGATGATATCGATTCGTTCGGCGTTAGGTACATACTAAAGAAGGTGGTCCCTGAGCACCGAACCCACATGAAACCATCCCCCGTCCACAAGTCTCCGCTTGGAAATCACTGCTCCGAACCCGGATGGCGGCAGTATCAGTTTCGTCAGGATACCATAATTCGGGACTTTTATCATGGTGTTGCTCACTCAGCAGCAAGAAGTCAGCTTTAATGTCCCTCGCAAACTGCTCATGCAGATTTTGGGCGGTTGAACTGTGGTGTAGTTTTAGCTGCAGGATGCGGGTCATCAAAGTTCTGATTTTGCCTTGACTAGGGCTTCCTGGAAAACCCGGCATTTTCCTGATCCCAAGACGTGTCCAAAATCAGGTCTTGGATCAGCATCCTTGCAAAGAATACAGTGTGCCTCCTTCGTACACTCTTTTCTTTTATGTCCCATTTCACCGCATTTTTAACATAGAGAACTCCTATCGGGTCCTTTGCATACTTGTGTGGTGTGACTATAGCCAAGGCATTTGAAACATTGAAGAGGCGTTGCTTTTCGCCGTATCCTACAGACAACCCACCCTATTCGTACGTACAACTATGGCCATGCGTTGTCCCCTGTTGTTTTCTGGTGTCAGTCTCGCTGTGATCCTTCCCACGCTAGGGAACTCCTTTTTGATGGCCTCTTCTACCTCGGCCAGATCCGCGCCATCGGCTCGAGCGAGGCTATAGGTACGCTTTTGCCGAGGACTTTCTTCACTGCGTCGCAGAATGCTTCCTTATTGTCGGCCTCTGCTCCGAATTCGACCAGTATGTGGCCCGACCGCGTTGGCCGTACTACTTTAATGGTAGTGTTGGTATCTTTGGGCCGTACGTTCCCCTGATGTCCCAAAGCATCTCCGCGTAGGATCGGTCATCTTGGGGTTTTACGAGCAGTGCCTGCTGCCGGGGTCTTCGTCCGGGCTTCTGTCTCTCCTGTTTTGCATCAGGTCTTTTTTCTTGTTGGGCGTCCGTGCAAACTTTACTTTCTGACACTTTTTGAAGGAGTTTCTTTGCGGCTTTCTTCGCTGCTTTTGTAAACACTATCTGGAACCCGTGATCTGGTGCTCCACGCCCATCAAGTGCCTCTTCCTTCCTTCTTTTATCCCGATCTCCTTCGATGGGCTAGACGCCATTCATTTATTGATCTGCATGAAGCCTTTTGATTTTGCCCCCCCAGCCTTTAACCAGCTCCTCCGATAATGCGGTCTAGGAGCTCCTCTAGTTCTAGGAGCCCAATCTTTACTGCTTTGCTGATTTTTGGGGAGTCACATGCAGATTGTATTCTTTTCAGAACATCTCCCGCTTTTCGGAATAGCCTTCCTTTTTCATGTCGCTGGGCGGCAATTGTACTTTGTGACCATCGCTTATCGCTTTCCGTTTCCGAATACAGTACTTCCACCACATTTTCGACGTTGGCGATGCAATCACACAACCTCGCTTTATTTGTCTAGTCACTCGTTTCTTTTCCTGCCGTAATCTCCTCGTTGGCTTCAGGATGGTTCTTTATTTTGTCGGGATTTACGAGCCTTGCATCGGTCGCTTCGGTAACGATTGCAGCAGTGACCATCGAATTCTCGGTGCTCTTGATATTTTCTTCCACCACTCGAACACCTGAAGCGTCCTGCAAAGTTTCCCGGTTTTCCTTCATAGGACGCTCTGGCGTACGCATCAGTTTTTACTGCGCCCTAACGCCGCAGGCATCTCAGTCTGGACCAGTTAATCTCCGTTTTTCGCCCGTCTTCACGGTCATTGTATTATTCGTCGTTTTTGTCGTCGTTAGTACCGCTCTCGATGTACTATTAACATCGTGGCTGCAACCGCTGGTTGCGTCGTCGTTATTATTTTTTATTTCTTTTTTTGGGCTTTTTGATCTTTTTTAAGTGTTGCTCCAGTTTTATTGGGTCCCCCCTCGGAGCCGCTTTCTCCGTTCGTGTGTGTAGTCGCCTTTTTGGTCCCATAGTTATCTTTGCAGAGCAGGGAGGCCATACGAGGGTTGGCACAAGCTGTTATGGGGACAAGGGCTCAAAGCCAGACCAGCGCTAATCGGGAGTTATTCTCAACCGAACCTACACCACCAACCCAATGGTGTGAACTTCGAACGTACTCCGAGGCCTGCCAAGGTTTTACCGGGACGAAGACGGTATGATAGTTGAATTGGAGCCGTTCACACACGAGTGTCACCTCGGCGCCACTGTGCAAAGCAACTAGATCCAAACCATCATATCCGCCAGCCCAAAGCATCAATTCCAGTTCGTTGTCCAAAGCGTAGTCCAGATCCAATCAGGGTCGTTACCTGTCGTCCCAGGAGGGAACCTCACGGCGCCCCCCATATCCTCGGGTCCGTGGGGTGGCGCTCCCCAAAGAATGCTAGCCTTCTAGAGCGCTCATTTCGACCGGCATTCCCCCTGCGGGAATTTTCTCGGGTACGTGGGGGTGGAACTCCCCGAAGAATGCTAGCCTCCAAGAGTATTCTGTCTGCTAGCGTTCTCCGCCTTAACGGCCTTAACAGTCTACATAATTGAAGTTTTGTATCAACGCGACCTTAAAATAATTGAAATGCAATCTTTGCATAGATCTCGAGACGATAAAATACTCGTTGAACAACAACACCATTAACTGTATACTCCGCGTTTTTACGAACAGTGCGAACTGCACAAAATAAATACAACGGCAGAAAAATTTCCGCTTTCAACGCGTAGTTGTGCATTTTAATAGCTTCTCCGGCCCCGACCCGCTCTAAAAACAAGTTTAAATGGCCTGGCGGAAAAGATTGCAGGAGGGAAACAAAGAAAACGACTCAATCACGAAGAGGGCCTCGATAGAATCCGAAAATTCTGATCTGATGATTATTACCGGGCGTCTCTGAAAACAATTCCAAAAAATTTTACTCTCCAAACATTCGCCACTTTCACTTATTCCGCCACAATTCCACCGTTTTTTTTTTACTTATTTCCGCTTATGTACCGAATCGACAAATACTATTTATCTTCCGTCGTTGGAAATAAGTTGCGACATGGGAACTTCAAAATTGCTGTCGGGCGCGACATTCAACCGTCACAATGTTCAAACACATTACCCGTGGACGAATGCACGTCAGGACCACGCACTAAAGGGAATCACGTTTTCAAATCTTAATGGAAATCCGATGAAAACGGTAATGCATACATTGATTCATTTTACGACCATATATTGTGTTACTTATTATACTTGAGACCAAATAACACGTTTTCTCGTTTTTTTTAGCTGCATGTAGATCACGTCCCGTATTCACTGAAAACTCATTTAATACCAAAATACTTGGACTCTGATTTTGCACACTCGACCGGTATTTCTAAAACCTTCCACACAACTCCTCGAAGTACTTGCTCAAAACGACTACCATACATTTAACAAATCGCTATCACTATGCGATTTCCTCCATGCCAACTCATCGCTGTACCGAAGTCTCCACTCTATTCCTTGTTTCACTGGACCGTGAATTTTCCAGAGCATTTTGTGTTCAAATGCATTCATTGCCTTTTTGAAGTCGCTCATTGGCGTTCATGTTTCACTTCCATATACTCGTGGCAGGACAGGTTTGATGAGACTCGTAAATACGAAGCTATTTCATTTGCACATTTCTGGACTTGAGAATGAGGAGCAAGGGGAAATAGGCTTTGATTGCGGCATGTCGGTGTCGTCCGATTTTGTCCTTTTCGACGCCTGTTCTATTCAGATTGGCTCCTATGTAAATGAAGTTATCCACATTTTCAAGATTGCAGTCTCGTAAGGTCAGATGTTGTCGGGCAGGCGTGTTCTTCCTCGTTTGTGTCATAAATTTAGTTTCATTGACTCGTAGGCGAATTCGATTTGATTGAGATTCTAGGCTTAGAAATGCGCCTTTTGCATCTGAGATTAAACATGCCATAATATTGACGTCATCAGTATATGCTACCAATTGTGTACGCTTGAACGTTCGTATACCCGAGGTTCCAGCGCAATCTTAAAGACCATTGGAAGAAGTCCATCCCCCTGTTTTAAGCCTGATTCCATTATGAAACTGTTCCTTCGTTCGCTGTTTACATTGACCCGGGACTCTATGTTGAACATCGTGACTTGGTTCATGCGGACTAGTTTTGTTGGGACGACAGTCAAGCATTATATCAATCTTTAGTGGTAGCATTGAAACCACACACAAACACAAATTTTCATTAAATGCGTCTTTATTGTTTCGTTTGACCGCTAGACGAAGTGCCAGGGTCTTGTGCCAGTTTTACAGTGTTTAAAAATTTTATTTCACACTCTTCCGCACGATTTCAGTAAGCGGGATTCCAAATGCCACCCAAGGCACGTGAAGTCAAGTCAAAAGTGCTTTATTCAATAATCAACGTTATAAATTTCAAAAGAATATAAAGCAAATTCCAAACAATAACAATACACGTGATTATCTATCCAATGAATGCCGGGTAAATAAACTGCAACTGAACTATAGATTAAATATAATTTCTTTGGAGACATACTAAAACTAAGGGCCTTTTGCATAACCCCCAAGAATAAGCACGAATGCGTTAAATAAGCTCAATCAAATCGCAGCGAAATTATATAGAACCCAGCTTACTAGAATCGGGCCCGCAATTCCAATATCTTACAATCCGATTGCATTTGTCAATTTTCAACAAAATTTCATTAGCAATAACATCGGGAACTTTACCTTTTAATTAAAGTAAAGTTCTTACTTTCCCTTTTATAAAAAGTTTATGACGACCTGTAGTGAAACGGGTAAGTATAAAAGTCCGTGAAGGACTGCAGCGATGATCTGCTGCCTCGGCGGAGGAAGATGTTGATATCCGCCGAGAATGCCCTTGCCTGGGGACGCGTGAATGCGCTGGCAGGCTAGCATTGCGGTGTCGTGGGGCGGGTTCATTCCCCAAGCACAAAGACTCATTACAAAAGAATTTCGCATTCACGAATTCTTGGGTCTCAAAAGAATGGCGACCGAAGTCGAAAAATTGTAGATAACTACAAACAGGGACAATGACTTGTTCAGAGAAAAAGTCGAACAAGTGAAAGCAGACGGACTTAGGGTAACCTCGTCGTTACCCGACGATGCTCATGGCCCACAAATGAGAGTGGGACAACCGGATGGTGGTGGTGCCCCCTCGCAACCGCCCAACCGGATCAAGATCCATAAACGTTGCAGTGACCATATATTTCGCTTCTGAGTGGAAAACTCATACAACATAACTTGTATGAGCCTTCCCATCAGAGGAGAAATACACCAGTGACCAATTTATGTCACAGAGTTATATGAGCGAATCACATTACCCTATGCCATAAAAAGGCACCTTGCTCGAGGCCACTCAACCCGCGAGAGTTCCTGAAACAAAAGAGGAAAGAGGGCCCCACGTTGGGTGCCATTTTGTAGTGACATGGGTAAGTATAAAAGTCCTTGAAGGACTGCAGCGATGGTCTGCTGCCTCGGCGGAGGAAGATGTTGATATCCGCCGAGAATGCCCTTGTCTGGGGACGCGTGAATGCGCTGGCAGGCTAGCATTTCGGTGTCGTGGGGCGGGTTCATTCCCCCAGCACAAGGACCCACTACAAAAGAATTTCGCATTCACGAATTCTTGGGTCTCAAAAGAAAGGCGACCGAAGTCGAAAAATCGTAGGTAACTACAAAAAGGGACAATGACTTGTTCAGAGAACAAGTCGAACAAGTGAAAGCAGACGGACTTAGGGTAACCTCGTCGTTACCCGACGATGCTCATGGCCCACAAATAAGAGTGGGACAACCGGATGGTGGTGGTGCCCCCTCGCACCCACCCAACCGGATCAAGATCCATAAACGTTGCAGTGACCATATATTTCGCTTCTGAGTGGAAAACTCATGCAGCATAACTTGTATGAGCCTTCCCATCAGAAGAGAAATACACCAGTGACCAATTTATGTCATAGAGTTACATGAGCGAATCACATTACCCTATGCCATAAAAAGGCACCTTGCTCGAGGCCACTCAACCCGCGAGAGTTCCTGAAACAAAAGAGGATTCGAATGTGCCCGATGAGTGATTTTAAGTGGTACCGTGTTAACTTTTCTCTGTTTCCCTTTTTTTTGAAAACTCTTTAAGAATGTTATGGTATACCCATTGAATCTATGAAACTGAGTATATCTCATGCCAATTATAATTATTTTATATAACAAATATAAAAATTTAATAAAGCCAATATAAAAAGAAAAATTTCCAGGACTTACTCACCCCACTTCGTCAACGAGCGCTCGTCGTCGGAAAGGCTGTGTAAGTACCTTTTAATTTCCTTTTTATATTGGCTTTATTAAATTTTTATATTTGTTATATTAAATAATTATAATTGGCATGAGATATACCCAGTTTCATAGATTCAATGGGTATACCATAACATTCTGAAGGAGTTTTCAAAAAAAAAGGGAAACAGAGAAAAGTTAACACGGTACCATTTAAAACTGAAATATAACAGCAGCCTTTCTCTGTTAAATAAATAAGAATAATATATCAAACCAGATTGAAGACTATAAACCCATTGTATGAACCGCTTAAAGACTTATCCATTTGCTTAATCGTAATTGTCAATGTTTTTTAGAATCAAATCTAAGTATAATAAAATGAATCGATAATTGGTAAAACCGGTCTTTCCATTCCGTCGGATCTGACCGGGTAAAGGACCCGATACGGTGGAAGGCTTTCCCCACAAAAAATGAGCCAGCCATCGGGCATATTCTAATCCTCTTTTGTTTCAGAAACTCTCGCGGGTTGAGTGGCCTCGAGCAAGGTGCCTTTTTATGGCATAGGGTAATGTGATTCGCTCATATAACTCTATGACATAAATTGGTCACTGGTGTATTTCTTTTCTGATGGGAAGGCTCATACAAGTTATGTTGTATGAGTTTTCCACTCAGAAGCGAAATATATGGTCACTGCAACGTTTATGGATCTCGATCCGGTTGGGCGGGTGCGAGGGGGCACCACCACCATCCGGTTGTCCCAGTCTCATTTGTGGGCCATAAGCATCGTCGGGTAACGACGAGGTTACCCTAAGTCCGTCTGCTTTCACTTGTTCGACTTTTTCTCTGAACAAGTCATTGTCCCTCTTTGTAGTTACCTACAATTTTTCGACTTCGGTCGCCATTCTTTTGAGACCCAAGAATTCATGAATGCGAAATTCCTTTGTAGTGGGTCCTTGTGCTGGGGGAATGAACCCGCCCCACGACACCGCAATGCTAGCCTGCCAGCGCATTCACGCGTCCCCAGACAATGGCACTCTCGGCGGATATCAACATCTTCCTCCGCCGAGGCAGCAGCCCATCGCTGCAGTCCTTCACGGACTTTGATACTTACCCATTTCACTACAAAATGGCCCCACGTTGGGCGCGTAACAGGAACTACTCTCTTGCGGCACCATAAAAATCAGGGTTCGGAAGTGCTTCCCCATCCGCAAAGTTTCGCAAGTTACAACTTGTCAGCCCAGGGTTGGATTCTGACCCACAAGCAGCGCGTGCCTTGTCATGGATAGTCATGGATTAGCTACGCAGCCAATCACATGAAATCAACATCCCTGTAGTGTAAGACACTTAGGCACCGCTTTGTTTGGGGTGCAGATCAGAATCCTCCGCAAATAAGGTGTTGGGATAACTTTCGAATACACATAGCGACTCTAATATCATTTGGCCTTACTAGTCATACAATGGTGGTAAACCACCAATGTATAAGTCAAAAGCAGGACCAAACAATATTGATGTCCGAAGACAACACACGTCCGGAAGTTATTAGATGCTGGGGCACGATTAGTGCAATTGCCCTAAGTAGTTACCTACCCGCCAATAATCTTGACACCTTGTAGGGACACCTAGAGACGATGGACTGTCTCGTGCTCACGACTGTTGATACAGCCGGGCTTTTCGGGCCCCACGTTGGGCGCCATTTTGTAGTGAATCGGGTAACTATACAAGTCCGTAAAGGACTGTAGCAATGGTCTGCTGCCTCGGCGGAGGAAGTCGTTGATATCCGCCGAGAATGCCCTTGTCTGGGGACGCGTGAATGCGCTGGAAGGCTAGCATTGCGGTGTCGTAGGGCGGGTTCATTCCCCCAGCACAAGGACCCACTACAAAAGAATTTCGCATTCATGAATTCTTGGGTCTCAAAAGAAAGGCGACCGAAGTCGAAAAATTGTAGGTAAATACAAAGAGGGACAATGACTTGTCATGAGAACAAGTCGAACAAGTGAAAGCAGACGGACTTAGGGTAACCTCGTCGTTACCCGACGATGCTCATGGCCCACAAATAAAAGTGGGACAACCGGATGGTGGTGGTGCCCCCTCGCACCCGCCAACCGGACCAGATCCATAAACGTTGCAGTGGCCATATATTTCGCTTCTGAGTGGAAAACTCATACAACATAACTTGTATGAGCCTTCCCATCAGAGGAGAAATACACCAGTGACCAATTTATGTCATAGAGTTATATGAGCGAATCACATTACCCTATGCCATAAAAAGGCACCTTGCTCGAGGCCACTCAATCCTCTTTTGTTTCAGGAACTCTCGCGGGTTGAGTGGCCTCGAGCAAGGTGCCTTTTTATGGCATAGGGTAATGTGATTCGCTCTCATAACTCTATGACATAAATTGGTAACTGGTGTATTTCTCTTCTGATGGGAAGGCTTATACAAGTTATGTTGTATGAGTTTTCCACTCAGAAGCGAAATATATGGCCACTGCAACGTTTATGGATCTTGATCCGGTTGGGCGGGTGCGAGGGGGCACCACCACCATCCGGTTGTCCCACTCTTATTTGTGGGCCATGAGCATCGTCGGGTAACGACGAGGTTACCCTAAGTCCGTCTGCTTTCGCTTGTTCGACTTGTTCTCTGAACAAGTCATTGTCCCCCTTTGTAGTTACCTACAATTTTTCGACTTCGGACGCCTTTCTTTTGAGACCCAAGAATTCGTGAATGCGAAATTCCTTTGTAGTGGGTCCTTGTGCTGGGGGAATGAACCCGCCCCACGACACCGCAATGCTAGCCTGCCAGCGCATTCACGCATCCCCAGACAATGGCACTCTCGGCGGATATCAACATCTTCCTCCGCCGAGGCAGCAGACCATCGCTGCAGTCCTTCAAGGACTTGTATAGTTACCCGATTCACTACAGACCACCACTTGGAGGTGTAGATAAGATTCGCTAGTGGAGCTATCGATACTACATCTGGAGTTCCTTGTCATTCATAATGTTTTATTGGAAAACCATTAATCCCAATATAGCCTGTAGACCGTTTACTATCTTTGGTCACCATTGCTTGTTTATTACTAGTGTTTGAGGTAAATATTTCGTTTTAATTTTTTTTAATATAATATATAAAATTGAAGTATAAATCATTTGATTTTTTAATAAAAAAAATTACACAATTACTAATGTGATTACTATTTTTTATAGATATCCTGATTACACACCCATTTTAATTCGAGCTGTGGAAATATGGGCACACGACCCTTCAGTGACTACCCCCATTTTGAAGTTATTTGCTGAACTTGTGAATTGCAGATCCCAACGACTGCAGGGTAATGTTTCTAGTCCTAACGGTATCCTTTTGTTTAGGGAAAGTTCAAAACTCATTTGTACCTATGGTAGGTATGCTCTGTTTAATAAAAATGATGAATAATTTATGTTAATCATATAGGAAATCGCATCTTACTCCTTGATGTTCCGAGAGAACAGCACTATGCGATGCGCCTTAAAGGCATTTCAATATGTTTTTTAATGCTGAAACACGCATTAAGTGGCAATTATGTAAATTTTGGAGTGTTTCAACTGTATGGAGATGATACATTGGATAATGTTTTAAACATTACGGCCAAAATGATTTTATCTATACCGCAAAATGATCTTCTGGTAGAACATTAATTCTTTAAGCGACGAATGAACTTAATTTTTTTTTCAGGAATATCCTAAATTATCAGCCACATACTATTTATTGCTCGACTGTTTAGCGCAAGACCATATAACGTTTATTGCTTCTTTAGAAACACGTGCGTTTTTGTATATTATGGAAAGTATATCGAAAGGACTTACAGCTTTAGGTAGGTGTGATTTTTTAACATGCGAACTATTCTTAAGTTATGTTTTTTATGTCCGCACAGATACTTCAGTGTGTACTTCCTGTTGTTCGGCTTTAGACCATATTGTATCATATATATTTAAGCAGTTGCAAATGAAAGGTGGTATGTGAAATCATTTAAAGGTTCTATTTTAATCTTTCCTTCTTTTATAGTGTCGACATTCCCAAATAAAAAAGTGCGGCACGGAGCATCAATTGAAAATACACAGTTTCTTAATGTAAGTTGATGTTGTCATTTTGATTTTCAAGTTCCTTTGCCGGGTAATAAATAATTTGACGAAATCTTTAAAGATGGTAGAAATGCATTCGGAAATTTTACAAGGCATTTTATCAACGCTTTTAAACCTTGTAATGTCAGAAGACTGTCGAAATCAATGGTCAATGTCCCGTCCATTGTTGGTGCTCATATTATTGTATGAAGATTATTTTAGGTTAGTTTTGAATATATTTTTCTGTAACGAGTTTATCACTTCTATTTGTATCTCATCAGGTCACTCAAAGAGAACATCATCCGAACTCAGTCTATTGATAAACAAGAATTTATGGCGCAGTGGTTTAATGCTTTGATGGAGAGCATAGAAAGAAATTTAACGACGAAAAATCGAGAAAGGTAACGTGTTGTGATAGAGGGCTTTAGACGAACATATGAAAAACAATTGTCTTTGCAGGTTCACTCAAAATTTGTCAATGTTTCGCCGCGACATAACAAACTCCTTAAAATCTTCGAGCTATAGCACTGGTTCGTCTGTAAATGATATGATTGTTTCATAGTTTTGTAAAACAAATTGCACTTTTATTTTGTTACTGGAAATTTCGTTTGACAGTAGATTTGTTTTATTTACACAGCCATTTTCAAAACCCATTGATGAGATAAGGGTAATAGCATCTGGTTTTTCATTTAAAATGCTGTTACCTCATCTCTTAGATGATTATTAGTTGTCCCGCTTACTTAAAATCTTACTGTCCCCATTTAAACTTCACCGCAACAATTATTATCACAAGCTCTTTTTTAATTTACAGAAAATTCTTATCAATATGCTGAGCAAAACTACTCAGTTTCTGTGTAAACAGTGTGTTTATAAAGTTATACGTTTTTTGTAATTTGTATGGATGAGTGGATGGCTGAAACAGATCACATGTTCTTCTTTCGTTCTTTATTGCTGTTAAAGGCACAAAAGAAAAAAATGAATGCAAAGGAAAATGAAAGTACCATTTAGAGAATAAATAGTAAATATTTTAAAAAGCAAAGTATTTTTATGATGTTTGTAGCATAGTGCTGTCTATGTAATATTACAAAATAAAATATTTTATATAAATCTGTATTAAAAAAGTAATGTGATGATATTTGTTGGGATGATATTACTACCTTTGTACGACTGTGGGTTACGGAATACAGTAGATTGCTTGTAATAAGTCCGAAATTAGCAACTACAGTTACTAATTTCGATTATTTTGTGATACTTTGTTCATCTGGAATTTGTTAAATATGAGTTGGCTGCATTTTAGGTCATGCAAAGTTGCTTAGGTGTCTTAAATTATTTTTAAATCAAAGCTACGAATTTCAAAAAGGGAAATAAATGGAATTTGTGTAGAAGAGTCCCTTTGTTTTAAATATTATTATGTATTTCGTTTTACTTTCGTAGGTACCCGTGAATAAGTTTCCATAGCGAGAATTTGAAAACATACTATACTATTATAAAAATTGGCTAAATGTTACAAATATAAACACACAATCCTATCAGTTCAATAATAATAATCCATCACACAACAGTCCAAATCCGAACTTTGGGGGTAACTGATTCCATGACCGTAACGGAATTTTGAGTTGATATGATCAATATCATCACGCTCAACCATATGATTTTTACCTAATTTTTCAATTAGTACCCATCAAAGCCGGGTTGGCTGATAGCCCGACTGCAGCATCAGAAGCTCAAACCCGATGGCACCGCCGAGGATTGAACTTGAGAGCTGCTGTGAAAGCGAAGTGCGCCCAACCCACTGCTCCACATTGACTACAGTTGAATAGTTTTGTGTTAACTATGACAAGTAACTGGGAAAAATATTGACATTGAAATTTTTCTTACAAACCTCCTAAAATCTTTTACGTTATCAAGACAGAAACGCTTTTTTAATCGAGACATTAGAATAGAATTTTATTTGCGTAGAGAACTCAACTTGAAATTTGTTTTCGTGGGATGCTGATTTCGAAACGCGCCCATATTCTCATCGCGCATCAGCTCATGGACACTTCGGCTAATGCAGCCACCGGGGAGGTGGCAGAATTTTTATTTTACGCAAATTCAATTTAGGTTTTGTATCCACGAATTATACTCATGGCAAATTCAATGTGATCTCAATGAAATTTTATATTTTTTGATGATCAATTTTACATGCAAAAAAATTCTAATTTAAATTAGTATCTCAAATAAAAACTTTTCAAGTCATTTCCACTATCCCGTAACCCGTAACTAGATCTACCTAGAAGTTCCTGCGTCCCACAGGTCTAAATTGATAATTTCAGCACCAATTATTTTTGCGTGTCCATGTAGTCCGAACGAATGAAATTTGTATTTTTGGGCGATCAGATTTACAGACCCATTTAGGCCATTAAGTTTTCGTATTTTTATTGTTTAGATTTAGCTTTATATTTTTTTTTTTGAAAATTTATAACGACTAGTATTAAATAAAGCGCCTTTGACTTTGACTACTTGGAATTTGTCAGGAGTTATAATTCATCGATAGAAAAACTAAATTGAATGACACTGTATATGTGGACAATCTGTTCGCAAAAAGGTGAAAACTGATCACCGAAAACTAAAATTTTCATTTATTAAGACGTTTAAAGACCAATCATAATAATATTTAATCACTTATGGGCGTATTGATTGGATTAAATTGAGCGTGGAATAAATTGAATAAGCAGAAGTGTACTTGTTTCATACAGGTTTTGATCTCAAGCTCAAACACCGATAAAATGGCCAGTGACTGGTTTCAAGAAAGCCAATTAGTTTTATTGTAAAACTCGGAACGTCTGAATGGATAGGGATATATAAAATATTTAAACGATCTTGGCTACCGTATCCATTAGAGCGCACATTGTGGAGGAAAGATAAAAATGGTACCGATGGAAATACCAGCTTGCTTGAGAATGGTGACGTTAATTTGCAACGCACAAATATAAGATTATATTCTACAGTCTTTGGCCAAAAAATTACAAATATTTGAAAACTTGCACTTTTTTTTACATGGGCGCCATCTTGATTTCATCAAAAATCCCCGTTGGCAGCACCAGCCGGAAAGGTAAATTTCTCGTATGTAGCGAGAAGTTTCGAAAAAGAATTTGGCTTGCCTACTTCTAAACTTCTTTCTGCAACTTTCGTAGTACCACATGGGTATTTATTAACATAAAAAAAATCTGGCCACGTTCGTTTTTAGAAACCTTTTATCGGGGCGCAAATATTTTTCTAATTAAATTGAGTTGCATGCGTATGGATTACATATTGTTGTAAACATATAAATACCGGTTTCGCCCTTCTCGCATCTGCTGTTTACACAGTTCACAGTGGTAACCACACGAAGGCTTAAATAGCTCGAATAGTTAATTTCAAAAGATTTCCATAAAAGTTTAATCAGCACTTGCATTGCCATTAATATATACATTTCAATTTTATTCTGAACTGTGAGGGCTGTCATTTCGATTTTTATTGAAATCGGCTGCTAAAAATTTTAAGCTGTAAATTTTCGACTGTTTTATTTGTCATTCGATTTGCATAATCAAGTTAAATTAAATTGCCTTAATAACTTATAATTTCAAGTTTCAACGGAATCTGTTGAGAATCTTGGCTGCTAGAGGGCTACAGAAATAAAAAAAATTGTATGCCATCCGCCTGTATGAGGAGACCCGCCTGTATGGGGAGACCCGCCTGTATGGGGAGACCCGCCTGTATGGGGAGACCCCCCTTAAATACCTTAAAATATTTTCTTGCACTGCAAATTTCAAGAGGCACCACTTTTGACCTACGTAGAAAATTTCCTCATTCTAGCTCACGTGGTTTGCGAGAAAACTTGTTATGACGCACGAACAAACGGGCGGAGGGACGGACAGACAGACAAGTCGCGATTTTATAATTGTTTAGGGTATTGTTAAAAATATTAAACAATATCTTAAAAATGATCTGGTTTATAAGTTCTTTCAAGTAAAGTCATTTAAAATGTTTGAATGAAAAATATTCATTATTTCAGTTGGCACTAAAATAGCGAATTGCGCTTGCCTTCAGACCTTTGGGGGCCGCCATTTTGAATGCATGCATTTGATTTTGGATTATTTCAAATCTTTGTATGCTAGGACCTCATAAATCAATGTACTATCTCGTTCAAATAGGAGTTTCACTCTAAACAGGGCAAAATAATTCAATTTTTAAAGGAAATCGCAGTTAAAAATATTAGGCTTTAAATTTTTGACTTTTTTATTTTTCATTCAATTTTAATAATTTTCTGCAAAATACAAGAATATAGTACAGGGATTCATAATCTCAAGTTTCATCAAAATCCGTTGGAAAATGTGACCGCTAGAGGGCCACAAAAACATGAAAAAAAACGCATATTTAAACGGCCGCCATTTTGAAATTTTCACATGCATGATCACCAAAATATCAAAGACTGTAGGTGTAAATAATGTTTATCTTGAAACCAAGTTTCGTATATGTCGGATCAAAATTGCGACTTTTAAAAGCCTTTGAAATTTCGACCTTCAACTGGCCGCCATTTTGTTTTTTGCAACCTGACCTCCAGTTTTTTTACGTAATTCTTTAGATACTTATAATTTCTATCAAACTACTGAATTTCATGAAAATCTGTTGAAAGCTTAGACCACTATTGCAACAACAAAATTTTGCACGTTTTCGACCTTTGAGCGGCCGCCATTTTGTTTCTGCCGTACCGACTTTGGATTTTTTATTGTGAGATTCATCACATACATCAATGAACCTTTGTACCAAATTTCACCCAAATCGGAGCTACACTTTGGTCAGAACAGATATCGCGATTTTTCGTCTAAAATGGCCGCCATTTTGTTTTTGCCCGGCCGATATAGCTGGTTCACGAACTTAACCGAGATAATTACCCAATACACCTTTCCTGAAAATTTGGTGAAAATCGAAGCGAAATTGCAACCTCTAGCGTGGTCACAAATTTCGTTATATCCCATATATATATATATATATATATATATATATATATATATATATATATATATATATATATATATATATATATATATATATATATATATATATATATATATATATATATATATATATATATATATATATATATATATATATATATATATATATATATATATATATATATATATATATATATATATATATATATATATATATATATATATATATATATATATATATATATATATATATATATATATATATATATATATATATATATAATATAT
>OZ017739.1:179181531-179577840 GCA_963969285.1 Odontomyia ornata | reverse complement strand
TATATATATATATATATATATATATATATATATATATATATATATATATATATATATATATATATATATATATATATATAATATATATATATATATATATATATATATATATATATATATATATATATATATATATATATATATATATATATATATATATATATATATATATATATATATATATATATATATATGATGACCTCCGCAATAGGTAAATTTCTCTCGAGAAATTTACCTTAAAAAAATATGGCAGCGCTACGATCTCCAAAACTTTTCCGTATTGATTCTGTCTCATGGGAAGCTCGATTAAATATATCGGTTCTGGTTCTTCAATTTTGGACCTTACTCCGATCAAATTAGACAAGAAATATGCTAAGTTTACAATAATTTGTTATAGTATTACAAATGAAATATGAAAAGTTCCCACCAATCCTACCTCTGCGGAAAAAGTTATTTATTTTCTCGTAAGCGGTTAAAGTTACCGTATGAATAAGCAAGACAACAGTTGTAGACCATGACCTAATCTTCTTTATTTATCACTCGATTTCATTATAATTTTTACAGGGTAAAAAGCTTGACTCAACACATAAAACTTAATAGAAGAAATGTTATTGCCATTCCTCTCATCTTTTGCAACGTGCAAAAGACTACGCCCGATGAGTGACAATATGCTCAACAAAAATAAGGACACAAGGATCGACTTTTCGTGGTAAGCTCCACTTAGGTCAAACATTTTTTCGAGCAGATGCGTGGTATCCTCTGCTACCTTTATAGAAAACCAAGGTAGCCGAGGATGGCCCCTTCTGTTCGAAAGTAAAATACTAAGTTTCATTTAAATCCGTTGACAAACAAAAAAAGAATTTCCGGACCTCCAAACTTTACTAATTTGATTGCCGCGATTTTGAATTTTTTTTTATTGTGATTTTGTTTTCGCTTGGCCGGTTTGCTCGGTACACATTTACTGAAAATTTGGTTATAATCTAAGAAAAATTTTGATCTCCAGCGTTCTCACAAATTTCGTCTATAATATACGAACGCGAGAAACTTACCTAAAAAGTATAAGAACCCTGTTACAAAATCAATGAAATCAATAGTTATTACAAATATACGTATTTTACAATGTCATTTTGAATAAACCCGCCTATTGACTGTCAGATTTCTAAATTTAACTCATCTAATACTAACATTCCATCACAAATTATTCAATAACGAAGTCAAATATCGTTAGCATAAAGTATCCAGACTCAATGTAAGCAATTTCCATTTCTACTTGAATTTCACTTCATTTTTATCAATAATTCCCATGATTCAATCACTAGACAAATAATTTCAAATTTAATTTTTTCTCGCACCTCGAATAATTCAAGTTGTAATATCGCGAACTTAAAATTTAATATTAGAATCTTTTAATGTAGGCAAGAATTTTTTCAACCTTGTGAAACAATTTGTGGATTTTTTGCAAATGTAATCCCTTTTTTTGGTCCATCTTTAAGATAGTCGTAAGCAATTGTATTATAAAAGTAATAGTTGATATAGAAAATAAAGTTAGAGTACTTTCACTGTTCAAGCGTGGTTATTATTCGTTGGCTTTAGTTAAGACAAATTGATTTGGTGTTGCACCAAATCAATAATAGCCAAGTATTTTGATTTTTACAGGTTTAATTTTTAATTGAAGTTGATTGGGTGTTACGCCTAATTGACATCAACCCCGTGATTGGTGTTTTACAATCATTATCTTTTAAGATATTTTTTGTTAACATTGAAGCTGATCAAGTGTTACATGTAAGGGACAGTAGCCCCGTGGATTGGTGCTTCACCATCATAATCTCCACTTTATTTTTTAAACATTTGGTGACCCCGACATAATAGCGAAAACACGTATAGCGATCAAGAATCAATATGGAAGCATTAGCAAAGGCACAGTAAGAGCTCGGAAGCTCTATCGAAAGTTGTTACGCCAACTTTAAGAAAAATCGCAAGACGCAGAAGTATACGAAGAACAGATTGCCAATTCTTCAAGAGAATTAGAAAATTTTCAAAAGCAATCACGATCTGTTAGCGGGCTTGGCGACATGCAGCGATCATCCGTATTTCAAGAATACGTGTTACAACCAGGTAAAAGACAGTGCGGAAGCTTACTGATGTCAACCGATGAATGCACTTTCAGCCAAGGAAAGTAGTGAGTTGTTACATTTACTACTTCGACAGAAGGTCCTCATAGGGTGCAGTAATCAGATGCTAACTTAGATTGAGGCCAAGCTGAAGGCAAACCCATCTCAGCAATATTGTAAAATAAGGCTGAGATGCTCCAGAAGCAAAAAGATTTGTTTCAAACGCCTTATAGATCACATATTCTAATTCCGAGCATAGTGAGGATAAGCAAGTTTGTGACGAGGTGGATCGCCGAATACAGGAGACCGACATCGAATTGCATCATCAAACCGAAGCAGCTGAAAATATGTCTGCCAATGTTTGAAGGCAATTACATCAATTGGATTCAGTTCAAAGATTTGTATGAACAACTGATTCGCAATAGTTCCATCAGTCCTGCCCAGAAAATGTTCTATCTTGTAAGCGATTGGCTGACGAAGCTTGAACACTCATCTAACATTTATCAGTATGCGACCGGAACTATAATATAGTTTGGACTACTGTGTTCAAAAAATAAAATGACATTTGAATTTAAACTGCGCGCGTCGAAGGATTTGGAGAATTTTTTTTTAGGTTGGTAGTACTGTCAGTGACATCTATGCCAAATTTACATGTCAAAATATTCATTAGTGTTTGAGTGAGGATTTAATGTGAACGACCTTCAAAATAGTTTAAAGGTACAAAGAAATTCGTTTGTTTATACCATTCATGGTTTATTCATACTACATTAAATTACTTTCCTTAATATTATAACAAAAGCTTTTTACGCAAGCTTTTGCTCCCATTCTCTTACATTATTGTGGTAATAGGTTAGTAGGGAAGTTGCATTAGTAAATATTGTTAAAGCTTGTTGCATTAGTAAATATTGATTCGCTTCGGAAGAAGTTTTGCCGAGAAAATAGCTTTCCATTGATGAAGCTTGGGAGTCGTTGTTGTTGTATTCCCAAGATTTTAGTATATGATATCGATAACTTTCCCCTTTATATGTATGGTTAATGTTATTGAGAGTGGGAGTCATAGATTGAAGATTTACGTGATTGTTTTTGCTCGCTGCTAACGAGCTTTGAAGATATGATTAGCATTGCTTCTGCAATGACGCATGAGGAAATTTACTGAAGCGATCTATTGTAGCTTTCACATGCGCTAATTGCTAGGAAGTATATGATATGTGTGTAGTAATTCGTTGTTGGCTGGTAGTTGCCTTGAAGAGCATTTGTTTCTAATTATGTCGGTTTAATGCATTTCGTAGTGGGCAGGGCTTTTAACCCATCGATGTTGTGGGAATGTGTAGGAGGAAGAGCTTTTAAGGTGTATTCATTTAATTGTCGTTTAATTGGCTTAAACTGCCTATTACATACTTGGTTATTCATTTGTGGTGGTAAAAAGGGAGGGTTCTTAGAAATAGTGATTCTTCTGCATTATGTTTGTAGTTGTGGATTATTTATAAATCGGAATCTACTATTTATTATGAAGGTTTTTTATTAAGTATAGAAATGTTGAATGAGTTGTAAATGATGATGATCTGTTTTGTTAAATTGAAATTAAAAAGGGCGATTCTAAGCTTAATAGTTCTGGTATATACTTTTATTGATTTTAGTGAACTGTTAAACAGAAATACTGCGTTGAAAATATCACGTGAGAAAGATTATTCTAAAAGATGGTTGAATCGATACTATCACTATATGTTTGGCTTTAAACATATAGTTTCGGCCTTCATTCAAGACCCTATATGTGTTTCGTCTAATGTCTCCCTAGTGAGTGTCTAATTGGTTTGGCGTCATGCTAGCCTAGACCTTGCTGGAAGAAAGTACAGTGCCGTGCGAGGTCACTTCATTAGCCGTTTATAAAATTTTTGATTCGCGATCTCAAGAAAACGATTGTTTAAAGAATATTAAAGTATATATTATAGCATTCTAAAGTGCAATTTGATATCGTTACCATATGTAAAGTAAAAGGGCGGGAAATTGATGGGTTTTGGATTGTCTTGCGTTTTCCACAGGGGTTTTATTGGTGACTTTTTTAGTAGTTAGCAGTTATAATGTATTTATTGTACAGGGAAACGTAGTGGCTTGTTTAAAAGATACTTCGTTGGTAGCGCACCTGCAAACCATGGTAAATCGATGTCTGCATATGACAATACTAAATGCAGCGTGTCTACCGAAAGTTGAAGTTGGGCAGCTCAGAGGCTATTATTTGTTTCTTTAAGGACTTACAACTAAAAATAGCGTGTCCACCGACAGCTTATGTCAACAGCTCAGAGGCTGTTGTTAAATTTACATTCCATTGATTGTGCAATTTAGATATAGAAAAAGCGTGTCTGCTCATGGTTTTGGTTTGGAGTTTTGCCGGGGTATACCGACTTGAGTGCCACTTTTTCCGTTTCCTTACTGCTAACATTATGAAACGGTACATTTAGTACTAGATGTAAATTTGATGATTTGAGAGTGAATTGCTGTGGAACTTGAAAGAGATAATTGGTTTTGAGGTAAAATCGTTTGCATTGTTGTACTGTTCTAATAACTAAAAATTCAATTGTTTCATAGTTCACATACTTCAACTGTTTCAGTGTAGCTTGAAATTAACTTTGTTTCATGGTTATTTGCCCTGGAAAATTGCCGTTCTCATGTAAATTATTCTTTAACTTGTTTAGCGCAGTTTATTTATTTCATTTGCTCTTTAATGTTGTTGCATTTGAAAATTATTGCCCAGATGTCTACGAGTATCTATTCAATTTGTAGTTAAATGTTTCTTTCTGTTTGCTCTTTTAATTGCGTCTCAGGCAATTCGAATGCTCATTCAATTCAAAAGATAAGACTTTAATATGCATGTGGGTACGCGTTATTGCTATTATTATTGTTTAAGTGATTGGAGTGATAAATGGTATTATATTTCGATAACAATGGCCACGCATTTGCTTGCTCGCTATTATGTTTTCGTTTTGATTATTTGTGTTTAAGATTTACTTATAATGTTTAGTGTTTTTGCATTTTAGCTGATTGAAACTTTATATCTTTTGTAAATTGTACGTTGGGGTTAAACCGGTTCGGAGTTAGTTTAAATAATCTCCAGATAGGTAAGATGAGATATATGATATATGAATGAAGAAGTAAATTAATGAAGAATATGGATTAAATGTTTCTGTGCTTATATTAATATTATATTTTGGTTAATTAAATATTCAATATGACTATTTGATTTGAGGACTGATTTTACTTGATGGAAAGTATGAGTAGGATTAATGTTATATTTGAATTTTGATATTATATTTTAGTTGTTAAAATGATCAATATAATTATCTGGTTCTTTTAGAGGCTAATCTGAGTAGATGATCAGTATGAGTAGCGTTTATATTATACTTGGATACTGAGATTATATTTTTGTTATTTAAACGATTTATATGAATATTTTATTTATTTTTTAAGAAGACTGATCTAGTTTTATGGACTGTATGAGTAGTATAAATATTATATTTGGATATTGATGTTATATTTTTGTTATTTAAATGATTAAAATTATTATTTGATTTTTTTTTTTAGGAAGGCTGATCTAGTTTGATGGGCAGTATAAGTTGGATTAATATTATACAATATTTGAATATTGATATTATATTTTGGTTATTAGAATGATCAATATTATTGTTTTTTTTTGTTTTGGGAAGTTTAATCTAGTTTTATGCACTGCATGAGTAGCATCAATATTGTATTTAGATACTGATATTATTTTTTTGTTTTTTAAATGATTACAATTATTATTTGATTTTATTTTAGGCAGGCTGATCTAGTTTGATGGACAGTATGACTAGCAATAGTGTCATACAGGAGTTGAGTGGGTTCGGATATCGGCTGGGAAAAGAAGTTTCCAGCCCATTTAAATTTGCTACACAATGCGCTACATTGTGGTCTCTGCCAAATCGAGATCCTACTGGCTAGACAAGTATACCCTATGTATACTGGTATGAGCTGGGAGCTCGATTTGATGTGTATCCTATATACATCAACAAAGCTCCCGGGGAGAGATCTCGCTGTACCACATTTCTTTGTTACTCTATCCGTCTAAACCAAATCAGCGAAGGCAAACGTTTATTTTATTAATCGCTTTGATCTTATTGTTCATTTTTAAAACATTTATATTACAACCGAATTGATTAATAACATTTTCACTTGTTTAATTATTTTAAACCTCTAACCATCAGTGTTGGGTGAAGCGCTTTTCACTTTCATCTTAACCTGTCGCACTTCACAGGTGAGCGCCTGCCTGTAGAGGGATCTAAGAAGACGGGCTTGTGGATCAGGGTGGCCACACGGCGCGAAACGCCAAAAGGCCGATGGAGGATCGCGGCTCAAGCCAACACCTCACCTCTTATTACTTAGTCGTACACTGACAGCACTTCTAACTACTAATAATAAATGGGTAGCAGCACGCTCCCTACTGGACTCAAACGAGACTGCTTGGCATGCTTTGCCCAAGAACTTTAAGTACCGTTCTTTTGTGAGCTTTCAACCTAAATTCTCTTAAAAGATGTTGAGTAGCCGAAAACGTGCGCTCTCGTTCCACAAAAGCCTTTCCTCCCCGCTCCGTCTCGCTTACTCGGGTGAATATGCGAAACTGGGAAAATTGAGTGAAAGAGTGCTTTTCGCTTAAGCTTTTCGGCTTTCCCACGATCTTTTGAGGTGAATTAGCCAATCTGGGGACATTGAACAGTTTTCAGTTTTTCTTTCAGCTTAAATCTCTTCGAAGCACACCCAAAGCTTGTCGTTTACGATGTGATAACCGTATGAAGCGCATTGCGGGTTAATCTTTTTATTTTCTTTTTTGCTCGCTTGATTACTTTTACACTTGATCATCGGACGACATGCTTCGATAGCAATGGGCATATGTGCTTGCTTGACTAATTTCATTGGCGAAGCGCGGGTACAAAGGTAGTGTTTGCCCGCTCGCAGCTACTTCAGTGATAAAGCGAGTATGTTGTATTTGTTCGCTCGCAACACCTCTACCCGTGAAAATTAGACAAATCTGTCTCCCAGCTAAACATTGGAATTCTTTAACGGTTCTCTTGATCATGTAAATTCCCTCAAAAGGCATCGAAACGGTGGAAACTAAATGGAGTGTACTTATGTGTGTGTGAAGTGCGAAATTTTGATCACTTGATAACGCTCTACATAAAAGTAAATTTCCCTAGCAATCAGCGACAAACTTTTACTCATTTGATGCTGATGCATTTCTACTTATTTGGGTTGAGCCTCCCTACATGTTGTTAATTTTCGTAAATCTTTCTTAATGTTTTTGTCCATATTTTACATACGGTTATTGATTTTCTTGAGCTATTCTTAAATTTTATTTATTTTCATTTATATATTGATTAAATATCAGTTTTTATAAAATTCATATTATAAAAATTGCCGTGAATATGCGTGATTGAATATATTTAGGATTTATTTAGAACTTGGAATGGTTCGTTGAACTTATTTACGTGTTTCAAATATTTTTGTACTCACTTTGAAGAATTTTGTAAATTAATTGAAAAGAAACGCGGCTAGTGAAAAGTTGATAGTACCTCCTCAATGAATTGACTACAAACATGTTCGCCTGTATGAACAGAAATCAATGAAGAAAAATAAATATGTTTTATAATTAAGGAATAACATTCGGTCTTTCCATTGATTAACCCTTTCCGGGTATGGGACCCGCAGCAATGGTCGGCCCCTCCACTATAATGAGCCAGCCATCGGACGGGCTCCTCCCTTGTGATGCGTTAAAGGAGCTCTTGCCCGGGTAGAATGGCCTTCCGCTCGCGTGCCCTTTTATGGTATAGTGTTATGTGATTCCATCATATAATACTATAACATAATTGACCACGTTTATAGTTCTCATTTAAGGGAAAAATTCATACAAATTATGTTTGTATGAGTTTTTCCCTTAAGTGGTAAATATATAGCCACGCACTGCTCCCACCTGGATTCCCCACTCTTATTTAGGGGCCATACGTATCATCGGTAGTCTGCTCTTAAGTCCGTCCTATTTCTCCCGCTCATTTTGTTACTGGCTATAAACAAGTTCATCCCTTAGTAGGTTACCTCGGCCTCAACACCAGTCGATTGGCATTAGTTCGTTTCAATTCGTAAATGGGAGTTTTTTTTTTGTTGCGGGTCTTGTGCTGGGGAAAAGAACCCGCTCAAAGATACCGCAATGCTAGCTTGCCAGCGTCCTCAGACAAGGCCAATCTCGGCGGACCCCACCATCCTCTTTCAACGAGGCAGCAAACCATCGCTGCAGTCCTCTAAGGACATTTTAAACTACACAACTCGCTACAAGTCAAATGGTGAGTTGAAGGCCGCTCTTATATCAGAATCAACGTTAAATGAATCTTACAGTGGTAATTTGGGAACGATTATTATTACCGTAAAGCCAACAAATGGTCGAGCTCTACTGGACACGGGTTTGCAGTATGACTCGACCCGATCAGTATTCAGGGAATCGGTGCGAATAGTAGTGTTGTGTAGTGGAATGGGTAGGTATAGTATCCGTATAGGACTGCAGCGATGGTCTGCTGCCTTGGCGAAAAAGGATGGTAGCATCCGCCGAGATTGGCCTTGTCTGAGTATGCGTGAATGCGCTGGCAGGCTTGCATTGCGGTGTCGTGGGGCGGGTTCTTTTCCCCAGCACAAGACCCACTACAAAAAAATTATAGCCCTCAAACATCCTAATAGCATACGTGTGATCTCTCATCTGGGTGCCACCATGCAATTCTTCCTTCTGATTTGATACTCGCCAAATTCACTTATTGCTAAGCAATGATCATCAGAACCTATCAACCCGTTATTCGAACATTTCACGAGCATTTTATGAGCTAACCGACCGAAACCAATTCCCGCATGATTGGTATTATTTACCCTGTATCATATTCGCAGCTATAGAAGCCCGAATTCCATCATATACTTTTTAGCTTATACGCTTCTCGTCGTAACGATATATTTGTCTATTCAATTACAACCAAATGCCGAGACCGATAAATACACTCGTACACAAGTCTACAAACATAAAATGATTTTTATAAGAAACCCTAACTTTTATCTTAAGAGATTCTCTGCACCATTCACATTGATCGCATGGCTAGCACTCCTCAACACTGTGGGCATTCTTGAACCGTTATGTTCGGTCGGACTGCGTATTGATGATTCGCAGCAAAGGATGTCATCCGAGCTCCATGCATTAAACACAAGAAAATATATCATGGTGCAATTTGTTTGGGTAAATTTCACTGCACTTTGCAAGCACTAAATCCTATTCATTTTCATAAATTCTTTCATCTCTATTCTAAGATCGATGGTTATGGGTGCGCAGAATGGACTCGGATAGTGTCACTTCGTGCAAACAAAACCCGGATGCAGGACTTTTCAGACGATTTTCGGGGTCGCAAAACATGTAGCGCGACAAGACCTGGACGTAAACATTATTTGCAAAACACGCCCGTGTGCGAAAATTGAATGCAAAAAAAAAACCGTTGCGATACAGGCAACAAAGAGAGAACCTCGGCTACCTTCCACCTCCTTCCAATGTCAGACACCGAGTCTCGTTCCCCAAACGCGACCTCAAAGCGGTGGCGATCAAGCACAGAATCCCCCTGCGTCCAAGCAGATCTCAGCTTCATATCCATGCCGCACCGGTAAATTCACAAGCTTCTAGCTCAGCTATGTTAGATTGCATTCGCAATGTAATCCGTGGATGGCTGTATTATCTCAGTGTTCTCATGTCCGAAATTTGAATTGCTATTTGAATTTTTAAATAATAATAAAAAGATAACTATAAAGAATATAATTAGAAAGAAAAGTTTAAATTTGATACAAAAAAATCGTATAAAATGTACATTTAATAAAAATAAAAAAATATTTAATGATTTATAACTATAAACTGAAATAATTAAATTTTTCAAATCTGCAATTAAAACTTCGGATAAGTGCTATGAAGGTTTTCGAGCAGTTTGCTTAGGCGATTGCTCGATTAATACAGTTGTTTAGACAAGGGTCAATTTTCAGATACTATCACCTGTAAATGATTACAAACTCAACATAAACGAGTATATGTTATCGAAAATTACATCGAACCAACCATCAACGTATTTGAATGTTTCAAAATGGAAAATTCCAAAAGGTATCCAATAAGTCAATCCAGATTCCTACAAACTGGTTCCTATTGACGTGCTTATTAAGCTGAGCACTACTTTGGATTACAACAGGATGGCTTGGTGAACTTAGCTAAAGGTGTGCATATGCTACCAAATACTGCCTTCAGTTGGATGGTAGCAGGGAGGCTGTCCAAAGGCTACAAGGATTCAACACTATCATAGCTCATGGGTACAATGAAAGCGATCGATTGAACGGTTTTGGGGAAGAGAAATCGTTGAGAATAACGCTACCCCGAGCATGTGCAAAACTAAGTGTGAAGCTTATTTTATTGAACACACAAAACGAAACCACGATGGAAGATTCTAGGTTAGGCTTCCTTTCGCTGACCACGTTAGGAGATTCTAAAGAGCAAGATTTCTCACCATTGAAATAAGGTTGAATAAAAATCCTAAATCAAAAGAACTGTATATCAGCTTTATGCGAGAATACTTAAAATTAGGACATATGTCTAAAATTAATTATCTTTAGACTTTACGTTTCTTCTTACTGCATCACAGTGTATGTAAACCTAATAACAACTAAGGTTAGAGTGGTGTTCGACAGGTCGGCTAAAACATCATCCCAACTATCTCTCAATCTTGTCCTTTTCACCGGCCGCAAGATTCAAGAAGACCTAATCTCAGTCTTGTTCTGCTTCTGGTTACCACAATACGTCTACAGCGCAGACATTGAAAAATGTACCCCTTAGTGCTCGTCGACGAAAAGGACAGGAAATGTCAAATGATCGTCTGGCGCCCGGATCCAAACGAAGTCTGAAATATTTTCAGCTTAACACCGTGGCTTATGGGCTCACTAGAACACCGTATCTAGCTATTTGATGCCTACAACGACTTAAGGAGGGCAACAAGGTCCACCAACTACTAGGAGAAAAAGCCATACGCGAGAACATGTATGTGGATGATGCTATATTTGGGCTGAAGTCCTAAGTGAGGCAGATAAAAGCAATTCGTAGCCAAGGTGCTTTCAAGTTGCGGAAGTGGTGTCTTAACTATGCACGATTCACAAAAGATTTTCTTAGCAGTGGGGTAGCTACACAATGGAACTTTGTTTGTGAAGTAGAATAATTGGCAAAGGCACTTGGTTTTTTTTTGTGGTTGGGAGGTGAACGCCATTTACGCACTGAGCGTGAGACTCCCACACTTGCAAGTGACTGGACTACTCACTAAACACCTCTCCTGTCTACCCAAGAACCTAGCCTGGAACCGTTTGACACATTACTTCGGGCGCGGTTTCGTTTTTTACGCCGCGAGATGCCTTCAAGCTGGGGGATGTAGTGAAAGGGGTAGAGATAAGTGTCCGTAGAGGACTGCAGCGATGGTCTACTGCCTCGGCGAAAGAGGATGGTAAGATCCGCTGAGATTGGCTTTGTATAGGGACGCGTGCATACGCTGGCATGCTGTGTTGGGGTGTCGTGGGGCGGGTTCTTTTCCCCAGCGCAAGACCCACCACAAAACAATTTCGCATTCATGAATTCGAGCAATCTAATGCCGATCGACTGATGCCGAGGCCGAGATAACCTACTAAGGGTTGAACTTTTCTATAGCCAGTATCAAACTGGGTACGGAGAAAATAGACGGACTTGAGCGCAGAGATACTTATGGCCCACAAATAACAGTGGGGCATCCAGATGAAAGCGGTGCCTCCTCGTACCCTCCCAACCGGACCAAGATCCAAATGTAGACGTGGCCATATATTTCTCATTTGAGTGAAAAACTCATACAAACATAATTTGCATGAATTTTTCCATCAAATCAGAAATATAGATGTGGCCAATTTATGTTATAGTAATATGCGATGGAATCACATAACACCATACCATAAAAAGGCACGTGAGCGGAAGGCCACTCTACCCGGGCAAGAGCCTCTATAACACAAAAAGAGATGGGGGAGCGCACCTGATGGCTGGCTCATTATAGTGGAGGAGCCGGCCATCGTTGCGGGTCCCATACCCGGTCAGGATGGATGGCAATAGGAAAGACCGGAATTTTTTTCGTCTACCAACTCAACCTTGTTTTTTTTATTAATATCTCCTTTACTTTCAAAAAAAAAAATATTATATTCAGTTATAAAATTTAGAAGAAACCTATGCAAAGCAATTTTGTCGACAGTTAAATATAAAGCTAACTTCAAAATTTCTTCCTTCTTTTCATGTTTAATTTTTTTTTTGTCCATTACACAATTTTTTATTATTTTCTGAGGCCAAAATGTTTTCCAAGTACTTTTACGAATACAATTTACTTTTACAATCTGATTTTATACGGTATTACTATTTATTTATTTTTTTATAGTAAATAAATTTGTTAAAATATAATTTATATTTACTTAAATAAATCAAATATAAATATTTTTATAAAATTTTTAAAATAGAAGAAATATAGAACAGGTTGGGTAGACAGACCTATGCTCATGTCAGAAGGGTTTTGTACTCAACTTACAAAATGCAGTAATCACCAACGAATAAAATCAAGAAACATGTCAAAGACGATTTTATTGGAGAAAATGTGAAATTCGAGGATCATACTATTTTCAACAAAGTTGAAAGAATTTTAAGTTCTGAGGATTTTTGTTAGAGTTATACCCATAAATATCTCCCTTGATAATTTGATTCAGATTTTTTAGATCACGGGTGTCCATTCGCGAGGGAGGAAACACATTTTTCATGTATTTCCCCCCCCTGTGCCCCCACTGAAGCAAAAACTGTCAGTTTAAGAACTGTTTTGAAAAGCTCTCATAGAGGACTTTCAGTTGATACTCATATCGGCTACCTTTCATGAAATTTTTTTCCAGGGGCCGCTCCCCTCTACTGTAATCATCGATTCATGGCCTATTTTTTCGAATCCTAGAATGGTTACAAAGCCCTTTTGCTAGGAGCTCTCTCCTGCCTCTTCGACTTGTTTCAATTATATGTACTCATCTTCATGATATCATTCCTGCAATTTTCATGCAAATCCTAGTAAAGCTGTAGTGTCTAAGTCGGTAAAAAGCACATATGGCTCCATAGCCATATGTTTCCATAGTAATACAGGGCATATTGTTCCATAGTAATACAGGAAAACTCAAATCGCTATAACTTCGGTAAATACTATTCGATCTTTATGAAACATTCAGAAAAGATCAATCCTATAAATAGTCATCTGTTTGCAAAATTTTATTGAATTTAAGGGTACCGTTTAGATTTTATTCAAGAAAACATAAAATCGATAAATCATACTATTACTAACAAAGTTGAGTGAATTTCGACTTCTCATGTATATGTTGTTGTTGTACTCATTAAGGCCTACATTCATGATTTTTTCAGATTTTTCGGATGGAAGGTGCCCAATCGCGAGGGGGGTACGCGAAATGTTCGTACATTTCCCCTTCCCCTGCCCCCCTCGGTACTTATAAGGCAATTTTAAGACTTGTTTTGAAAAGATCTCATTAAAACCTTTCCAATGACACCCTATTCGACTACCAATGGTGAAAATTTTTTTTTGAGGGGTCACCTCCCTATATGGGGAGACCCCCCTTAAACCCCTTTGAAAATTTTTTTCACCCTTGAACTTTCAAGAAGTCACCACTTCTGACCTTTCCACAGAGTTTCATGGCTGTAGCCTCGGAGAAAAAGTGCTGTGACATACAGACGGAAGGACGGACGGACAGACGGAAACAGGTCGTGATTGCAATAGGGGTTTGTATTTTAGTACAAAACCCTAAAATGAAACCAAAAGGGTACTCACCTTCCTCATTCTCGCCAGGCGCCCGCTGCTGATGGGAATGGTTCACAATGTCCCTTCTGATAATACATTGTAAAATTGAAAAGGTATGTCAGCCATAAACAAATATTTTTGCACAAAGACTCAAATTTTGTTTTGTTTTGTGCAGCACTATCAATATTATTATATCCGCGTGATCAGTATTCTGCCTCTACCATGAGAATAAATTCAACCCGCTAGTTTTATTCTTCAACCGCTGAAGACAACACTGACTCGGAATCTCTATTCTGACACATACGAGGTTGAAGCACTTTCCCTTATTCGAATATTGTACAGCAGTTTCTCACATCCAAATGCTTTTGGACTTGTCAACAACCGAATTTCACTATGCACATAATCACAACCAAGACGAAATATTAATTGGGCCCACAAAAAGCTTAACTCGAACAAATTTTTGAGATATTCTCGCTAACTCAAGCGTTGCACATGAAAGTAATTGCTAACGCTCGAATATTATTTAAGCTAGACATCTAAGCCCATCTGTAGTTGTGCAGCATGAAAATCGAAAAACACTGCGCGATCCACAGCATTACCAAACCGTCGCCGTAATGTCGGAATTGTGTAGTGGACGGTAGCGAGCAAACGTATCACACACACATCCAATCGACTACGTGCAATTTCACCACGCGCTGCTCAATGTAAGTACTACCTTTTGCGACAAAACGCAGTTGGACTCGCGCTCCAACAATTGATATATTTGTGCTACCAGTGCTTATTTTCAGTTTGCTATAGGCAAACTTCATATAGAACATTCGCATGTATGCATTAGTGTGCGTCAAATGCCAAAAATGGGGGCTCCTACCCCATCAACTGGAACTTACCAGGTGAGAGCACCCCGTGAAAAATCATCCAGTGTGCACTTAATCCACAAATTTGCTTATAAACTTCAAGTTGAAGTTTGTCGGATAGCTTTTCGAACCGATTTTCACCGTGAAAATTATGTTTTTGGCAACTTAGTGGACACAAAACACGAAAAATTGTGCGACACATGATGAGTCAAAATTACGCTCTGCGTTGCTCAATCGCGTACTCCTCGAATCGATGTATTCCAATCCTCACATCACGTCTAGAACCCCGCAATCTCGAGCAGACTCCCGATCCGTTCAAATCTCCGCATGATTTTCTCAGCCGCACCAGGGAATCCAAAACTGTTGCTAGCTCAGCTGAGTTAGAGTGCATTCGCCAATGCAATACAGGTAAATGGATGTGATGCACTAAATTAGTGGTCCCATGCCCGGAATTTCAATTTGCAGATTTGTATAATTAAGTTAATAAAATTAATAATAGATTGAAAATTTAAATCATAATAAAAGATAAATATTAGAATGAATATCAATGCAAAAAAAAATGTACGTATAACGAAACTATGTAAATTTATGTTACAATAAAAACAGTAAAATTTCATGATTTACCAAAAAGTTAAATTTGAGTAACTAAATATTTCAAATCTGCAGTTGAAATTTTGGAACAGTGTTATACGGTTTTCGGGCAGTTGGCTTGTGCGACTGCTTGATTCCTACAGGGTAGCTAATTTTCTCGCGATTCCAAGGCAATGAGGATTACGAAAAAGGAGCTAAAGGATCTTCAGGTGGAGAATCAGTTGTTTTCGGGTTTGGAACGTGGAATGGGACGATTGAAGAAAACGATTAGCAGACGGACAGACTGACACAAGTATTTTCGTTTCGCTGTAAGCGTGTAGACTATGCGTGTGGTTGAAACGAAGTATGGATAGACAAAACAGACGTGTATATTTAACTATCGACGTAGGCCTTTTGCGTGGTATACCCCGACGTCCTTCTCCGATAGGTAGGAAAGGAGGTAACGATTGGGTCCTACAACCTTCTGTACACGGATTTTCAGGAAACGCCGGTCTAGCTTGGCATTGTACTGCCCAGTGGCGTCACTTTGGCGGAAGCTGCGTCGAAAAACCTCAGCCCCTGCTTTAAAATAGCAAGGTCGAGACCTCAGGTTGCAGTGCGCCTCATTTGCACGTCCTGCGGCCTTAATCTTCCGTCCAATTTCTTGGCGGAGGTCTCCTACATGTTGATGGGGCTCCAGCGCAACGATCGAATCTCCCAAACACTTCAATTGCCGTAGTAGCCTGTATGATTTGCTATGGCAAATCATGTGCTGTCCGAAGGCGGCAAAGTAAGGTGAGACACCGGTGACGTAATGATAAGATGACCGCAGACCGCAAGTGATGGCGGACAATCTGTGGTCCCAATCCTTCTGAGTTCAGATCGTAGCTAACAGTGCGCGATTCAACATTCCGATGTGTTAATTGAGGAGAGTATATCGGCGTCAGTTGGAGTTCGACACCGTACTGTTCAAGTAGACTCTTAAACTGCCGAGATCGGAACTGTACCCCATTGTCCGAGTACACACACATGGGTGGAGTCGTGAATTTACTAATAGGTTCTACCAGTGGAAATTTCGAGAGCTGGTCTAGCACAACGATAGCTCCGATGTGTCCCATAGAAGAACGAGGACATGGGCCAAGCGGATCTATATACAGACGTTGGAATATGTGCTCCGGAACGCTGACTTGACTCATGGGAGGTCGAAGAGACTAGTTGGGAGCTTTAGTGCCTTAACAGATCTCACAGGCGCTCACATAGTCTTTGACCTTGGATGACATTTTAGGCCAAAAGAAGTATTTCTTAAGGCACTGAAGCGTCCGACTGGAGCCCCCATGAGCACTTAAAGGATGGTCATGCGCGCGGAAGATCAAATTATGAGTCATTTCCTCGGGCACCCAGTGGTTTCAGGACTCTTCTTCCTGCCATGGATCACCAGTTGCGTATTCATTATGTCGATAAACAGAGCCGTCTATTACTTTCAAATCAGGCAACTGTGTTTGTCGGGTTACGATGGTTTGCCTCAACTCTTTGTAGCTGTCTGGCTTAAAATGCGGGCTGTCTAAGTCTATCTCAATGGAATCATCGTCATTCACTGTCAATTCTGCTCACTTGGATGAAAACATTCGCGAGAGAGTGTCAAGCGCAATGTTCTGGGTCCCTTTCCGGTGTTTGATGGAAAACTAGAACCCCTGCAGTTTAAGAGCCCATCGGGCCAGATGTCCGTGTAGGCCCACTTGGTTCATCAGCCATTGTAGCGAAGCGTGGTCTGTGATGATTTCAAACTGGTGGCCTACGATGTACGCTAGGGGTTTCTTCACAGCCATCACCGCTACCAAACATTCTTGCTCGGATACGGCGTAGTTCCTTTGGGCCGAGTTCAGTTTACTGGACATGAAAGCAATGGGAGCTTCATCTCCCTCTTCAGTCAATTGCACTAGCACGGCCCCAACTCAATGTTGACTTGCGTCACAATGAATGGAGAAAGGTTTCTGAAAGTCGGGGCTGTGCAAGACTGGAGCAGACGTTAAGGCTTGTTTGAGCTCTTCAAATGCCTCTCGTTTGAGTTTGGTCCAAGTGAACTTCTGAAGCATGTCCGACAGAGGTGCTGAAACAGTTGCGTTATTCTGAAAAAACCTTCGCTACCAATCACACACTCCAAAGAAACGTCGTGGCTACTCAACGGTCTTCGGTAAGGGAAACTCATCAATCGCCTGAGTTTTGTCTGGATCCGTTTTGATAGTGCCATGTCCGATGACATGTCCTTGATATCGGACTTCGTTCATAACAAACTAGCTTCTCTGGACGTTGAAGGTGAGTCCCGCCTTACTGATATGTAGGGCTACTTCTTGTAACAGTAGTAGGTGTTGGTCAAGCGTTTCCGTGATGAGTAGAAGATCATCCAGGTACACGAACATTTGGTGTTTAAGCTGAGGTGGAATTATTTTGTCCATTAGCCGGGTCATCATTTGCGGAGCATTACATAGGCCAAAAGGCATTGTGACGAAGTGGTCATCCAGGCACTGTGAAAGCGGTCGATGAGCGGAAGAGGGTACGCGTCTTTAACGGTCACTGCATTGACTTTCCGGGCATCTAGATAAAGACGGACTTTACTTGACTTCACCACCAAGGTTACCGGTGAGGACCTGGTGTCGTTCCCGGAAACCTCCGAGATGTTGCATAAGTTCAGGGTTTGACGGCAGGTGCGCACTCTCTTGCGGAAACTCTGTCAACGACGAGTGGACCATTTTACTTTACGTGAGTGAAAGGCACTTCTTGGGAAGCAAAGATTCGCTCTCGAGCCACACGGTATTCCTGCAGTCGAACATGATATGGCTTTAGGGCGCAAATTCGTGGCCGCCGGGCTTCTTTAGGCAGTAACTGCGGCGGTCGCTTCAATGGTATCGTTGGAGAGGCTTCCGGAAGAGAGTGAACCCCCGCAGTCATAATTGCATACGCTGGTGTATTATCGTTAATATTTGGGTTTGCAGCAGGCTGGCAACTTACTGTGGAGCTTTGGAGTACCGCTGAGGTGGTCGGGTACTCGGTCGTCCATTTTTTAAAGTGGCGCAGTCTGGACAATCCGGAAAGTAGGTGTCAGGTTTACCACATCTGTAGCTGAAAACCGTACGCTCTGCGCGACATGCAATAAGCCGATGTCCGGTTTGCTTGCAGTTCCAGCAGGACGTGAGGTTCCCCGCCATGGCTACCGTAACCTCGTCTGACTCCCTGTCGGTATCTTCCAGATCTGGAGTGTTGGGCTCTTGTACCACTTCCGCAATTCCATGCCACGGACACGTTCTCGTAAATAGGTATGGCTGACTCCCTCCTTTCGACTGATGGCTCTTAAAAGCGATTCCATATCGTGAGGGTCGGGGTTTGAGAGATGGCGGTGACGTTCCGACCTCAGATTTCATTTTAGCACCCACAGCAGTTGTGTTTGTGTCATCGGCTAAGATAATTGGTCATTTAGCCGTAAGATGTCGGCTCGATATTTATAGAAGGGCTCGTCTGGACGTTGCCATCTGGCATGTATCTTGTCCAGAACCCTCTCGTCCATGTTAACTGTGGGATACTCCATACGCAGAACCTCCTTCAGCCGTGACCAGCGGTGGGACGGTGGAGTAGCATGTATCCATCAGTAAGTTTCCAGCGCTGCTCCACTAAGCAGCATCGGCAAGTAGCCGGCCAGTGCCATGTAGTCTCTTGCCAACATCTGTTCTATTAGGGACTCAATCCCGATCAATGAAGACCTCCAATTTGATTGAATTTGGCTCCTGAACGATGCAAGGGATCTGCGTCAGCTTCAACCGGTACGGTTGATGTGAAGTTCCACATTAGTCCGGAGGAGCAACTGGAGCAAGAGTGGGTGGTTGCACTTGGCTCAGCCTGGGCCGATTCACTGTCGCCATGGGATTCATGGATGAGCTAGATATATTTTGCTTGGGCTCGCGTCTTGGATCCAATGGAAAATCCAAAGGATTTAGGTCCAAACCCCACATTATAGGCGTTCGGGGACGTGATAGAGGTGCATTTTCTTGCTTGTTCTCCAAAGCGGCTATCCGGGTGGTCAGATCCTGTAGGAATGTCGCCTCCACGGGTACAGTTCGGCTCTGCCCTTCAGCTGGTGGCAATGCTTCGGCTTCTACCATGTTGTCAAGGTCCTCAGGTAGTGGCGAACCTTGGTCTCGGCGGTCCTTAGGCACCCCCTTGTGCAGCTGGTGTTTCCATGTAGCTGGAAAGTGGCACTGCAGACGTTGCTGGTGGACGGCAAAGTGGGCACGTCCGGTTGACCAAGAGATGTTTGGTCACGCAGGTCTTTTGAAACTGATGGCTACAAGGTAGCCTACGCACAGGCGTGCCATCGTTTCTGGCCTGCTGGAAAATCACGCAGAGTGCTGTTAGTCCTGCAACTGAACGCAATCGACGTTTGACTGGAGTGCGTCACGATGCCATTTCAATTGAAAATTGTTATGATGAATTTTAGATAGCTACAGAAAGACAAAAAAAAAAATATATAAAAAAATTTTAGAACTACGAATATATATCAACAAAATATGTATGTATGTACAAAAATTATTCGCGTGGCCATCATGTATATGTATATATATATATATATATATATATATATATATATATATATATATATATACATATATATATATATATACACATATATATATATATATATATATATATATATATATATATATATATATATATATATATATATATATATATATATATATATATATATATATACATACGTAAATATATATGTATACACACACACACACACAAACATATATATATATATATATATATATATATATAGACATATATATATATATATATATATATATATATATATATATATATATATATATATATATATATATATATATATATATATATATATATATATACAACATTCGAGCAGCGTAATGAATGGGCAGTGACTCACTTTCAGATGTTGATCATGCTTGGTGGGTTCTCGTGGTTTCGAGTAAATTCATTTGTTGATGTTCTTAATTGTTGTGAAAACAATTGCGACAGTAGCTCACAGAATTATTTGTACATGTAACACTGCCCCCACCTCAGTTCTTTTCGCCCCGAAAAGATGTGTCGCCATTTGTAGTCTATTCTCCCTGGGTGCAATATGGGGCAAGACGGTCCAGGTGCACGATTTTCATTTTGGCTCTTGGCTTACGATGTTCCTGTATGCGATATACGACGTCGTTGATTCGCTTTGTAACTCGGTTTGGTCCCTCCCAATTATGTTGCAACTTTGCAGACCTACCCTTTCGCCGTTGCGGGTTATATAGCCACACCAAGTCATCTTGCTGGAAGCCAGAAGAATTTGCCTTGAGATCATACCTGGTCTTCATGCGATCAGTAGCCGATTCGAGGTGTTTTCACACTGTCCGATGTATCTGGTTCAACCGTTGTCTTAGCTCACTTGCGTACTCCGAGATGGTTTGGGGTTCCTCGGGGGGTGTTCCGAACTTTATATCAGCTGGCAGACGAATAGTCTTTCCAAAAATGACTTTGGCTGGGGCTTGGCCCGTCGATGCATGTTCGGCAACTCTGTACGCCGTCAAAAATAGTGGGATATGTCGGTCCCAGTCCCTTTAGTTCTCGTCAACCATTTTGGCCAGGTGTTTATTGAGCGTGCCGTCGAAACCTTCGACCATTCCATCGGATTGGAGATGCAGCGGTGTTGTCCTCGTTTTCCGTATTCCCAGCAGCTCGCACATTTCGCCAAAAACTAGTGACTCAAAGTTTCGGCCTTGATCTGAATGTAATTCGCAGGTACGTCGTACCTACTGACCCAATTTAACACTAGCTGTTGGGCTACAGTAGTTGCTTCCTGGTTGGGAATGGGGTAGACCTCGGGCCACTTCCTGAAATAATCGGCCACAACCAGCGTATATCGATTTCCCCAATCGGATTCAGAAAAGGGTCCTGCGATGTCAAAAGCAATCCTTTCGAATGGCACGCCTACGTTATAGGTTTGCATTTGTGCTCTCAGTCGTCGCTTTGGACCTTTGACGGAAGCGCAAATTGTGCATCTATGGCACCAGTCCTCTACGTTTTCTCGAGTGTGGAGCCAGTAAAACCTTTCTCGCAATTTCGCTAAGGTCTTGTTAACGCCAAGGTGGCCTCCCGAGGATCCTTCATGCATTTCCTTAACCACATCGTGGATTCGGCTTTTGGGAATTATAGTTTGCATCATATAGGAGCTGCCATCCGCCGTTTCCCATTTCTGCTTGATTACGCCACCCTCCACCTGAAGGGAGTTCCATTGTGCCCAATAGCTTTTCAGGGTTGCGCCATGCATTGAAACGTCTTTCCACTCAGGTCGCCCAGTCGTCTCCTTCCATACGAGCAATGGTCCGATGTCTTCATCGGCTAACTGGGCGTTTCGAATCTCCTCCGGTGACCAACCTTCATCAAATTCGGTCGTTATCAATCGCAGATCAACGGGCGGCTCCTTTTCCTCAATCTGTCGGCAATGCTCGCAGTTAGCTGGACATGGACGGCGGGATAGGGCGTCAGCATTTCCATGAACTCCGCCCTTCCGATGAACAATTTCGTAGTCGTATGACTGCAATCTTTCGATCCATCTCGCAACTTTTCCCTCGGGGTTTTTGAAGTTGAGCAGCCATCTCAATGATGCATGGTCCGTTCGAAGAACAAATTTCTGGCCATATAAGTACTTGTGGAACTGCTTGGTGGCCTCTGTTATAGCCAATAGCTCCTTCCTGGTCACGCAGTAGTTCCCCTCACTTTTTGAGAGAACTCGACTGTAATACAAGAGGACTCTTTCTTTGCCATCCATCTGCTGGGAGAGTACAGCTTCAATATCGCCGTTGCTCGCATTGGTGTCAACTACAAACATTTTTCCGGGTTTTGGATACACCAGCACGGGTGATTCACACAGCTTCTCCTTCAAGGTCTCAAAGGCTACCTTGCATTGTTCATTCCAGACATACGGACGATTTTTCTCGGTTAGCTGATGGAGACACTTAGCTATTTTGGCAAAGTTTTTGACGAATCTTCGATAGTAGGTTGCCAGACCCAGAAAACTTCGTAGTTGGCGCTTGTTGTTTGGTGTTGGCTAGCTTTTCACGGCTTCAATTTTCCCAGGGTCTGTTTTGACACCTTCTGCTGATACGACGTGTCCCAGGTATTTTACTTGAGCTGCGAAAAGGGTACACTTGTCGGGACTAAGTTTAAAATTTGCCAGTCGCAATCGGGAGAAAACCTCTTCTAAGTTCCGCACATGCTCTTCGAACGTTCTTCCGATGACGATGATGTCATCTAGGTACACCAAGCAGGTTTTCCAGGTGAGGCCACGTAGCACATACTCCATCAGGCGTTCGAAAGTGGCTGGAGCATTGCAAAGCCCAAATGGCATCACCACAAACTGCCACAATCCGGTCCCAACTGAAAATGCGGTTTTCTCTTGGTCCTTCTTGTCGATTTCTACCTGCCAGGAGCCACTCTTGAGATCGAGTGTAGAAAACCATTTTGCGTCGGCTAAAGTGTCCATGAAGTCATCGATGCGTGGGAGCGGGTAACTTTTGTAGTAATCGGGCAGTTAGTTAAATTTACTATCTTTTTTTTTCTTCTTTAAATTATTGGATGAATTCACATAGAATTCAAATTTTATTTATGTCAATTTATAGATTTTTTTTCTCTTATTTTATTTTTTTTATTATTTTTCCGCACAACTAAAACTGCTCGATCATTCGGCGCCGGCAAAGGGTTAAAGGAAATTCAGGCATAATATGTCCCAGATCAACTAATCAAACGAAAAACGTGCTGCTTTGTACAAATTGTATGGGACATCAATTTCCCTCCAATTTGATCACAACGAACGCAGCCCTTTAAGATTAATCTGGGACGATTCGAGATTTTGACAGGGCGCGCATGTGGTGGTATCCGGTAGAATGGATTTGGCCGGTCGGAAAGGAGAACCGTAATATTTTTTTTTTAAAAAGGGAATGAAAGGTGAAATTTTGGTGAATCAAGTGCATGGTGAGAATGAGATCTTTCGAGCCTAGTCGTCGTACACGCGAGCAGTTTAATTTCAGAATCTAGATTTGATAAGTCGTGCCCGATATTCGATTGGCAGTTTTATTTCTTGCCTGTGTTTAATTTGTTTATCGTATGTCCATCCAGAATTTGCAAAAATTTGACCCCTTTGCTGATGCAATCAAGGGTGCTGATGATACTGTACAGGACGGACTTGTGCACATAAGAATTCAGCAGAGAAATGGTCGAAAAACACTAACTACGGTGCAGGGCCTTTCCTCGGAATATGACCTGAAGAAAATCGTGCGAGCATGTAAAAAGGAATTTGCGTGCAATGGCACAGTAATAGAGCATCCCGAATACGGTGAAGTATTACAGCTTCAAGGTGATCAGCGAGAGAACATTTGCCAGTGGCTGACGAAATCTGGACTTGCGAAGCCAGATCAACTCAAGGTGCACGGTTTTTAAGCGAGACGAAGGCGCGTATGATCGAACAAAATTTTTGGACATACTGTAAAGAGAATTTATTCATCATTATCTTCATCCATCCCAAAGATAAATTCCCTGAAGCAACTATTGATTGCAGGAATGAAAGAAATAAATCATTTCATAATGATCCAATAGTATCCGACTTTGTTGGATCTGAAGATTGTTTGTTCCTTAACGTATATACTCCAAAATTGAAATCAGATAAGCCACTCTTTCCTATCTTTCTATGCGGTGAATATCTTAGTCGGAGTTTTGAATATCACAATCAACGAAAAAACAAAGGAATTGTTTAGCCGAATCTGATTTTTATTCCGTGTCCATGAAGTTTATGGTTTATAGTTCGTGTAGTTCAGCGATAGCACAGGCTTTGCCTTCAGGTGATAAGTCTTATTTGCCTTTGGCGCAGATTGACGATTGACGTTTTGAATATCACAGTCAACGAAAAAACAAAGGAATAGTTTAGGCGAATCTGATTTTCATTCCGTGTCCATGAAGTGATCGGCTTATGATTGACGATTGGAATTGAGTGGAACTATTGTAATGTGACGCCTTCGCCCGGGAATCGAAGTGATTCCGATCCCGAACCCTGGCAACTGGCCAGATATGTATGACTTCGAAGTGCAAGCAGACTTCATCTTTCGTGCGGATATCATTGCGCAGAAAATATTTTTTTTTCAAATATTTATATCTGTGGATATAAATATTTGAAAAATAATATTGATTAACCATCCGATACATTTCGAAGCATATCTATCTGGCAATGCCCCCCACAGTTGCCATCAAAACATCGAATAGATAGAAACGTGGAAACTGGGTGGAAGTGTCATTCGTCACATAACCTTCAAGGTGTCAGGCTAACACGAAGACGGGAGCCGGTAAATTTTATGTAAGCAGTTGGAATCTGAATTAATTATTTTTTTTGCTTTAAGGGCGGGAGCGACCTTCCTTCGTGGGCCGACGGAATTTTTAGTGGAGTCATTCGCTCACTGCTGGAAATTCGACGGAAGTTAGTCAACAGAGCACTTACTAGCACTATCGTGCCTACCCACAGTCGGAAGTGCAAACGCAACAGTTGTTTGGCGTGCACTCTTCAAGTGGTGCAGTTATTCAACGTTTTATCGGTAACTACATTTTACCGTATTAGTTTGAGTCCTAAGACAAAATTTAGCAATAGGGAAACTTTGTCGTCGGTTCCATTTGAGGTTATAAATATTGTGCAACTTCTACATACAAGCTAAGACAACATTAAATAAGCTAGGTGATCTCCCACCAGACTCACCAATTGTTCATATAATAAGTGCAACATGTGCCGGTTTCGCAGCATCGACAACAACAAATCCAATATGGTTCGTGAAAACGCGCCTGCAATTGGACTGTAAATAAAAAAAAATCAAATGACCGTGCGTGAATGTATAAAACGAATTTATGCAACGTCGGGCTTTCGTGGTTTTTATAAAGGAATAACGGCCAGCTATTTTGGTATATCCGAAACTGTTATACATTTTGTGATTTATGAAGCTCTTAAAGCGAAACTTATCGAGCTACGACATAGTCATCCTTTGGATGGTAAGACGTCGAGAGATTTTCTTGAGTTTATGCTGGCCGGCGCTATGTCTAAGACTGTTGCTTCATGTATTGCGTACCCGCACGAAGTTGCACGAACGCGATTACGTGTAGAAGGAAGCAAATATCGAACGTTTTGGCAAACGTTATATACAGTATGGAAAGAAGAGGGCAAGGCTGGAATCTATAGGGGATTAGCAACACAACTAGTTCGTCAAATACCAAACACTGCTATCATGATGGCAACATACGAGGCTGTGGTCTATATGTTAACACGACACTTTAATAGCCACTTTTATAGTGCATCCTAAGGAGAGAAATGTGATTCTCATGCACGTTCATGCCGTCGTTTTTGTGTGGTAGTGCAACAACGCTTAATAAAACTAGAGTCGTATATACATAACATTATGAATACATGGTGGATAAAAGTAACAACCGATAAAAATCAGCGGCAAATAAAAACAAAACAAATCAAACACACAAAATAGAACCGCGTAAGAAAAAAAAAATTCAATAATATCATAGGCAATGAATGATTTACCATTTAGCTACAGATTAACCGTGAATATTAATACTTAGTTTTTGTTCGTGACCATGAATTAAAATAGTATAAAGTTTATTTGGTTATAATTCGAGAACGGGAAACGGGTAATTTAAACTCGAAGAACAACTAAAAGATTGCGAGCCAGTATCGTTGATGATAAGAGCATTTCTTCGGTTATTTGTACAAACGTTTCAAGTCTGTCTGCGCAGAGATTTTCAAAATTATTTTAGTCATTCGAAACGTAGCGATAGACGTCGGGGTTTATGGTTCTGTTGGAAAACGTGTTGTGACATATCTAGTAGAGAAAAAAAAACACAACTCATAGAAATGCGTGTTCAACTCGAAATAAAACATTCAAGTCATTCAGAACATTCAGAATAAGTAAAAGGACAATTGACAAGCCATATGTTGAATCCAAAGGAGAGCTAATTTCCCTTCCATTCTTTCCGATCGCACGGAGAAAGCAAGTCCTCGTCTAAATTTGTGCTTCCTACCAACCTATCGAGACTATAAAATTTTTCACCGATAAATATCGTTCAAACTTAACATAACTTAACACCAACCAAAAACATTTTGCAAAGAGACAATTGTGATCATTTTTTCTTCATATCCTTATAAAACAAATAAACATGAGAAATACTTTGGGACAATGAATTGAGATTTACTTAAAGGGCAAGAAAGAGCAATTAAATAAGTTAGGTATGCAACACTCGCGTTGAAAATTTGAAAAAAAAAACAAAAAAAAATTGATGGTATTTATAAATATAGCATTGATTTCAATGCTTGAAACAAAAGACATGAAATGATAAAAGGCCTCTTATATAGAAATTCCTAAAATAATATCCCGCCTGAGTCCTTCTAGTTTAGCTGATCCAGCGGATTAACATGATCAATGCCCTCCTTTTAGTGTACTTGCTAAATTTTTGATTTAGAATTGATGATAACAATACTTCGTGCAGAGAGGCATATTGAAACTAATACAATGATTGGGGAAGAATCGCTTCTTAAATACTGGCAACTAAGTCGTACACATAAGTTACATATACAATAGATTTTAGTAAAATAATTATACATAATTTATTAGTTACAAAACGATTGTTCACTACCGGAGCGTTGAAGAGAAGTCACCTGCAAATTAATTCGAAAATAGAAGTACTCGTATATTTTAAACGAAAGTTGCTTTATACACTAGTATATATATTTGTGTAACCCGATTGGAAATAGAAAAATAATGTACAGGAGTATTTTAAAGCCAAGCCAAAAAAATAATACAATATCGATATAAATTTTTAAATAACGGAGTGTTACTAAAAGAATACTGCGCAAAAATATAAAAACCAAGTCATGAAATACAAAAAAAAAAATATAAGGCAAAGCAATTACAAGCATCTCTGCGAGTAGCGAAAGACATAGCACGTTAATACTAGAAAAATTGTAAAATTTAAAATTTGATGCTCTTACAAATGTGCTGAATTGTTGCAACCATCCATCACCAACTTGTAAGAATTTATTGTAAGTTCAGAATTCTCGATTGATGTGGCGAAGTAGCTTTGATACTAATTAAGGTGCCTATGTTTACCTTCTTTTCCATTTTAGTTAAGTTGTTAAATGTTATACATTTTATTTTTCGTTTATGAAATTTTCATGTCAATTATTTTGACTATATTCACGGATAATTAGTTTATATTTTTATATGAATTAAAGGAATATTTTTGATTACAATGAATTGCTAACAAAAAAACGGACTTTCCTTTTCAGTGGTTCTTCTTTTTCAGCGGGAAAGGAAGTGCAGGGTAGGTATGCCGTCGCGAGGGTAGGGTTTAGAAAAATCCGCTGAGGTCGGTTTCGCGTCGTGCGCGGTACGCGGTACCTTTGTTGTTTTGTCGCTTTATTAGAGTAGTTTTCGTCGGGTTGAGTTAGAGTAGCATACTTTTCGGTACCGCGTCGGAAATTCGGGAACGCGAAGTAAAAAGGAGATTTTGTTCTTTGACTGGTTATAGGAAGAAATACGGAGTAACGTAAAGTAGGTTTCTTCTCCGTATGGTTTTGTTTTGTGACGCGTTTAAAAACGGGCGTGTATAGGTGGCTGAAAATATGTAAATGAGCGTAACCCATTCGGAGACCCACGACCGAAATCCTCTCCGAACTAGCTGGCCGACGAGCAGCCACCGCGTGAATGGGTTACGGTGCACGGATTGGTTGACCGGTTGGTACCATCCGTTGGCACTACTCAGACTTAACGTCTAGAACCGATGAGAGGTCGGTTCCGCGTTCGGACGTAAAAAGGTAGAAAATCATTACAAATGGCGCCCAACGTGGGGCCTAAAACATCCTAAGGGGGGAAAGAACTTCGCGTCTTCTGACGAGTTGGTCCTTTACGGAGGATGTAAGGTACTTTGGTACTCGAGTCCTACTATCAGGAGCAGTGGAGTTGTGTGATACACTCTAGCAGTCGCTTCAAGTGAGTTGTAGCTTCCGCTCTCCTTTGTTTGATTTTGTTTTCGCGACAGAATCCTTCCGATGTGTTGTCCCAGGCTAACCCCTGTAAGGACCTTCTATTTTCTTGATGGAACTGCCAGCCTGATGGGTTTACCTATCAGCATGGACTCTCAAGAAAATAGCAGGCTACCTTGCCTTTATGTCGCGGAAGGATTCTACTTATTTCGTGTGCGTGATAGACGAGTGGTATCGGTTCAACGTTCGGTGGCGTATGCTGAAATTGCGGAGCCCGGAATGCTTCCACGCGTCGGGAATTTTGACCGCGTACAAAACCGTTACGGTAGCTATACCACTTGTCTCGTCGAGTCATTTAACGTAGTTTAGAGACGGTTTTTGTGATGTATGTGGGTATGGGATAAATTCGAGTAAATCGACCAAAAGCACCCTTTCTTCGGCAGATTACCACGCACTCTCATTTCCCGTTGGAGGAGTCGACTACTGGAAAGGAAAGTGTGTATCAAATAAATTTTTTTTTGCCTATTTTCTATAAATAGCTCGCCACTATCGGCCACTAATCTATGATTAAGCTTTTGCAGTTATATATTAGGGTTATAGTAATAATTATCATATTTCATATATTTTAATTTTTCCAGTACTATTAGCACTACATATTAAAAATCAAAAATGGCAACGAAGCGGACCCCAGATAAGCGTTGGACCAGATCCAAAACGGTCCAACCCGCTAACTGCGGGATCTGCTTCGAGGACGTAGTGGAGAGGGTACACAGCGTGCGATTGGATTGTGGACATCTATTCCATCGTGCCTGTGTCCAACAGCTCCTCCTCACGTCCGATCTTTGCCCGTTATGCCGGCGACCCATCGAGCGGACCGCCCTAGACGTCCCTCTCGGAACGCCCGTCCCAACGCGTGGGGCAGTGGCGAAAGGAATTCCAGAGGCCGAACCGCCCCAACCACTGTTAGACCTTCAAGGAGCCGTAGGCGGTGAAGTTCCGGCCGCAGTGGTCGTGTCCAAGGTGACCCCCATGCTTTCCGCCCACTCCATTGACACCCTCGTGGCGTTGATGCGAGATATGTCGGAGAGGATTGGCAACCTGGAGGGAAAGCTCCAGACTCTCCCCATGAGCCACCCACCCAGCCGCGTGAGAACTCCGCTTGGCTGGGAGCCCAATCCCAGTGTGGCTATGCCCCACTCTCGACCATCCGATCAATGGGCCTTACCTCCAAGGAACTCGGGAATGGATCCCAGAGCTCCCGAATATAGACCACGACACAGCACCGCACCTCCGTTGGTACCTCTAGTCCCCGAGGCAGTTCTGTACAACAGGTCAATCGAGGATGTGATCCCCCCCGGGAACGCATTGACACCTTTTCGAGACCCGACGCCTCGTATCATGGAGAGTTGGCGCCTGAACTTTACGGGTTTCAACGATATGATATCGGCGGACCGGTTCCTTTTCCGGATTCAGGCGTTAGTATCCAGCACCCTGGGAGGTGATTCCTCGGCCTTCCTCCGGCATGCACATCTTTTGTTCAGCGGTGACGCTGCCGACTGGTACTGGAGTTTTAAGGAATCGACGCCACGTCCCACTTGGAACTCTTTCAGTGCAGCCTTCCGCAACCGATTTGAGGATGGCTTCACTGAGAGAGAACTAAGGGAACAATTAAAGAAACGGAAACAAGGCGCTCACGAACCGTTCGACCAGTACTACACAAGTATTGTGAGATTGAGCACTCGCTTGCGAACAACCATGCCCGAGGACGAACTGGTAGAAATTATCAGAGAGAATATGCGCTGGGATCTTCAGAACAGCCTTCTGCATTTTCCCATCAACACCATACAGGGATTGCGCCTCCATGCCCGTAGGCAAGAACAATTGGATGAGCGGCGAGGCACCTTCCGTCCACAACCTCGCATAACGGGACCAAATCCCCGAAATCATCATACCACGGAGTTGATGGCAGCGGACCACCCGCTTGCTGACCCAGTACCGAGGAGCGGAGCACCACAGGAGCTTGAGGACCCAGCATTGATTGATCGACCCTCCCTTGAAGTAATTACAAGCCCGACGGTCTGTTGGAACTGCCGACAAACGGGGCATCGGTTCTATGCATGTCCAGCGGAGCCGACGCTTTTCTGTTACCGCTGCGGGAAGGCCGACACCCACGCACCTGATTGCGCAAATTGCAAACTGCGAAAAAACTTGCCACCGAGTGCCGCGACCACCCGTCGGCACTCCTAAACCCCGGACGAACCAATCCTGACCCCATCACTAGCTATGACCAAGCTCCCGACATGACTCCAATTCTGCTGACTCGCACCGCTAAACACAGTTCTCCCGAAGTTCCACAACCGACGCCATCCTTCGCCGAGGCCAACGCGCAGGGAAATGATAGCGAGGCGAAAGTTCCTTGGCATGTCAAACCTTTCCACGTCAGGCTGCGGAATTATTTGGCTACTCGACAGCGCATCTTCCATGAGGAGTTGGCTACAAATGTCCCACCGCGAAGAAAGCGAGCCACGCGTCGGATGCGGAGCTTCTGGAGAAAAGTCAGGCAGTCGAGGAAGGTGCTGAGGGACATACACTTAGACGAATTATTGAGGGATGACGTTCGGCCATATGCGTCAGTACACCTCCTGCAAAAACGAGTGTCAGGCTTAGTCGATACGGGAGCCAGCGTGAATTGCATATCCGCCGATTTTGCAAGGGAGGTACTGGCAATGCACGCGGATCAAATTCACCATTTTACCTCCTGGTTAAGCACGGCGGACGGAACTCGTCACTCTGTAGTGGGAAAAATTACGACGGATGTCACCTTTAAAGGAGTAACTAAACCTCTGGAATTTTACATCATACCTCAATTAACCCAGAATCTTTATCTAGGAGTGGATTTCGTTCGAAAATTTAACTTGGCCCCGGCACTATTTTCCGGTACGACCCTGGAGTCCGTCACCACAGTTCCTGACCAATCTCAACCCACTCACTTATTACGTCATACACTGGATGTAAATCAGCAACTGCGACTTGACTCGGCTATATCGGCTTTTCCATCGCATGAGAAGAAGGTCTCGGGCGGACAGCACTGGTGTTACACACTATAGATGTGGGGGATGCTAAACCCATAAAACAGAGACATTTTGCCATATCTCCGGCGAAGGAAAAGTTGTTATATGCCGAAGTTGATCGGATGCTAGCATTAGGCGTGATCGAAGAATCGCAGAGCGCGTGGGCTTCCCCAGTCACCTTAGTTGTCAAGCCGAACAAGGTCCGGCTATGCTTAGATGCCAGACGCTTGAACGCCGTCACTGTCAAGGACGCATACTCTCTACCGTTGATTGAAGGCATTTTGAGTCGGTTGCCTAAAGCCCATTTCATCACGAGCTTAGACCTCAAGGACACCTTCTGGCAAATTCCTTTAGACCCGCGCTCAAAGGAGAAAACAGCCTTCACAGTCCCAGGTCGGCCCCTGTATCAATTCGTGACCATGCCATTCGGATTGTGCAATGCCCCCCAAACAATGACGCGCCTTATGGATAAGGTGATACCACCTCATTTGCGGCACCAAGTTTTCGTTTACTTGGATGATCTGCTGCTTATCACCGAGACCTTTAACGAACAAATCGACCTGCTTCAGGAGGTGGCTCTGCACATACGGAGGGCAAGGTTAACCATCAACATACAGAAGAGTCAGTTCGTGATGACGGAGGTGAAGTATTTAGGTCACATCATTGGGCATGGCCATATCAAGACCGATCCGGACAAGACTCAAGCGATTGACGTTTTTCCATTACCCAAGACCACCAAGCAATTACGCCGATTCCTAGGCTTATGCGGATGGTACCAGCGTTTTGTACGTGACTATGCCACCATTACCACTCCTTTGACCGACATGCTGCGTAAGGGACGTAAATTCGTCTGGGAAGAGCCCAGCTTGCGAGCCTTTGAAGAGCTAAAGAAGAGTCTGACTACAGCCCCCGTACTGCACAGCCCGGACTTTGACAAACCGTTCTCAATCCATTGTGACGCGAGTCAACATGGGGTGGGAGCAGTCTTAGTCCAGGTCGCACAAGATGGCGAGGAGAGACCTATAGCCTTCATGTCTCACAAGTTGGCCCCAGCCCAGCGAAATTACACGGTCTCTGAGCAGGAATGTCTAGCTGCGGTGTTGGCAGTGAAACGCTTCCGAGCCTATGTGGAGGGACACACCTTTGAAATCGTTACGGACCACGCTTCTCTGAAATGGCTAATGAGCCAGACTGATCTCAACGGCAGATTGGCCAGGTGGGCACTGAAATTACAGGCATTTGACTTCACAATTCACCACCGAAAAGGAAGCCAGCATGTAGTCCCCGACACCCTATCCAGAATGTTCGCTCCTGAAGGAGCTGAGTTGGTCCAGGAGGACGACAGTCCCCAATTGATCGATCTGGACCATCCTGCCTTCAAGTCAGCCAGCTACACCCAACTGATTCACACTATCCAGAATCAACTGTCCCAGCTTCCTGAACTGCGGTTGACGGATGGATTTATTTATAAGCGGATGGGACACGCATCCGGAGACCCCATACAAGAAGAAGAACAGTGGAAGTTGTGGGTGCCCGAAGAATTAACCACTGATCTTATCAGACGGGCTCATGACCACCCATCAAGTGCGCACGGCGGATACGGTCGTACACTTAGGCGGTTGAAAACCTGTTTCTTTTGGCCTAAGATGGCACAACAGATAAAAGCGTACGTAGCCTCCTGTGAGCTATGCAAGTGCACTAAAGCGCCCAACACCATTCTGCGGCCACCCATGGGTAAGGTTGAGGTCCCCGAACGCGTGTTCCAGTGCGTGTACATTGATCTTATCGGTCCTTACCCTCGATCTGCTTCTGGTCACACGGGAGCTGTCGTGGTCCTGGACCAGCTCTCTAAATTCCCTATCATAGAACCACTACGTAACATGCACACTGGACCTATAATCAGCTTCTTGGAGAACCGAGTCTTTCACATGTTTGGAGTTCCAGAGAAACTTGTCTCCGACAACGGGGTCCAGTTCACCTCAAGCAAGTTCCGAGACCTAATGTCCAAATACGGCATCATTCACCAACGAACCGCCGTCTATTCACCACAAGCCAACGCATCCGAACGACTGAACCGTACGCTCATAGCGGCCATCCGCGCCTATGTCCACCCGAATCAGAAGGACTGGGATCGCAAGTTGTCCGCCATCACTAGTGCTCTGCGCTCGTCGTACCACGCCACTACCGGCATTTCGCCGTATTTCGCATTGTTCGGCCAGTACATGATCTGTCATGGGAGCGCTTACCGGCTATTGCGGCAGCTGAAATCGCTAGAGGACCCAATCGTGGTTCTGGAACCGCACGAAAAGCTCCAACTTCTGCGAGCTCATCTGCGGGAGAAGATTGAAGAAAGTAGACGGATGGGGGAGGAGCGGTACAACTTGCGATCCCATCCCTCTGGCTTTAAGGCAGGCGACGAAATATATCGTCGAAACTTCCGGCAGAGCGATGCCACTCGACATTACAATGCCAAACTAGACAAGAAATTCGTGAAGTGTCGAGTCCTACAAGTAATAAGCCCCACACGATACCTCATTGTGGACATGGCTGGTAAAACCCTGGGAATTTACCATGCAAAAGACCTTCGACGCGAAAGAAAAAACCATGGCTTACCTAAATCTCTGCCTGGACGAAGACCTCCGAGTAACACCTGACTCCCTACTGTATAGCCACTATCGAGTCTTCACTGAAATTGCTGTAGCCTATTGCTCGAAATCGACCTTCGACCCGCCACGGCCCTAACCAAGACCTTTTACTTAGGAGGCGGGATCGGAGTTACTTCGATTTTGGGGGGGGAATGTGTAATGTAACGCCTACGCCCGGGAATCGAAGTGATTCCGATCCCGAACCCTGGCAACCGGCCAGATATGCATGACTTCGAAGTGCAAGCAGACTTCATCTTTCGTGCGGATATCATTGCGCAGAAAATATTTTTTTTTCAAATATTTATATCTGTGGATATAAATATTTGAAAAATAATATTGATTAACCATCCGATACATTTCGAAGCATATCTATCTGGCAATGCCCGCCACAGTTGCCATCAAAACATCGAATAGATAGAAACGTGGAAACTGGGTGGAAGTGTTATTCGTCACATAACCTTCAAGGTGTCAGGCTAACACGAAGACGGGAGCCGGTAAATTTTATGTAAGCAGTTGGAATCTGAATTAATTATTTTTTTTGCTTTAAGGGCGGGAGCGACCTTCCTTCGTGGGCCGACGGAATTTTTAGTGGAGTCATTCGCTCACTGCTGGAAATTTGACGGAAGTTAGTCAACAGAGCACTTACTAGCACTATCGTGCCTACCCACAGTCGGAAATGCAAACGCACAGTTGTTTGGCGTGCAGGTTTTCTTCAAGTGGTGCAGTTATTCAACGTTTTATCGGTAACTACATTTTACCGTATTAGTTTGAGTCCTAAGACAAAATTTAGCAATAGGGAAACTTTGTCGTCGGTTCCATTTGAGGGTATAAATATTGTGCAACTTCTACATACAAGCTAAGACAACATTAAATAAGCTAGGTGATCTCCCACCAGACTCACCAATTGTTCATATAATAAGTGCAACATGTGCCGGTTTCGCAGCATCGACAGCAACAAATCCAATATGGTTCGTGAAAACGCGCCTGCAATTGGACTATAAATCAAAAAAATCAAATGACCGTGCGTGAATGTATAAAACGAATTTATGCAACGTCGGGCTTTCGTGGTTTTTATAAAGGAATAACGGCCAGCTATTTTGGTATATCCGAAACTGTTATACATTTTGTGATTTATGAAGCTCTTAAAGCGAAACTTATCGAGCTACGACATAGTCATCCTTTGGAGTTCGTCAAATACCAAACACTGCTATCATGATGGCAACATACGAGGCTGTGGTCTATATGTTAACACGACACTTTAATAGCCACTTTTATAGTGCATCCTAAGGAGAGAAATGTGATTCTCATGCACGTTCATGCCGTCGTTTTTGTGTGGTAGTGCAACAACGCTTAATAAAACTAGAGTCGTATATACATAACATTATGAATACATGGTAGATAAAAGTAACAACCGATAAAAATCAGCGGCAAATAAAAACAAAACAAATCAAACAGACAAAATAGAACCGCGTAAGAAAAAAAAATTCAATAATATCATAGGCAATGAATGATTTACCATTTAGCTACAGATTAACCGTGAATATTAATACTTAGTTTTTGTTCGTGACCATGAATTAAAATAGTATAAAGTTTATTTGGTTATAATTCGAGAACGGGAAACGGGTAATTTAAACTCGAAGAACAACTAAAAGATTGCGAGCCAGTATCGTTGATGATAAGAGCATTTCTTCGGTTATTTGTACAAACGTTTCAAGTCTGTCTGCGCAGAGATTTTCAAAATTATTTTAGTCATTCGAAACGTAGCGATAGACGTCGGGGTTTATGGTTCTGTTGGAAAACGTGTTGTGACATATCTAGTAGAGAAAAAAAAACACAACTCATAGAAATGCGTGTTCAACTCGAAATAAAACATTCAAGTCATTCAGAACATTCAGAATAAGTAAAAGGACAATTGACAAGCCATATGTTGAATCCAAAGGAGAGCTAATTTCCCTTCCATTCTTTCCGATCGCACGGAGAAAGCAAGTCCTCGTCTAAATTTGTGCATCCTACCAACCTATCGAGACTATAAAATTTTTCACCGATAAATATCGTTCAAACTTAACATAACTTAACACCAACCAAAAACATTTTGCAAAGAGACAATTGTGATCATTTTTTCTTCATATCCTTATAAAACAAATAAACATGAGAAATACTTTGGGACAATGAATTGAGATTTACTTAAAAGGCAAGAAAGAGCAATTAAATAAGTTAGGTATGCAACACTCGCGTTGAAAATTTGAAAAAAAACAAAAAAAACATTGATGGTATTTATAAATATAGCATTGATTTCAATGCTTGAAACAAAAGACATGAAATGATAAAAGGCCTCTTATATAGAAATTCCTAAAATAATATCCCGCCTGAGTCCTTCTAGTTTAGCTGATCCAGCGGATTAACATGATCAATGCCCTCCTTTTAGTGTACTTGCTAAATTTTTGATTTAGAATTGATGATAACAATACTTCGTGCAGAGAGGCATATTGAAACTAATACAATGATTGGGGAAGAATCGCTTCTTAAATACTGGCAACTAAGTCGTACACATAAGTTACATATACAATAGATTTTAGTAAAATAATTATACATAATTTATTAGTTACAAAACGATTGTTCACTACCGGAGCGTTGAAGAGAAGTCACCTGCAAATTAATTCGAAAATAGAAGTACTCGTACATTTTAAACGAAAGTTGCTTTATACACTAGTATATATATTTGTGTAACCCGATTGGAAATAGAAAAATAATGTACAGGAGTATTTTAAAGCCAAGCCAAAAAAATAACACAATATCGATATAAATTTTTAAATAACGGAGTGTTACTAAAAGAATACTGCGCAAAAATATAAAAACCAAGGCATGAAATAAAAAAAAAAAAAAAAAATTTATAAGGCAAAGCCATTACAAGCATCTCTGCGAATAGCGAAAGACATAGCACGTTAATACTAGAAAAATTGTAAAATTTAAAATTTGATGCTCTTACAAATGTGCTGAATTGTTGCAACCATCCATCACCAACTTGTAAGAATTTATTGTAAGTTCAGAATTCTCGATTGATGTGGCGAAGTAGCTTTGATACTAATTAAGGTGCCTATGTTTACCTTCTTTTCCATTTTAGTTAAGTTGTTAAATGTTATACATTTTATTTTTCGTTTATGAAATTTTCATGTCAATTATTTTGACTATATTCACGGATAATTAGTTTATATTTTTATATGAATTAAAGGAATATTTTTGATTACAATGAATTGCTAACAAAAAAACGGACTTTCCTTTTCAGTGGTTCTTCTTTTTCAGCGGGAAAGGAAGTGCAGGGTAGGTATGCCGTCGCGAGGGTAGGGTTTAGAAAAATCCGCTGAGGTCGGTTTCGCGTCGTGCGCGGTACGCGGTACCTTTGTTGTTTTGTCGCTTTATTAGAGTAGTTTTCGTCGGGTTGAGTTAGAGTAGCATACTTTTCGGTACCGCGTCGGAAATTCGGGAACGCGAAGTAAAAAGGAGATTTTGTTTTTTGACTGGTTATAGGAAGAAATACGGAGTAACGTAAAGTAGGTTTCTTCTCCGTATGGTTTTGTTTTGTGACGCGTTTAAAAACGAGCGTGTATAGGTGGCTGAAAATATGTAAATGAGCGTAACCCATTCGGAGACCCGCGACCGAAATCCTCTCCGAACTAGCTGGCCGACGAGCGGCCACCGCGTGAATGGGTTACGGTGCACGGATTGGTTGACCGGTTGGTACCATCCGTTGGCACTACTCAGACTTAACGTCTAGAACCGATGAGAGGTCGGTTCCGCGTTCGGACGTAAAAAGGTAGAAAATCATTACACTTATTTCTGCGACGCAAAAACAGTCGACTGATTGTCTGCAACAGTAGTGTTGGGCCCTTATGTAAATACTATTGTTAAAATTTTGGAAGCCTGGATATGCAATGGATTTCCTACTCTAATACTTACTTTAACCAACTTGTCAAAATAATCGAGACGATTAATTTCTACAAACGACTTGTTTAAATAATCTATAGAATAACATTTACCGTACAGCAAGAGCGCCAGGAAGTTATTAAGACGGATCAACTCGTAAAACCTGCAAAATAGGCAGCTGTTTTTCGAAAATAAGATTGAACAGCAGCGTCGGCCTGGACGCGAACAGGGTTAATCAGCTGTTTTTTTTTCTTGCATTCATCCAATGTTGTAAATGCCTGCTTTAGGACGCAGCCGACGGGCTTGCTATCTGTGTAGTCGAAAAGTAGCTATAACGGAAGTGAACAAATTGTGTATAATCACTCGTAACAACTTTAAAGGAAAAATTTGAATTTCTGGACCACCCACATCATCAGCGGGCGCCCGACGAGGATGTTTGGGTGAGTACCCTTTTATTTTGTTATATATATATATTTTTTCATATACATATATTTTTTCGTATTTTTGTTAGATATATATTTTTTGATATACATATATTTTTTTCCTATTTTGTTAGATGTATGTATTTTTTTCATATACATATGTTTTTTCATATTTTGTTGGATGCATGTATTTTTTCATATTTTGTTAGATACATATATTTTTTCATATTTTGTTGGATACCTATATTTTTTCACATTTTGTTAGATACATCTATTTTTGCGTATTTGGTTGTATATATATATATATATATATATATATATATATATATATATATATATATATATATATATATATATATATATATATATATATATATTTGCATATTTTTTTTTGTTGCGATCAGTTTTATACATATATCTTTGCTTTAAATTACACAAACGTTATTTGAAGTGTAACCAGTTAATTTGTGTCGGAAGAATATTATTTAATTTTCTTATCGGAATATTGACCACAGATTATATCTAAAAGAAGAAATAATTGTGAAGAAACATAAGCAAAAATGAAGTGCTAATTTGTTAAAAAAAAATCGGTCTTTCCATTTTTTTCCTTTTGCCCGAGTATAGAACCCGGTACGGTGGCAGGCTGCCACCTGAAAACATGAGCCAGCCGCCGGGTACATAACTAATCCATTTTTGTTTCAGGTGACATCGCGGGTTGAGTGGCCCAAGCAGAGTGCCTCTTTATGGCATAGCGTTATGCAATCGAATTGTATAATTCTATGGCATAAATTGGTCACCGGGGTACTCCCCTTCTGATGGGAAAGTTTATACAAGTCAAGTTGTATGAGTTTTCCACTCAGAAGAGGAATACCTGGCCACTGCAACAAAATATGGATTTATTCCGGTTGGGTGGGTGCGAAGGGGCTCCATCACCACCCGGTTGCCCTTCTTTCATTTGTAGGCCATGAGCTTCGTCGGGTAATGACGAGGCTACCCCAAGTTCGCCTTTTTTTCAGGTTCCACTTGTTCTCGGAACAAGTACTTCCTCCCTCGGTGTAGTTATCTACACTTTTTGCGACTTCGGTCGCCTCTTGATCAATTGACCATCGAATTCGTGAGTGCGAAATTTTTTGTAGTGGGTCCTCGTGCTGGGGAAATGAACCCGCCTCACTACAATGCAATGCTAGCCTGCCAGCGCATTCACGCGTCCCCAGACGAGGGCATTCTCGGCAGATATTTTCATCTTCTTCTGCCGAGGCAGCAGAACATCGCTGCGGTCCTTTACGGACCTTTTGAGCATTCTAATTTCACTAGAAATGGCGCCCAACGTGGGGCCCCGAAATGCCCGGCTGTATCATCAGTCGTGAGGTGTTAATATTATTGGTGGGTAGGTAACTCCCGAGGGTTTTCACACTAATCGTGCCCCAGCAACTAATAACTTCGGGACGTGTGTTGTCTTTGGACATCAATATCGTTTGGTCCTGCTTTTGAATTATACTTTGTTGGTTTACCACCATTGTATAACTAGTAAGGCCAAATGATATTAGAGTCCCTATTTGTGTTCGGAAGTTATTATTTCAACATTCATTTTGCGGAGGATTCTGATCCGCTCCCCAAACGATCACCAACTAAACCTTTTTCCATACCTTTTTTTTTTTGTGAGGATCTTGTATAGTTTGCCACTGACGGCCACATAAAAGTTATATATTCACCATTAATTTTTTCACATTTTTTTTTATTATTTATTCATTTAGGTATTTATTTGAAAAAACAAATTTTGTTTAGAATGCCCACCAAAAGAACTACAGAGAGGAGGAAGTTGAGGTCAGATGCCGGACCAGCGCTCTTGTGCTCCATATGTCATGAGGACATGGATGAACTCACCAGTCAGCGTTTGCAATGTGGACACAGGCTACACCAGCTGTGTTTGGTCCAACTGCGGCAAACCTCATCCATGTGCCCGCTCTGTCGTCAGCCTCTAGAAACCACCCAGTCAGCAACAGAACGACCTCAGTCCTCCAGCGCAAGTGGGGCAGTGCCCAAAAGCGGACCCCTTCCATCCACGACAATGGGTGCACGAGAGGAAGTCTACCGAGCCAAAGCAGTGTCGCCTAAGGAAGGGCCGAGACCCACTGTGGCTGTGGAGGCGACAGTCCTACAGGATTTAATGGCGCTCATGCAGAACCTGACCACCCGAATAGCCTCGCTGGAAAGCCAGAAGGAGAATCCAGTACCACCTCGGCCAAGAACGCCTCCGATGTGGGATTCGGACCCAAATCCATGGGATTTTCCGGTAGACTCGCGGCGCGACCATGAACGAATCCGGCCCGGTGCGGCAATGAATCCGTTGGCTCCAGTGTACCGGCCTCGACTGAGCCAAGCACCGCCACCAGCTCAGGCTCCAGTGATTCCGCCGGACCAACGCATCCATCCACACGCTACGTATTGGCTAAAGCCGACGCAGATCCCCAGCATCATCCAGGGCTGGAATCTGCATTTCAGCGGGGAACCCAACACCATAACTGTGGAAGTTTTCATTGGTCGGGTGGAGTCGCTGATTGAGCAAATGCTAGCAGGAGACCACACGGCGCTGGCAGGATATTTGCCAATGCTGCTTAGGGGAGCAGCACTTGAGTCATATTGGTGAATACATTCGGCCCCACCATCAATACGCTGGTCACGGTTGAAGGAGGTACTCCGCATGGAGTACCCTACGGTAGACATGGACGAATTAGTACTGGACAAGATTCATGCTAGATGGCAGCGTCCGGACGAGTCTTTCCATCAATATCGAGCCGATATCCTTCGGCTGAATGACCAGTTGTCAGAGCCGATGTCTTCTACCCAATTGCTGCGGCTGCTAAAGCGCAATCTAAGACCGGAGCTTCGTCGCCATATCGTGAACTCCTATCCTCAGAGTATGGAGGCACTGTTGAGAACTGTGCGTCACCTAGAAGGGTTTGAGGAAGACCTCCGGGACCGGCCCTACTTACTAGCTAGGACGGGTCCTTGGCGAGGAATCGTGGAATTGGCCCCAGATTATACCAACATGGATCTGGAGAAAGATATGGACCGGGACCAGCTTGCTGTAGCAGCGGTGGGAAGCCTTACGACCTGCTGGAATTGCAATCAAACTGAACACCGGTTAATTTCATGTCGAGCAGAGCGGATTGCCCTGAATGTGCCGCGCAAAAAACGGCCGAAAGAGTACCCGACCACCTCAGCGGTACTCGAAGCCCCCGCAGTAGCTCCTCAGCCAGCTGCTCACCCCCACAAACCTGACGTTAACCCGCCAGCCATGACCACTATGACTGCGGATGTACACTCTCTTCCGGAGATCTCGCCAACGACAATATTAAAGCGACCACCGCAGTCACTGCCAGAAGAACCCCGGCAGCCTCAAATACGCACTCTAAAACCTTATCATGTTCGACTGCAGGAATATCGGGTGGCTCGAGAGCGAATATTTGCTTCCGAAGTAGTCACTTCCCGCCCGCGCACGACAAAATGGTCAACCCGTCGTTGGCGGAATTTCCGCAAGAGCGTGCGCACCTGCCGTCAAACCCTAAACTCTTGTAACATCTCGGAGGTTGCTGAGAATGAAATCAGACCTTATCATCCAATCAAAGTGATGGGCGAAACAGTGTTTGCATTGATCGACACGGGTGCCAGTATCAGTTGTCTTGCCTCGAGCTTTGGCTCGAAGGTGCTCCAAGAATATCCGACCTTGATTAAACCCTGGCGCACTGAAATCAGTACAGCGGATAGCACCAAACACCCTATACGAGGTAAACTAACCACACCCATGACGTTCAGGGGTCAGACGAAGGATATTACTTTCTACCTTATCCCATCTTTGACTCAGAATGTGTACCTTGGCGTCGACTTCGTCCTTCGCTTTGGACTGGCCTCCGATTTATTCACAGACTTGTCTTTAAATACCAGATATGTCAACGAACTCACTTCTATTCCCGATAGGCATGAACTGACGCCTAACCAACGGCAACGCCTGGAAGCATCCATCGCTGCTTTTCCATCTTACGCTACCCAAGGCCTTGGCCGCACCACCCTAGTCTCACACGCCATCGACGTGGGCGATAGTAAGCCGATTAAGCAGAGACACTATGCCATCTCACCCGCCATGGAGAAATTGGTGTATGCGGAGCTGGATAGGATGCTCGAGTTGGGGGTCATAGAGGAGTCCCAAAGTGCCTGGTCATCACCGGTAACCTTGGTGGTGAAGCCAGGTAAAGTCCGCCTCTGTCTAGATGCCCGTAAGGTAAACGCGGTTACCATCAAGGACGCGTACCCTCTTCCACTCATCGATGGAATACTAGGGAGACTGCCGAAAGCCAATTATATCACCAGTCTCGACCTAAAAGACGCCTTCTGGCAAATTCCACTCGATGAGGGCTCGAGAGATAAGACCGCCTTCACAGTGCCTGGACGACCATTATATCAGTTCGTCACAATGCCCTTTGGCCTGTGTAACGCGCCGCAAACGATGACTCGGCTGATGGACAAGGTCATCCCACCTCACCTGAAACACCAAGTGTTCGTGTACCTGGATGATCTGTTACTCATCACGGAAACGTTCGATCAACACCTCCTACTACTACAAGAAGTAGCCCTGCACATCAGTAAGGCGGGACTCACCATCAACGTACAGAAAAGTAAGTTTGTCATGAAAGAAGTCCGATACCTAGGACATGTCATAGGACATAGCACTATCAAAACGGATCCAGACAAAACTCGTGCGATTGATGAGTTCCCCTTACCAAAAACAGTGAAGCAGCTACGACGTTTCCTTGATGTGTGCGGTTGGTACCGAAGGTTTGTTCGGAATTACGCAACAGTTTCAGCGCCCCTGTCAGAAATGCTGCGGAAAGGGAAGTTTATTTGGACCGAACTCAGCCGGAAGGCATTTGAAGAGCTAAAAAAAGCCCTCACATCAGCCCCGGTCTTGCACAGCCCCGACTTCACGAAGCCCTTCTCCATTCATTGTGACGCAAGTCAACATGGAGTTGGAGCCGTGCTGGTGCAATTGACCGATGAGAGAGAGGAAGCTCCCATCGCCTTCATGTCCAATAAGCTGAATTCGGCCCAAAGAAACTATACTGTGTCCAAGCAGGAATGTTTGGCAGCGGTAATGGCTGTGAAGAAATTCCGAGCTTATATCGAGGGCCACCAATCCGAGATCATCACGGACCACGCTTCGCTACAATGGTTGATGAACCAGGCAGATTTACATGGACGCCTAGCAAGATGGGCTCTTAAACTGCAAGGGTTCTAGTTTTCCATCAAACATCGGAAAGGGACCCAGAACATCGTGTCCGACACTCTCTCACGAATGTTTTCCCCAGAGGGAGCCGAATTGACAATAAATGTCCAAATAGATTTGGACAGCCCACATTTCGAATCAGACAGCTACAAAGAGTTGAGGCAAACCATCGCGACCCAACATACGCAGCTGCCTGATTTGAAGGTAATAGACGGCTACGTGTATAGACGAAATGAATACGCCACTGGTGATCCATGGCAGGAAGAAGAGTCCTGGAAACTCTGGGTACCGGAGGAAATGACACAACATCTGATCCTCCGCGCACATGACCATCCTTTAAGTGCCCACGGAGGTTACGGTCGGACGTTACGGCGACTCAAGAAATACTTCTTTAGGCCTAAAATGGCATCCCAGGTCAAAGACTACGTGAGCGCCGGTGAGACCTGTAAAGGCACTAAAGCGCCCAACCAGCCTCCTCGACCTCCTATGGGTCAATTCAACGTCCCAGAATGCGTATTCCAACGCCTATACATCGATCTACTCGGTCCATACCCTCGGTCATCCATGGGACACATCGGAGCTATAGTCGTTCTAGACCAGCTCTCAAAATTCCCACTGGTGGAACCTATCCGTAAATTCACAACTCCATCTATCGTGAAATTCCTAGAGAGCCGGGTATTCCATGTGTTCGGGGTTCCAGAGAGTGTGTACTCGGACAACGGAGTAAGTTCCGGTCTCGGCAGTTTAAGGGCCTACTCGAGCAGTATGGCGTTGAACACCAACTGACGCCCATATACTCTCCTCAGTCTAACGCCTCCGAATGGTTGAACCGCACCCTATTGGCCGCGATCTATTCCTACGTCCACCCATCTCAAAAAGATTGGGATCGGCGATTGTCCGCCATCACATGCGCCCTGCGATCCTCGTATCATCCCGTCACCGGTGTCGCCCCTTACTTTGCCGCCTTTGGACAGCACATGATTTGCCATGGTAAATCATACCGGCTGTTACGGCAATTAAAGTGTTTGGGAGACCCCGTCGTTGCGATGGAGCCCCACGAACGTCTAGGAGACCTCCGCCAACAAATCGGACGGAAGATTAAGGCCGCGGGACGTGCAAATGAGGCGCAGTACAATCTCAGGTCACGATCTGCTAATTTCAAAGAAGGAGATGAAGTTTTCCGGCGCAATTTCCGCCAAAGTGACGCCGCGGGGCATTACAACGCCAAGCTGGACAGGCGATTCTTGAAAAGCCGCATAAAGAAGGTAATGGGACCTAACCGTTACCTGATAACGGACCCATGCGCCGATAGATAATTAGTCACGTCTGTTTTGTCCGTCCGCATATATTTTCAAAAACGCGCAAGGGCTGTATACTTCCGGCCGAACATAAACATAAGTCAGTCCGTCCGTCTGTCAATTGTGTTTTTCTTTTATTGTTCGTCACTGCGTGTCCTGACGCCGAGGACAACCCATGGTACCCTGCAAGATCCTTCAGCTCCTTTTTCGCAATCCTCGTCGCCTTTGGATCGCGAGAACATTAGCTGCCCTGTAGTAATCGAGCAGTTAGTTAAATTTACTATTTTTTTTTCTTCTTTAAATTATTGGAGAAATTCACATAGAATTCAAATTTTATTTATCTCAATTTATAGATTTTTTTTCTCTTATTTTATTTTTTTAATTTTTTTCCGCACAACTACAACTGCTCGATTATTCGGCGCCGGCAAAGGGTTAAAGGAAATTCAGGCATAATATGTCCCAGATCAACTAATCAAACGAAAAACCAGCTGCTTTGTACAAATTGTATGGGACATCAATTTCCCTCCAATTTGATCACAACGAACGCAGCCCTTTAAGATTAATCTGGGACGATTCGAGATTTTGACAGGGCGCGCATGTGGTGGTATCCGGTAGAATGGATTTGGCCGGTCGGAAAGGAGAACCGTAACATTTTTTTTTTTTAAAAAGGGAATGAAAGGTGAAATTTTGGTGAATCAAGTGCATGGTGAGAATGAGATCTTTCGAGCCTAGTCGTCGTACACGCGAGCAGTTTAATTTCAGAATCTAGATTTGACAAGTCATGCCCGATATTCGATTGGCAGTTTTATTTCTTGCCTGTGTTTAATTTGTTTATCGTATGTCCATCCAGAATTTGCAAAAATTTGACCCCTTTGCTGATGCAATCAAGGGTGCTGATGATACTGTACAGGACGGACTTGTGCACATAAGAATTCAGCAGAGAAATGGTCGAAAAACACTAACTACGGTGCAGGGCCTTTCCTCGGAATATGACCTGAAGAAAATCGTGCGAGCATGTAAAAAAGAATTTGCGTGCAATGGCACAGTAATAGAGCATCCCGAATACGGTGAAGTATTACAGCTTCAAGGTGATCAGCGAGAGAACATTTGCCAGTGGCTGACGAAATCTGGACTTGCGAAGCCAGATCAACTCAAGGTGCACGGTTTTTAAGCGAGACGAAGGCGCGTATGATCGAACAAAATTTTTGGACATACTGTAAAGAGAATTTATTCATCATTATCTTCATCCATCCCAAAGATAAATTCCCTGAAGCAACTATTGATTGCAGGAATGAAAGAAATAAATCATTTCATAATGATCCAATAGTATCCGACTTTGTTGGATCTGAAGATTGTTTGTTTCTTAACGTATATACTCCAAAATTGAAATCAGATAAGCCACTCTTTCCTATCTTTCTATGCGGTGAATATCTTAGTCGGAGTTTCGAATATCACAATCAACGAAAAAACAAAGGAATTGTTTAGCCGAATCTGATTTTTATTCCGTGTCCATGAAGTTTATGGTTTATGGTACGTGTAGTTCAGCGATAGCACAGGGTTCACCTTCAGGTGATAAGTCTTATTTGCCTTTGGCGCAGATTGACAATTGACGTTTTGAATATCACAGTCAACGAAAAAACAAAGGAATAGTTTAGGCGAATCTGATTTTCATTCCGTGTCCATGAAGTGATCGGCTTATGATTGACGATTGGAATTGAGTGGAACTATTTTCTGCGACGCAAAAACAGTCGACTGATTGTCTGCAACAGTAGTATTGGGCCCTTATGTAAATACTATTGTTAAAATTTTGGAAGCCTGGATATGCAATGGATTTCCTACTCTAATACTTACTTTAACCAACTTGTCAAAATAATCGAGACGATTAATTTCTACAAACGACTTGTTTAAATAATCTATAGAATAACATTTACCGTACAGCAAGAGCGCCAGGAAGTTATTAAGACGGATCAACTCGTAAAACCTGCAAAATAGGCAGCTGTTTTTCGAAAATAAGATTGAACAGCAGCGTCGGCCTGGACGCGAACAGGGTTAATTAGCTGTTTTTTTTCTTGCATTCATCCAATGTTGTAAATGCCTGTTTTAGGACGCAGCCGACGGGCTTGCTATCTGTGTAGTCGAAAAGTAGCTATAACGGAAGTGAACAAATTGTGTATAATCACTCGTAACAACTTTAAAAGGAAAAATTTGAATTTCTGGACCACCCACATCATTAGCGGGCGCCCGACGAGGATGTTTGGGTGAGTATCCTTTTATTTTGTTATATATATATATTTTTTCATATACATATATTTTTTCGTATTTTTGTTAGATATATATTTTTTCATATACATATATTTTTTTCCTATTTTGTTAGATGTATGTATTTTTTTCATATACATATGTTTTTTCATATTTTGTTGGATGCATGTATTTTTTCATATTTTGTTAGATACATATATTTTTTCATATTTTGTTGGATACCTATATTTTTTCACATTTTGTTAGATACATCTATTTTTGCGTATTTGGTTGTATATATATATATATATATATATATATATATATATATATATATATATATATATATATATATATATATATATATATATATATATTGCATATTTTTTTTGTTGCGATCAGTTTTATACATATATCTTTGCTTTAAATTACACAAACGTTATTTGAAGTGTAACCAGTTAATTTGTGTCGGAAGAATATTATTTAATTTTCTTATCGGAATATTGACCACAGATTATATCTAAAAGAAGAAATAATTGTGAAGAAACATAAGCAAAAATGAAGTGCTAATTTGTTAAAAAAAATCGGTCTTTCCATTTTTTTTCCTTTTCCCCGAGTATAGAACCCGGTACGGTGGCAGGCTGCCACCTGAAAACATGAGCCAGCCGCCGGGTACATAACTAATCCATTTTTGTTTCAGGTGACATCGCGGGTTGAGTGGCCCAAGCAGAGTGCCTCTTTATGGCATAGCGTTATGCAATCGAATTGTATAATTCTATGGCATAAATTGGTCACCGGGGTACTCCCCTTCTGATGGGAAAGTTTATACAAGTCAAGTTGTATGAGTTTTCCACTCAGAAGAGGAATACCTGGCCACTGCAACAAAATATGGATTTATTCCGGTTGGGTGGGTGCGAAGGGGCTCCATCACCACCCGGTTGCCCTTCTTTCATTTGTGGGCCATGAGCTTCGTCGGGTAATGACGAGGCTACCCCAAGTTCGCCTTTTTTTCAGGTTCCACTTGTTCTCGGAACAAGTACTTCCTCCCTCGGTGTAGTTATCTACACTTTTTGCGACTTCGGTCGCCTCTTGATCAATTGACCATCGAATTCGTGAGTGCGAAATTTTTTGTAGTGGGTCCTCGTGCTGGGGAAATGAACCCGCCTCACTACAATGCAATGCTAGCCTGCCAGCGCATTCACGCGTCCCCAGACGAGGGCATTCTCGGCAGATATTTTCATCTTCTTCTGCCGAGGCAGCAGAACATCGCTGCGGTCCTTTACGGACCTTTTGAGCATTCTAATTTCACTAGAAATGGCGCCCAACGTGGGGCCCCGAAATGCCCGGCTGTATCATCAGTCGTGAGGTGTTAATATTATTGGTGGGTAGGTAACTCCCGAGGGTTTTCACACTAATCGTGCCCCAGCAACTAATAACTTCGGGACGTGTGTTGTCTTTGGACATCAATATCGTTAGGTCCTGCTTTTGAATTATACTTTGGTGGTTTACCACCATTGTATAACTAGTAAGGCCAAATGATATTAGAGTCCCTATTTGTGTTCGGAAGTTATTATTTCAACATTCATTTTGCGGAGGATTCTGATCCGCTCCCCAAACGATCACCAACTAAACTTTTTTTTCATACCTTTTTTTTTTGTGAGGATCTTGTATAGTTTGCCACTGACGGCCACATAAAAGTTATATATTCACCATTAATTTTTTCACATTTTTTTTTATTATTTATTCATTTAGGTATTTATTTGAAAAAACAAATTTTGTTTAGAATGCCCACCAAAAGAACTACAGAGAGGAGGAAGTTGAGGTCAGATGCCGGACCAGCGCTCTTGTGCTCCATATGTCATGAGGACATGGATGAACTCACCAGTCAGCGTTTGCAGTGTGGACACAGGCTACACCAGCTGTGTTTGGTCCAACTGCGGCAAACCTCATCCATGTGCCCGCTCTGTCGTCAGCCTCTAGAAACCACCCAGTCAGCAACAGAACGACATCAGTCCTCCAGCGCAAGTGGGACAGTGCCCAAAAGCGGACCCCTTCCATCCACGACAATGGGTGCACGAGAGGAAGTCTACCGAGCCGAAGCAGTGCCGCCTAACGAAGGGCCGAGACCCACTGTGGCTGTGGAGGCGACAGTCCTACAGGATTTAATGGCACTCATGCAGGACCTGACCACCCGGGTAGCCTCGCTGGAAAGCCAGAAGGAGAATCCAGTACCACCTCGGCCAAGAATGCCTCCGATGTGGGATTCGGACCCAAATCCATGGGATTTTCCGACAGACTCGCGGCGCGATCACGAACGAATCCAGCCCGGTGCGGCAATGAATCCGTTGGCTCCAGTGTACCGGCCTCGACTGAGCCAAGCACCGCCACCAGCTCAGGCTCCAGTGATTCCACCGGACCAACGCATCCATCCACACGCTACGTATCGGCTAAAGCCGACGCAGATCCCCAGCATCATCCAGGGCTGGAATCTGCATTTCAGCGGGGAACCCAACACCATAACTGTGGAAGTTTTCATTGGTCGGGTGGAGTCGCTGATTGAGCAAATGCTAGCAGGAGACCACACGGCGCTGGCAGGATATTTGCCAATGCTGCTTAGGGGAGCAGCACTTGAGTCATATTGGTGAATACATTCGGCCCCACCATCAATACGCTGGTCACGGTTGAAGGAGGTACTCCGCATGGAGTACCCTACGGTAGACATGGACGAATTAGTACTGGACAAGATTCATGCTAGATGGCAGCGTCCGGACGAGTCTTTCCATCAATATCGAGCCGATATCCTTCGGCTGAATGACCAGTTGTCAGAGCCGATGTCTTCTACCCAATCGCTGCGGTTGCTAAAGCGCAATCTAAGACCGGAGCTTCGTCGCCATATCGTGAACTCCGATCCACAGAGTATGGAGGCACTGTTGAGAACTGTGCGTCACCTAGAAGGGTTTGAGGAAGACCTCCGGGACCGGCCCTACTTACTAGCTAGGACGGGTCCTCGGCGAGGAATCGCGGAATTGGCCCCAGATTATACCACCATGGATCTGGAGAAAGATATGGACCGGGACCAGCTTGCTGTAGCAGCGGTGGGAAGCCTTACGACCTGCTGGAATTGCAATCAAACTGGACACCGGTTCATTTCATGTCGAGCAGAACGGATTGCCCTGAATGTGCCGCGCAAAAAACGGCCGAAAGAGTACCCGACCACCTCAGCGGTACTCGAAGCCCCCGCAGTAGCTCCTCAGCCAGCTGCTCACCCCCACAAACCTGACGTTAACCCACCAGCCATGACCACTATGACTGCGGATGTACACTCTCTTCCGGAGATCTCGCCAACGACAATATTAAAGCGACCACCGCAGTCACTGCCAGAAGAACCCCGGCAGCCTCAAATACGCACTCTAAAACCTTATCATGTTCGACTGCAGGAATATCGGGTGGCTCGAGAGCGAATATTTGCTTCCGAAGTAGTCACTTCCCGCCCGCACACGACAAAATGGTCAACCCGTCGTTGGCGGAATTTCCGCAAGAGCGTGCGCACCTGCCGTCAAACCCTAAACTCTTGTAACATCTCGGAGGTTGCTGAGATTGAAATCAGACCTTATCATCCAATTAAAGTGATGGGCGAAACAGTGTTTGCATTGATCGACACGGGTGCCAGTATCAGTTGTCTTGCCTCGAGCTTTGGCTCGAAGGTGCTCCAAGAATATCCGACCTTGATTAAACCCTGGCGCACTGAAATCAGTACAGCTGATAGCACCAAACACCCTATAAGAGGTAAACTAACCACACCCGTGACGTTCAGGGGTCAGACGAAGGATATTACTTTCTACCTTATCCCGTCTTTGACTCAGAATGTGTACCTTGGCGTCGACTTCGTCCTTCGCTTTGGACTGGCCTCCGATTTATTCACAGACTTGTCTTTAAATACCAGATATGTCAACGAACCCACTTCTATTCCCGATAGGCATGAACTGACGCCTAACCAACGGCAACGCCTGGAAGCATCCATCGCTGCTTTTCCATCTTACGCTACCCAAGGCCTTGGCCGCACCACCCTAGTCTCACACGCCATCGACGTGGGCGATAGTAAGCCGATTAAGCAGAGACACCATGCCATCTCACCCGCCATGGTGAAATTGGTGTATGCGGAGCTGGATAGGATGCTCGAGTTGGGGGTCATAGAGGAGTTCCAAAGTGCCTGGTGATCACCGGTAACCTTGGTGGTGAAGCCAGGTAAAGTCCGCCTCTGTCTAGATGCCCGTGAGGTAAACGCGGTTACCATCAAGGACGCGTACCCTCTTCCACTCATCGATGGAATACTGGGGAGACTGCCGAAAGCCAATTATATCACCAGTCTCGACCTAAAAGACGCCTTCTGGCAAATTCCACTCGATGAGGGCTCGAGAGATAAGACCGCCTTCACAGTGCCTGGACGACCATTATATCAGTTCATCACAATGCCCTTTGGCCTGTGTAACGCGCCGCAAACGATGACTCGGCTGATGGACAAGGTCATCCCACCTCACCTGAAACACCAAGTGTTCGTGTACCTGGATGATCTGTTACTCATCACGGAAACGTTCGATCAACACCTCCTACTACTACAAGAAGTAGCCCTGCACATCAGTAAGGCGGGACTCACCATCAACGTACAGAAAAGTAAGTTTGTCATGAAAGAAGTCCGATACCTAGGACATGTCATAGGACATAGCACTATCAAAACGGATCCAGACAAAACTCGTGCGATTGATGAGTTCCCCTTACCAAAAACAGTTAAGCAGCTACGACGTTTCCTTGGTGTGTGCGGTTGGTACCGAAGGTTTGTTCGGAATTACGCAACAGTTTCAGCGCCCCTGTCAGAAATGCTGCGGAAAGGGAAGTTTATTTGGACCGAACTCAGCCGGAAGGCATTTGAAGAGCTAAAACAAGCCCTCACATCAGCCCCGGTCTTGCACAGCCCCGACTTCACGAAACCCTTCTCCATTCATTGTGACGCAAGTCAACATGGAGTTGGAGCCATGCTGGTGCAATTGGTCGATGAGAGAGAGGAAGCTCCCATTGCCTTCATGTCCAATAAGCTGAATTCGGCCCAAAGAAACTATACTGTGTCCGAGCAGGAATGTTTGGCAGCGGTAATGGCTGTGAAGAAATTCCGAGCTTATATCGAGGGCCACCAATCCGAGATCATCACGAACCACGCTTCGCTACAATGGTTGATGAACCAGGCAGATTTACATGGACGCCTAGTAAGATGGGCTCTTAAACTGCAAGGGTTCTAGTTTTCCATCAAACATCGGAAAGGGACCCAGAACATCGTACCCGACACTCTCTCACGAATGTTTTCCCCAGAGGGAGCCGAATTGACAATAAATGTCCAAATAGATTTGGACAGCCCACATTTCGAATCAGACAGCTACAAAGAGTTGAGGCAAACCATCGCGACCCAACATACGCAGCTGCCTGATTTGAAGGTAATAGACAGCTACGTGTATAGACGAAATGAATACGCCACTGGTGATCCATGGCAGGAAGAAGAGTCCTGGAAACTCTGGGTACCGGAGGAAATGACACAACATCTGATCCTCCGCGCACATGACCATCCTTTAAGTGCCCACGGAGGTTACGGTCGGACGTTACGGCGACTCAAGAAATACTTCTTTAGGCCTAAAATGGCATCCCAGGTCAAAGACTACGTGAGCGCCGGTGAGACCTGTAAAGGCACTAAAGCGCCCAACCAGCCTCCTCGACCTCCTATGGGTCAATTCAACGTCCCAGAATGCGTATTCCAACGCCTATACATCGATCTACTCGGTCCATACCCTCGGTCATCCATGGGACACATCGGAGCTATAGTCGTTCTAGACCAGCTCTCAAAATTCCCACTGGTGGAACCTATCCGTAAATTCACAACTCCATCTGTCGTGAAATTCCTAGAGAGCCGGGTATTCCATGTGTTCGGGGTTCCAGAGAGTGTGTACTCGGACAACGGAGTAAGTTCCGGTCTCGGCAGTTTAAGGGCCTACTCGAGCAGTATGGCGTTGAACACCAACTGACGCCCATATACTCTCCTCAGTCTAACGCCTCCGAATGGTTGAACCGCACCCTATTGGCCGCGATCTGTTCCTACGTCCACCCATCTCAAAAAGATTGGGATCGGCGATTGTCCGCCATCACATGCGCCCTGCGATCTTCGTATCATTCCGTCACCGGTGTCGCCCCTTACTTTGCCGCCTTTGGACAGCACATGATTTGCCACGGTAAATCATACCGGCTGTTACGGCAATTAAAGTGTTTGGGAGACCCCGTCGTTGCGCTGGAGCCCCACGAACGTCTAGGAGACCTCCGCCAACAAATCGGACGGAAGATTAAGGCCGCGGGACGTGCAAATGAGGCGCAGTACAATCTCAGGTCACGATCTGCTAATTTCAAAGAAGGAGATGAAGTTTTCCGGCGCAATTTCCGCCAAAGTGACGCCGCGGGGGCATTGCAACGCCAAGCTGGACAGGCGATTCTTGAAAAGCCGCATAAAGAAGGTAATGGGACCTAACCGTTACCTGATAACGGACCCATCGGGAAAAGAAGTGGGGATATACCACGCGAAAGACCTGCGCCGATAGATAATTAGTCACGTCTGTTTTGTCCGTCCGCATATATTTTCAAAAACGCGCAAGGGCTGTATACTTCCGGCCGAACATAAACATAAGTCAGTCCGTCCGTCTGTCAATTGTGTTTTTCTTTTATTGTTCGTCACTGCGTGTCCTGACGCCGAAGACAACCCATGGTACCCTGCAAGATCCTTCAGCTCCTTTTTCGCAATCCTCTTCGCCTTGGGATTGCAAGAAAATTAGCTGCCCTGTAGTAATCGAGCAGTTAGTTAAATTTACTATTTTTTTTTCTTCTTTAAATTATTGGAAAAATTCACATAGAATTCAAATTTTATTTATCTCAATTTATAGATTTTTTTTCTCTTATTTTATTTTTTTAATTTTTTTCCGCACAACTACAACTGCTCGATTATTCGGCGCCGGCAAAGGGTTAAAGGAAATTCAGGCATAATATGTCCCAGATCAACTAATCAAACGAAAAAACAGCTGCTTTGTACAAATTGTATGGGACATCAATTTCCCTCCAATTTGATCACAACGAACGCAGCCCTTTAAGATTAATCTGGGACGATTCGAGATTTTGACAGGGCGCGCATGTGGTGGTATCCGGTAGAATGGATTTGGCCGGTCGGAAAGGAGAACCGTAACATTTTTTTTTTTAAAAAGGGAATGAAAGGTGAAATTTTGGTGAATCAAGTGCATGGTGAGAATGAGATCTTTCGAGCCTAGTCGTCGTACACGCGAGCAGTTTAATTTCAGAATCTAGATTTGACAAGTCGTGCCCGATATTCGATTGGCAGTTTTATTTCTTGCCTGTGTTTAATTTGTTTATCGTATGTCCATCCAGAATTTGCAAAAATTTGACCCCTTTGCTGATGCAATCAAGGGTGCTGATGATACTGTACAGGACGGACTTGTGCACATAAGAATTCAGCAGAGAAATGGTCGAAAAACACTAACTACGGTGCAGGGCCTTTCCTCGGAATATGACCTGAAGAAAATCGTGCGAGCATGTAAAAAGGAATTTGCGTGCAATGGCACAGTAATAGAGCATCCCGAATACGGTGAAGTATTACAGCTTCAAGGTGATCAGCGAGAGAACATTTGCCAGTGGCTGACGAAATCTGGACTTGCGAAGCCAGATCAACTCAAGGTGCACGGTTTTTAAGCGAGACGAAGGCGCGTATGATCGAACAAAATTTTTGGACATACTGTAAAGAGAATTTATTCATAATAAATAAATAAATCATTTCATAATGATCCAATAGTATCCGACTTTGTTGGATCTGAAGATTGTTTGTTCCTTAACGTATATACTCCAAAATTGAAATCAGATAAGCCACTCTTTCCTATCTTTCTATGCGGTGAATATCTTAGTCGGAGTTTTGAATATCACAATCAACGAAAAAACAAAGGAATTGTTTAGCCGAATCTGATTTTTATTCCGTGGCCATGAAGTTTATGGTTTATGGTTCGTGTAGTTCAGCGATAGCACAGGGTTCGCCTTCAGGTGATAAGTCTTATTTGCCTTTGGCGCAGATTGACGATTGACGTTTTGAATATCACAGTCAACGAAAAAACAAAGGAATTGTTTAGGCGAACTTGATTTTCATTCCGTGTCCATGAAGTGATCGGTTTATGATTGACGATTGGAATTGAGTGGAACTATTTTCTGCGACGCAAAAACAGTCGACTGATTGTCTGCAACAGTAGTGTTGGGCCCTTATGTAAATACTATTGTTAAAATTTTGGAAGCCTGGATATGCAATGGATTTCCTACTCTAATACTTACTTTAACCAACTTGTCAAAATAATCGAGACGATTAATTTCTACAAACGACTTGTTTAAATAATCTATAGAATAACATTTACCGTACAGCAAGAGCGCCAGGAAGTTATTAAGACGGATCAACTCGTAAAACCTGCAAAATAGGCAGCTGTTTTTCGAAAATAAGATTGAACAGCAGCGTCGGCCTGGACGCGAACAGGGTTAATCAGCTGTTTTTTTTCTTGCATTCATCCAATGTTGTAAATGCCTGCTTTAGGACGCAGCCGACGGGCTTGCTATCTGTGTAGTCGAAAAGTAGCTATAACGGAAGTGAACAAATTGTGTATAATCACTCGTAACAACTTTAAAAGGAAAAATTTGAATTTCTGGACCACCCACATCATCAGCGGGCGCCCGACGAGGATGTTTGGGTGAGTACCCTTTTATTTTGTTATATATATATATATATTTTTTCATATACATATATTTTTTCGTATTTTTGTTAGATATATATATTTTTTCATATGCATATATTTTTTTCCTATTTTGTTAGATGTATGTATTTTTTTCATATACATATGTTTTTTCATATTTTGTTGGATGCATGTATTTTTTCATATTTTGTTAGATACATATATTTTTTCATATTTTGTTGGATACCTATATTTTTTCACATTTTGTTAGATACATCTATTTTTGCGTATTTGGTTGTATATATATATATATATATATATATATATATATATATATATATATATATATATATATATATATATATATATATATATATTTGCATATTTTTTTTGTTGCGATCAGTTTTATACATATATCTTTGCTTTAAATTACACAAACGTTATTTGAAGTGTAACCAGTTAATTTGTGTCGGAAGAATATTATTTAATTTTCTTATCGGAATATTGACCACAGATTATATCTAAAAGAAGAAATAATTGTGAAGAAACATAAGCAAAAATGAAGTGCTAATTTGTTCAAAAAAAAAATCGGTCTTTCCATTTTTTTTCCTTTTGCCCGAGTATAGAACCCGGTACGGTGGCAGGCTGCCACCTAAAAACATGAGCCAGCCGCCGGGTACATAACTAATCCTTTTTTGTTTCAGGTGACATCGCGGGTTGAGTGGCCCAAGCAGAGTGCCTCTTTATGGCATAGCGTTATGCAATCGCATTGTATAATTCTATGGCATAAATTGGTCACCGGGGTACTCCCCTTCTGATGGGAAAGTTTATACAAGTCAAGTTGTATGAGTTTTCCACTCAGAAGAGGAATACCTGGCCACTGCAACAAAATATGGATTTATTCCGGTTGGGTGGGTGCGAAGGGGCTCCATCACCACCCGGTTGCCCTTCTTTCATTTGTGGGCCATGAGCTTCGTCGGGTAATGACGAGGTTACCCCAAGTCCGCCTTTTTTTTCAGGTGCCACTTGTTCTCGGAACAAGTACTTCCTCCCTCGGTGTAGTTATCTACACTTTTTGCGACTTCGGTCGCCTCTTGATCAATTGACCATCAAATTCGTGAGTGCGAAATTTTTTGTAGTGGGTCCTCGTGCTGGGGAAATGAACCCGCCCCACGACACCGCAATGCTAGCCTGCCAGCGCATTCACGCGTCCCCAGATGAGGGCATTCTCGGCAGATATTTTCATCTTCTTCTGCCGAGGCAGCAGAATATCGCTGCGGTCCTTTACGGACCTTTTGAGCATTCTAATTTCACTAGAAATGGCGCCCAACGTGGGGCCCCGAAATGCCCGGCTGTATCATCAGTCGTGAGGTGTTAATATTATTGGCGGGTAGGTAACTCCCGAGGGTTTTCGCACTAATCGTGCCCCAGCAACTAATAACTTCCGGACGTGTGTTGTCTTTGGACATCAATATCGTTTGGTCCTGCTTTTGAATTATACTTTGGTGGTTTACCACCATTGTATAACTAGTAAGGCCAAATGATATTAGAGTCCCTATTTGTGTTCGGAAGTTATTATTTCAACATTCATTTTGCGGAGGATTCTGATCCGCTCCCCAAACGATCACCAACTAAACCTTTTTCCATACCTTTTTTTTTTTTGTGAGGATCTTGTATATTTGCCACTGACGGCCAAATAAAAGTTATATATTCATCATTAATTTTTTCACATTTTTTTTTAATTATTTATTCATTTAGGTATTTATTTGAAAAAAACAAATTTTGTTTAGAATGCCCACCAAAAGAACTCCAGAGAGGAGGAAGCTGAGGTCAGATGCCATGAGGACATGGATGAACTCACCAGTCAGCGTTTGCAGTGTGGACACAGGCTACACCAGCTGTGTTTGGTCCAACTGCGGCAAACCTCATCCATGTGCCCGCTCTGTCGTCAGCCTCTAGAAACCACCCAGTCAGCAACAGAACGACCTCAGTCCTCCAGCGCAAGTGGGACAGTGCCCAAAAGCGGACCCCTTCCATCCACGACAATGGGTGCACGAGAGGAAGTCTACCGAGCCGAAGCAGTGCCGCCTAACGAAGGGCCGAGACCCACTGTGGCTGTGGAGGCGACAGTCCTACAGGATTTAATGGCGCTCATGCAGGACCTGACCACCCGGGTAGCCTCGCTGGAAAGCCAGAAGGAGAATCCAGTACCACCTCGGCCAAGAACGCCTCCGATGTGGGATTCGGACCCAAATCCAAGGGAATTTCCGGTAGACTCGCGGCGCGACCACGAACGAATCCGGCCCGGTGCGGCAATGAATCCGTTGGCTCCAGTGTACCGGCCTCGACTGAGCCAAGCACCGCCACCAGCTCAGGCTCCAGTGATTCCACCGGACCAACGCATCCATCCACACGCTACGTATCGGCTAAAGCCAACGCAGATCCCTAGCATCATCCAGGGCTGGAATCTGCATTTCAGCGGGGAACCCAACACCATAACTGTGGAAGTGTTCATTGGTCGGGTGGAGTCGCTGATTGAGCAAATGCTAGCAGGAGACCACACGGCGCTGGCAGGATATTTGCCAATGCTGCTTAGGGGAGCAGCACTTGAGTCATATTGGCGAATACATTCGGTCCAACCATCAATACGCTGGTCACGGTTGAAGGAGGTACTCCGCATGGAGTACCCTACGGTAGACATGGACGAATTAGTACTGGACAAGATTCATGCTAGATGGCAGCGTCCAGACGAGTCTTTCCATCAATATCGAGCCGATATCCTTCGGCTGAATGACCAGTTGTCAGAGCCGATGTCTTCTACCCAATTGCTGCGGTTGCTAAAGCGCAATCTAAGACCGGAGCTTCGTCGCCATATCGTGAACTCCGATCCACAGAGTATGGAGGCACTGCTGAGAACTGTGCGTCACCTAGAAGGGTTTGAGGAAGACCTCCGGGACCGGCCCTACTTACTAGCTAGGACGGGTCCTCGGCGAGGAATCGCGGAATTGGCCCCAGATTATACCACCATGGATCTGGGAAAAGATATGGACCGGGACCAGCTTGCTGTAGCAGCGGTGGGAAGCCTTACGACCTGCTGGAATTGCAATCAAACTGGACACCGGTTCATTTCATGTCGAGCAGAGCGTAAGGTTTTCTGCTACGGTTGCGGCAAGCCGGACACTTACTTCCCGGATTGCCCTGAATGTGCCGCGCAAAAAACGGCCGAAAGAGTACCCGACCACCTCAGCGGTACTCGAAGCCCCCGCAGTAGCTCCTCAGCCAGCTGCTCACCCCCACAAACCTGACGCACCAGCCATGACCACTATGACTGCGGATGTACACTCTCTTCCGGAGATCTCGCCAACGACAATATTAAAGCGACCACCGCAGTCGCTGCCAGAAGAACCCCGGCAGCCTCAAATACGCACTCCAAAACCTTATCATGTTCGACTGCAGGAATATCGGGTGGCTCGAGAGCGAATATTTGCTTCCGAAGTAGTCACTTCCCGCCCGCGCACGACAAAATGGTCAAACCTTCGTTGGCGGAATTTCCGCAAGAGCGTGCGCACCTGCCGTCAAACCCTAAACTCTTGTAACATCTCGGAGGTTGCTGAGATTGAAATCAGACCTTATCATCTAATTAAAGTGATGGGCGAAACAGTGTTTGCATTGATCGACACGGGTGCCAGTATCAGTTGTCTTGCCTCGAGCTTTGGCTCGAAGGTGCTCCAAGAATATCCAACCTTGATTAAACCCTGGCGCACTGAAATCAGTACAGCTGATGGCACCAAACATCCTATAAGAGGTAAACTAACCACACCCGTGACGTTCAGGGGTCAGACGAAGGATATTACTTTCTACCTTATCCCGTCTTTGACTCAGAATGTGTACCTTGGCGTCGACTTCGTCCTTCGCTTTGGACTGGCCTCCGATTTATTCACAGACTTGTCTTTAAATACCAGATATGTCAACGAACTCACTTCTATTCCCGATAGGCATGAACTGACGCCTAACCAACGGCAACGCCTGGAAGCATCCATCGCTGCTTTTCCATCTTACGCTACCCAAGGCCTTGGCCGCACCACCCTAGTCTCACACGCCATCGACGTGGGCGATAGTAAGCCGATTAAGCAGAGACACCATGCCATCTCACCCGCCATGGAGAAATTGGTGTATGCGGAGCTGGATAGGATGCTCGAGTTGGGGGTCATAGAGGAGTCCCAAAGTGCCTGGTCATCACCGGTAACCTTGGTGGTGAAGCCAGGTAAAGTCCGCCTCTGTCTAGATGCCCGTAAGGTAAACGCGGTTACCATCAAGGACGCGTACTCTCTTCCACTCATCGATGGAATACTAGGGAGACTGCCGAAAGCCAATTATATCACCAGTCTCGACCTAAAAGACGCCTTCTGGCAAATTCCACTCGATGAGGGCTCGAGAGATAAGACCGCCTTCACAGTGCCTGGACGACCATTATATCAGTTCGTCACAATGCCCTTTGGCCTGTGTAACGCGCCGCAAACGATGACTCGGCTGATGGACAAGGTCATCCCACCTCACCTGAAACACCAAGTGTTCGTGTACCTGGATGATCTGTTACTCATCACGGAAACGTTCGATCAACACCTCCTACTACTACAAGAAGTAGCCCTGCACATCAGTAAGGCGGGACTCACCATCAACGTACAGAAAAGTAAGTTTGTCATGAAAGAAGTCCGATACCTAGGACATGTCATAGGACATAGCACTATCAAAACGGATCCAGACAAAACTCGTGCGATTGATGAATTCCCCTTACCAAAAACAGTTAAGCAGCTACGACGTTTCCTTGGTGTGTGCGGTTGGTACCGAAGGTTTGTTCGGAATTACGCAACAGTTTCAGCGCCCCTGTCAGAAGTGCTGCGGAAAGGGAAGTTTATTTGGACCGAACTCAGCCGGAAGGCATTTGAAGAGCTAAAACAAGCCCTCACATCAGCCCCGGTCTTGCACAGCCCCGACTTCACGAAGCCCTTCTCCATTCATTGTGACGCAAGTCAACATGGAGTTGGAGCCGTGCTGGTGCAATTGACCGATGAGAGAGAGGAAGCTCCCATCGCCTTCATGTCCAATAAGCTGAATTCGGCCCAAAGAAACTATACTGTGTCCGAGCAGGAATGTTTGGCAGCGGTAATGGCTGTGAAGGAATTCCGAGCTTATATCGAGGGCCACCAATCCGAGATCATCACGGACCACGCTTCGCTACAATGGTTGATGAACCAGGCAGATTTACATGGACGCCTAGCAAGATGGGCTCTTAAACTGCAAGGGTTCTAGTTTTCCATCAAACATCGGAAAGGGACCCAGAACATCGTACCCGACACTCTCTCACGAATGTTTTCCCCAGAGGGAGCCGAATTGACAATAAATGTCCAAATAGATTTGGACAGCCCACATTTCGAATCAGACAGCTACAAAGAGTTGAGGCAAACCATCGCGACCCAACATACGCAGCTGCCTGATTTGAAGGTAATAGACGGCTACGTGTATAGACGGAATGAATACGCCACTGGTGATCCATGGCAGGAAGAAGAGTCCTGGAAACTCTGGGTACCGGAGGAAATGACACAACATCTGATCCTCCGCGCACATGACCATCCTTTAAGTGCCCACGGAGGTTACGGTCGGACGTTACGGCGACTCAAGAAATACTTCTTTAGGCCTAAAATGGCATCCCAGGTCAAAGACTACGTGAGCGCCGGTGAGACCTGTAAAGGCACTAAAGCGCCCAACCAGCCTCCTCGACCTCCTATGGGTCAATTCAACGTCCCAGAATGCGTATTCCAACGCCTATACATCGATCTACTCGGTCCATACCCTCGGTCATCCATGGGACACATCGGAGCTATAGTCGTTCTAGACCAGCTCTCAAAATTCCCACTGGTGGAACCTATCCGTAAATTCACAACTCCATCTATCGTGAAATTCCTAGAGAGCCGGGTATTCCATGTGTTCGGGGTTCCAGAGAGTGTGTACTCGGACAACGGAGTAAGTTCCGGTCTCGGCAGTTTAAGGGCCTACTCGAGCAGTATGGCGTTGAACACCAACTGACGCCCATATACTCTCCTCAGTCTAACGCCTCCGAATGGTTGAACCGCACCCTATTGGCCGCGATCTGTTCCTACGTCCACCCATCTCAAAAAGATTGGGATCGGCGATTGTCCGCCATCACATGCGCCCTGCAATCCTCGTATCATTCCGTCACCGGTGTCGCCCCTTACTTTGCCGCCTTTGGACAGCACATGATTTGCCACGGTAAATCATACCGGCTGTTACGGCAATTAAAGTGTTTGGGAGACCCCGTCGTTGCGCTGGAGCCCCACGAACGTCTAGGAGACCTCCGCCAACAAATCGGACGGAAGATTAAGGCCGCGGGACGTGCAAATGAGGCGCAGTACAATCTCAGGTCACGATCTGCTAATTTCAAAGAAGGAGATGAAGTTTTCCGGCGCAATTTCCGCCAATGTGACGCCGCGGGGCATTACAACGCCAAGCTCGACAGGCGATTCTTGAAAATCCGCATAAAGAAGGTAATGGGACCTAACCGTTACCTGATAATGGACCCATGCGCCGATAGATAATTAGTCACGTCTGTTTTGTCCGTCCGCATATATTTTCAAAAACGCGCAAGGGCTGTATACTTCCGGCCAAACATAAACATAAGTCAGTCCGTCCGTCTGTCAATTGTGTTTTTCTTTTATTGTTCGTCACTGCGTGTCCTGACGCCGAAGACAACCCATGGTACCCTGCAAGATCCTTCAGCTCCTTTTTCGCAATCCTCGTCGCCTTTGGATCGCAAGAACATTTGCTGCCCTGTAGTAATCGAGCAGTTAGTTAAATTTACTATTTTTTTTTTCTTCTTTAAATTATTGGAGAAATTCACATAGAATTCAAATTTTATTTATCTCAATTTAAAGATTTTTTTTCTCTTATTTTATTTTTTTAATTTTTTTCCGCACAACTACAACTGCTCGATTATTCGGCGCCGGCAAAGGGTTAAAGGAAATTCAGGCATAATATGTCCCAGATCAACTAATCAAACGAAAAACCAGCTGCTTTGTACAAATTGTATGGGACATCAATTTCCCTCCAATTTGATCACAACGAACGCAGCCCTTTAAGATTAATCTGGGACGATTCGAGATTTTGACAGGGCGCGCATGTGGTGGTATCCGGTAGAATGGATTTGGCCGGTCGGAAAGGAGAACCGTAACATTTTTTTTTAAAAAGGGAATGAAAGGTGAAATTTCGGTGAATCAAGTGCATGGTGAGAATGAGATCTTTCGAGCCTAGTCGTCGTACACGCGAGCAGTTTAATTTCAGAATCTAGATTTGACAAGTCGTGCCCGATATTCGATTGGCAGTTTTATTTCTTGCCTGTGTTTAATTTGTTTATCGTATGTCCATCCAGAATTTGCAAAAATTTGACCCCTTTGCTGATGCAATCAAGGGTGCTGATGATACTGTACAGGACGGACTTGTGCACATAAGAATTCAGCAGAGAAATGGTCGAAAAACACTAACTACGGTGCAGGGCCTTTCCTCGGAATATGACCTGAAGAAAATCGTGCGAGCATGTAAAAAGGAATTTGCGTGCAATGGCACAGTAATAGAGCATCCCGAATACGGTGAAGTATTACAGCTTCAAGGTGATCAGCGAGAGAACATTTGCCAGTGGCTGACGAAATCTGGACTTGCGAAGCCAGATCAACTCAAGGTGCACGGTTTTTAAGCGAGACGAAGGCGCGTATGATCGAACAAAATTTTTGGACATACTGTAAAGAGAATTTATTCATCATTATCTTCATCCATCCCAAAGATAAATTCCCTGAAGCAACTATTGATTGCAGGAATGAAAGAAATAAATCATTTCATAATGATCCAATAGTATCCGACTTTGTTGGATCTGAAGATTGTTTGTTTCTTAACGTATATACTCCAAAATTGAAATCAGATAAGCCACTCTTTCCTATCTTTCTATGCGGTGAATATCTTAGTCGGAGTTTTGAATATCACAATCAACGAAAAAACAAAGGAATTGTTTAGCCGAATCTGATTTTTATTCCGTGTCCATGAAGTTTATGGTTTATGGTTCGTGTAGTTCAGCGATAGCACAGGGTTCGCCTTCAGGTGATAAGTCTTATTTGCCTTTGGCGCAGATTGACGATTGACGTTTTGAATATCACAGTCAACGAAAAAACAAAGGAATTGTTTAGGCGAATCTGATTTTCATTCCGTGTCCATGAAGTGATCGGTTTATGATTGACGATTGGAATTGAGTGGAACTATTTTCTGCGACGCAAAAACAGTCGACTGATTGTCTACAACAGTAGTGTTGGGCCCTTATGTAAATACTATTGTTAAAATTTTGGAAGCGTGGATATGCAATGGATTTCCTACTCTAATACTTACTTTAACCAACTTGTCAAATAAAGCGAGACGATTAATTTCTACAAACGACTTGTTTAAATAATCTATAGAATAACATTTACCGTACAGCAAGAGCGCCAGGAAGTTATTAAGACGGATCAACTCGTAAAACCTGCAAAAAAGGCAGCTGTTTTTAGAAAATAAGATTGAACAGCAGCGTCGGCCTGGACGCGAACAGGGTTAATCAGCTGTTTTTTTTTCTTGCATTCATCCAATGTTGTAAATGCCTGCTTTAGGACGCAGCCGACGGGCTTGCTATCTGTGAAGTCGAAAAGTAGCTATAACGGAAGTGAACAAATTGTGTATAATCACTCGTAACAACTTTAAAAGGAAAAATTTGAATTTCTGGACCACCCACATCATTAGCGGGCGCCCGACGAGGATGTTTGGGTGAGTACCCTTTTATTTTGTTATATATATATATTTTTTCATATACATATATTTTTTCGTATTTTTGTTAGATATATATATTTTGATATACATATATTTTTTTCCTATTTTGTTAGATGTATGTATTTTTTTTCATATACATATGTTTTTTCATATTTTGTTGGATGCATGTATTTTTTCATATTTTGTTAGATACATATATTTTTTCATATTTTGTTGGATGCCTATATTTTTTCACATTTTGTTAGATACATCTATTTTTGCGTATTTGGTTGTGTATATATATATATATATATATATATATATATATATATATATATATATATATAGATATATATATACATATATATATATATTTGCATATTTTTTTTTGTTGCGATCAGTTTTATACAAATATCTTTGCTTTAAATTACACAAACGTTATTTGAAGTGTAACCAGTTAATTTGTGTCGGAAGAATATTATTTAATTTTCTTATCGGAATATTGACCACAGATTATATCTAAAAGAAGAAATAATTGTGAAGAAACATAAGCAAAAATGAAGTGCTAATTTGTTAAAAAAAATCGGTCTTTCCATTTTTTTTCCTTTTCCCCGAGTATAGAACCCGGTACGGTGGCAGGCTGCCACCTGAAAACATGAGCCAGCCGCCGGGTACATAACTAATCCTTTTTTGTTTCAGGTGACATCGCGGGTTGAGTGGCCCAAGCAGAGTGCCTCTTTATGGCATAGCGTTATGCAATCGAATTGTATAATTCTATGGCATAAATTGGTCACCGGGGTACTCCCCTTCTGATGGGAAAGTTTATACAAGTCAAGTTGTATGAGTTTTCCACTCAGAAGAGGAATACCTGGCCACTGCAACAAAATATGGATTTATTCCGGTTTGTGGGCCATGAGCTTCGTCGGGTAATGACGAGGCTACCCCAAGTCCGCCTTTTTTTCAGGTTCCACTTGTTCTCGGAACAAGTACTTCCTCCCTCGGTGTAGTTATCTACACTCTTTGCGACTTCGGTCGCCTCTTGATCAATTGACCATCGAATTCGTGAGTGCAAAATTTTTTGTAGTGGGTCCTCGTGCTGGGGAAATGAGCCCGCCCCACGACACCGCAATGCTAGCCTGCCAGCGCATTCACGCGTCCCCAGATGAGGGCATTCTCGGCAGATATTTTCATCTTCTTCTGCCGAGGCAGCAGAAAATCGCTGCATTCCTTCATGGACTTTTGAAATTCTTAATTCACTACACTATCTTTCTTAGTGACGTTGTCAAATTGCCTAGAGTCGACACAAAAACGAGTGCTACCATCCTTTTTCTTTACTAGAACTACAGGCGCGGCCCATGGACTGACAGAAGGTTCAATAACGCGTTGTTTTTCCATGACCGAGATCAGTGTGCTCACTTCTCCTTGTTTGGTTATAGGGAGACGTCTTGGTGCTTGTCGAATCGGCTTGGTTCCCTGTGTATCTATGACGTGAGTTATCAGACTCGTTCGGCCTTGTTCATCCGGGCTTGCTGAGAAGATGTCACTGTACTTGGTGACCAGATCAGAGGCTCGTTTGAATAGCTGCACTGGCAATTTGACCTGCTTCAATATTGCAGACGTGGATTCCCGGGCTTTGTCTGTGTCTTGCCTCCTTTTCCAATGATGGTCATGAGTAGCTTCCAAAGAGGTGATGGTGGAAACAGGCTGGCAGCTGCCGATGACTTCTCCCGCTTTGATGCTCGTGGCTGAGTCTGCGGTGTTAAGGACTCTAATCGGCACATATCCGTTCCTTAAAGATCTTACAAAGCTTTGTCCTACAATGAAACTGCGCAATTTGGACGTCTTTGTTGGCTCTATCAGATAAGATCGGTGGTCTTCAGAATCACCATCAAGCTTGGCCCATACAATGCTCTCGGAAGAACTCGGTACATCAGTGTCGGTACATACTACCACATTAGTCTTGGAAATTTGCACGCTGGGACCCTCCATCAGTACTTTGACATTCTGCCATTTCAATACCCGTTTGCCCAAGTCCAACGTGATTCCATGTGGTTGCAGAAAATCCATTCCGAGAATGCAGTTATCCATAATGTTCGCGACCAGAAAATTATGTCGGAACACAAGTTCTCCCAACTGTATCTGGAGGTTGACCTCTCCATGAACAGGTGCAGTTTCTCCCGTAGCTGCCCGTAGTGAGAAAATTCTGCCCTTGTGAAGTTGTCGCTGTCTAACTAGGTCTAGTCGGATAATCGATCGGGTTGCACCAGTGTCAATTGTTATGGTGCAATGTTCTCCGTCAACTTGACCCGGAAGGCATAAGTCCGCTTCTCTACATGTAGTCTTGACACGGTGATGGTGGTGCTGGGGACGTCGATCCTCCTAGCCAACCTCTGCCCCACAAAGTTGGCTCTTACATGTTTCTCGACCCCTCTGTTTGAAGGGCTTCCATTCTGGGCTCCTGACTCGGACTGGACCTCCTCCTAGCTGCACACCCTGGACAATAGCTCGGTTTTCTTCGCTTCTTACAGTCTCTTTGCAGGTGCCCCTTCTCTCCGCAATTCCAGCATCTAGGCGCACCATTTACATGCGGCTCTCGCTCAATTTCGACGCGCTCACACCTGCACTCGTCTGACACTACCTCACGAACCCGGGCAGTGGTACGAGTCACATTTTTCGCTGCCTCAAAGTTCAGACTGTAAGCCAATGCGTCCTTAACCGTTTGCTTTTGAGCTAAACGTACGGGTTGTTGCAATTCCGGGTCCTTCAGTGCGCTGATGAGTGCTTCTGTTGCTGCATCATCTCGATGTTTTGGGTCATAGGCTTGGTAAGCTAAAAGTGCCAGTCGCTCAATGTTTTGGGCTAGCTGCTATAGGGTTTCACCAGACTTCTGCACCCGAAGCCTTAGCTGTGACCGATAAATCTGCTTCAGATGATCGTCTCCATAACGCATGTCGAGCGCATTCATTATAGCATTCGGGTTTGAATGCAATTCAACGGGGATCGTCTGCAAAAGCTCGGCAGCTGGGCCTCTTAGAGCAAGAATCAGTGCAGTTGCTCGTTCCTGCTCATTCCAGTGATTTGCCCTTGCGGGAACCTCCAGACCGTTTGCCCATCGAATATTGGTGCTTGCACATTTCTGGATGTGCTTTGCGCTGCGGTTATAAGCGGGGCTGGTGAAGTGGTTACTACTGCCTTCGCTGCTCCCAATTCCCTTTTCAATTTTTCCATCTCATGGTTCATTCTCTCTTCGACCTGGCTGACCCTTTCCTCGACCTGGTAAACCTTTTCCTCGACCTGGGCAACCTTTTCCTCGACGCCTTTAATTTGTTTGTTCAGATGACCGAGCTCCGCTTTTATTTCAGTTGACTGTTTCTCCAGCTTCTGTGTGATGTCTGCCTTGATGTCTGCCTTGATTTCGATCGCTTGTTGGTCCAGCTTCGCTGATTGTTCATTAAGCTTCGCAGTTAAATTAGATGACTGTTCACTTAGCTTCGCAGTTAGACTGGATGACTGTTCATTTAGCTTCGCTGATTGTTCATCTAGCTTCACAGTTAAACTCGATGACTGTTCATTTAGCTTCGCTGATTGTTCATCTAGCTTCGCAGTCAGACTGGATGACATCAGCATTAACATTAGCATTAGCGCATTTTCTTCTAGTTCTCCACCTTCTGCGCCTTTTTCCGCATCTGAGAGCTCACTCGAATCCAGATTCATGCCTTCCGACTCGATCGCGTCACGCAAGCGTGCAATCAGTATGGCCTTTGTACCTTGTGTGGCCAGATTCCGCTGTTCCAATTCCTCCTTGAGCTCCGATATGGTCAATTGTTTAATTTTTAGATGAAAGCTTCCTGGCATTTTTATTGTTTCGGTTATTTTTCCACCAGTTTCCACGTTATATTTCACAACTCTGCAGTTTAAAAATGTTTAAATGTTTTCACTTTTCGAAATTTTCTTTCTCACTTCTCGACACCACTGTCGCGTGTTATGGTTCGCGGCCAATAATTTTAAGGTTCCAGGAAAGTGAAAACGCACTGTCTTTTAAATTAAATTAAAAGAGTTTATTTAATTAAACTACAAATGCACAATCACTTATTTTACCATTTAACAATTTTAACTAGAATCTAACTTTCACTTGTCCATAAATTCCTATCGCAATTGTCTTCTAAAATTACTTCACAATCAACGAAAATCCCTTTTCTATTACTCGAACAATATCGCTTTCCCCACACTATCGCAGTTTTTATCGCGATCGAATGAATGATCCCCTCATTCATTCAGCTCGCCTTTATATAGGGTCTCTAATCATTCAACTCAGTTCTCGTACATTGGTGAATTAGCGGGAACATTCGAGCAGCGTAATGAATGGGCAGCGACTCACTTTCAGATGTCGATCATGCTTGGTGGGTTCTCGTTGTTTCGAGTAAATTCATTTTGTTGATGTTCTTAATGGTTGTGAAAACAATTGCGACAGTCGCTCGCAGAATTATTTGTACATGTAACAATATATATATATATATATATATATATATATATATATATATATATATATATATATATATAAATATATATATATATATATATATATATATATATATATATATATATATATATATATATATATATATATATATATATATATCAGTGCATATTTGTGTAATGAAAACTTGGTCTTTCCATTCATCTGTCCCCTTTGCAGGCAGGGACACCAATGGTGAGCTCCTTCTTTACGTTACAGGCACTTCTCTCTTGAGGCACCATAAATATCAGGGTTCGGCAGTGCTCTTTCATACGCTAGTTTTCTTTGCAAGGATGCTGATCCAAGACCTGATTTTGGACACGTCTTGGGATCAGGAAAATGGCGGGTTTTCCAGGAAGCCATAGGCAAGGCAAAATCAGAACTTCGATGACCCGCATCCTGCAGCTAAACCTACACCGCAGTTCAACCGCCCCAAATCTGATTGACATGAAAGCTGATTTCTTGCTGCTGAGTGAACAACACTATGATAAAAGTTCTGCATCATGGTATCTTGACGAAACTGGCACTGCCACCACCTAAGTTCGGAACAGTGATTTCCAAGTGGAGAGTTGTGGGGATAGTTTCGTGTGAGTTCGGTGTTCAGGGGCCACCTTCTTTAGTGTGTAACTAATGGCGAACGAATCGATATCATCTTTCTAAGCCAAGCTTAATTCTCTGGGGCACGCTGTCTCGAACGCAGAGGGCAACGTGCTCATTGGAGGAGACTTCAACGCTAAAGTAATCGAACGGGGCATGCCTCAAAATATATGCCGACTTTCCACAGTATAGGCTGTGAAGAAACCATATCGGATGTGACATTCAACCCGGAGTCCTTAGTATGGAGGATATACAATTGGAAAGTATTAGAGGACTATTCTGCCAGTGATCATCAGGGCATTCTGCTTGAGATCAGTGATGTTGTCTCCCGATGTCCATACTCTCGGCTATCTACAGCTGGATGGAACATCGGCAGGATGAACGTCGAGGAATTCGTCGAGGTACTCACGGCAGGTGAGCCGCTGCAGGGAGCTTCACAGGGACGGAAGACCTGGCAGCTCAAGACGTGGTGAACTCAACTCTGAGCAACATCATGACTGCTTGCAACGCTTCTATGCCCCGGCGAAAACCCGGCACAGTAAGCTCCCAGTGTACTGGTGGTCAACTGAAATCGCTGAAAAGCGAAGGGAGTGTCACAAACTTCGACGTGAGGCTCAACGGGCGCGGAACCGTGACGAGGAATGCAACCGGGTGGCAGCATATAAGTTGGCCAGGAAATGCCTTCGCAAATTGATTAACAATAACAAGGCTCACTGCTGGGAAGACCTAGTGGACAGTATGAACAAGGATCCGTGGGCCCTTGGCTACAAGCTAGTTATGCGGAAGCTGGGCGCCCCACGGAAGCCTTGCATACATGATGGGGAAAAGATGAATGAGATAGTGCGGGCACTCTTCCCGCCCATCCCGTCCATTTTGGCGGGGGAAACAGCAGTCGAGTGTCCACCCTTCACACAGCCGGAGCTGAAGGAGGCAGTCCTTACACTGAAAGCAAGGAAGGCTTCCAGGTCCAGATGGTGTTCAGGCTGAGGTGTTGCGGCTTGTCTATCACCATTGTCCTAACTTGTTGCTCCGCATATTCAATGCTTGCCTATGAGACGTGCTGATCAGCAAGGGAAAGGGAAATCCCAAATCGCCGTCTGCATACCGCCCGTTATACATTCTAGACACGGCTGGGAAAGTGCTAGAGAAACTCATCAAGAGAAGACTCACTGACGCGATTCGTGCTGCTGGGGATCTATCTCCTTGGCAGTACGGCGTTAGAACAGGACGTTCTCTCATTGATGCGATCGCAGAGGTGGTGAGTGCGGTCCAAAAGGCGGATGCGCATGGTCGCACCAAGCGACGGATCGTTTTATTGGTGACACTCGACGTCAGGAACGCCTTCAACTCTGCTAGATGGTTAGATATTCAGGATACGCTAGAAAACTCTTTTCAAGTTCCAGAATATCTGATGCGGCGTTTCAGGGACTACCTAAAGGACCGAAGCCTACTCTACGTCTCGACACAGGGCCAACGAAGGATGGTGGTTACAACGGGTATTGCCCAGGGATCTACCCTTGCTCTGGATCTGTGGAACGTGTTGATGGGCTACTGAGACTGGAGATGCCAGATGAGTCGCTCTTGATTGGCTATGCGGATGATGCTGTGGCTTTGGTCACTCGATGCACCGTTGAACAAGCACAACTTAGGCAAGGCATGCTAATGCGCCGAGTGAGAGACTATACGACTTCTCGCGGGTTCGGTTTAGTACTGGAGAAAACCGAAGTGGTCATCTTGACCAAAAAGAGAATCCCTAGAGTAAGGATGATCAGTATTGGAGACATACAAATCGAATCGAAACTAACGGTGAAGTACCTGGGGCTACTGATCGACTCAAAGATGAGTTTCTCCAAGCAAATCAAGGCAACGGCTGAGAAGGCTGCTTCGGGAGCATCGGCTTTGAGTCGACTTATGGCCAATGTAGGGGGACCCAGCCCATCAAGAAGACGCCTCTTGATGAGTGCTGTAGGGCCAGTGCTACTGGACGGAGCAGAGGTATGGGGTGGCGCTCTCAGTAAGGAGGTGTACCGGAAACACAGGTACAGAGAAGAGGAGCGCTGAGGATTGCATCTTCATATCCGACAGTCACTTATTCGGTGGTGAAAGTTATTGCAGGTGTGATACCTGTTGTTTTCTTTGCTAGAGACGTCCGCTCTATTTATCTGCGTCAAAATTAGGATGGGAGGGAGATGGTTGTCCACGAGGAGAGACAGCGCTCACTCAACGTCTTGGGTGAATTGCACGAAGGGAAGGTGGACTGCGCACTTCACCCCGGATGTGAAAACGTGGCTAAATTGAAGGCATGGTAAGATTGACTTCTATCTGACCAAGCTTTTGAGCGCGCATAGGTGTTTTCAATCTTACCTGCAGAAGATCGGTAAGTCACGGTCTCCCGATTGTCGGTTTTGTCCAGGAGAGGAAGACAATGCCTACCACACATTTTTTGCGTGCACAAAATGGGACAGGCTGTGATGGGATCTCTACAGGGAGACGGGAGAGCTCACCCCGGATAATATCGGTGATGCTCGAATCGGTTGACAAATGGATTCAGGTGGCACATTATGTTCGGGCAGTCCTAAAAGATAAAAGGGACTCACAGTGACCGGGGGCGTTAGGGCTGGGAGAACGCTCGTCTAGCACTCCCTCTTCCCCTCTCCCCTCCCGCTAGAAGAGGGATCCCCCAGCTTGAAGACGCCTCACGGCGTAACTAAACGATAACTGGCCCGAAGTAATGTGTCAAACGGTTCCAGGCTAGGTTCTCAGGTTAACAGGGGAGGTGGGAAGTCCAATCCCCTTCCTGTGAGCATGGGAGTCCCACACTTTGTGCGTAAATGGGCATTCATCTCCCCACCACAAAAATACGCCAGTTTTGACCAGGAACAGCTTGTTAGCCCAGGGTTGATTCTGACCCGCAAGCAGCACGTGTCTTATCATGGATAGTCACGGAGTAGCTAAGCAGTCAATGACATGAAATCAAGATCCATGTATTGGAAGGCACTAAGGCACCACTTGGCCTGGGGTGAAGATCAGAATCTGCCGCAAAAATGATGTTGAGTAACAACTTCCGAATACACATAAGCACTCTTATCTCATTTGGCCTTGCTAGTCATACAATGGTGGTAAACCACCAATGTATAAATCAAAAGCAGGTCCAAACGATATTGATGTCTGAGGACAACACATGTCCGGAAGTTGTTAGAGATGCTGGGGCACAATTAGTGCAATATCCCTTACCTACCTACCCGTCAAAAATCTGGACACCTAGTAGGGTAACCTAGAGACGATGGTTTGTCTCATGCAGGAGTATTATGCGATGGAATCACATAGCACTATACCATAAAACGGCACGTGAGTGGAAGGCCACACCACCCGGGCAAGAGCCTCTATAACACAAAAAGTAAGGGAGGAGCGCACCCGATGGCTGGCTCATTATAGTGGAGAGGCCGGCCATCGTTACGGGTCCCATACCCAGTCAGGTTGGATAATAAATGGAAAGACCGGAATGTTTTTGTCTATCAATTCAACCTTGTTTTTTTATTTCTCTTTCATTTTCAAAAAAAAAACAAAAAATATTATATTCAGTTATAAAATTTAGAACAAACCTATGCAAAGCAATTTTGTCGACGATTAAATACAAAGCTAACTTCAAAATTTCTTCCTCCTTTTCATGTTTAATTTTTGTTTTCATCCATTATAAAATTTTTTATTATTTCCTGAGGCCAAAATATTATCTAAGTATTTTCACGAATACGATTTACGTTTGCAATCTGATTTTGTACGGTATTACTATTTATTAATTTTTTATAGTAAATAAATTTGTTAGAATATAATTTATATTTACTTAAATAAATCAAATATTAATATTTTTATAAAATTTTTAAAATAGAAGAAATATAGAAAAATGAAAAAAAAAAGGATACTCACCTTCCTCATTCTCGCCGGGCGCCCGCTGCTGATGGGGATAGTTCACAATGTCCCTTCTGATAATACATTGTAAAATTGAACAGGTATGTCAGCCATAAACAAATATTTTTGAACAAAGACACAAATTTTGTTTTTTTTTCATGCAGCACTATCAATATTATTATTTGCGCATGATCAGCATTCTGCCTCTACCATGAGAATAAATTCAACCCGCTAGTTTGACTATTCAACCGCTGAAAACAACACTGACTCAGAATCTCTATTCTGATACATACGAGGTCGAAGCACTTTCCCTTATTCGAATATTGTACAGCAGTTTCTCACATCTAAATGCTCTTGAACTTGCCAACAACCGGATTTCACTATGTACATAATCACAACTAAGATGAAATATCATTTGCACCCACAAAAAGCATAACTCGGAAAATTTTTGAGATATTCTCGCTAACTCAAGCGTTACACATGAAAGTAATTGCTAACACTCGAATACTATTTAAGCTAGACATCTAAGCCCATCTGTAGTTGTGCAGCATGAAAATCGAAAAACACTGCGCGATCCACAGCATTACCAAACCGTCGCCGTAATGTCGGAATTGTGTAGTGGACGGTAGCGAGCAACCGTATCACACACACATCCAATCGACTACGTACGATTTCACCACGCGCTGCTCAATGTAAGTACTACCTTTTGCGACAAAACGCAGTTGGACTCGCGCTCCTGCAATTGATATATTTGTGCTACCAGTGCTTATTTTCAGTTAATCACCATATGATAACGTTCAATAAAGTTATTGCCTCAATAATATTCATAATGGAGTTACTTCGTCCTGGAAAAGAATCTCGGGCATTTCATGGCAACATTAATTTGCCGTTGACGTGTTTGTGTGAGTAAACAAGTCGCACATTCAGCGTATTGCTCAACAAATGCTATAGGCAAACTTCATATAGAACATTCGCATGCATGCATTAGTGTGCGTCAAATGCCAAAAATGGGGGCTCCTACCCCATCAACTGGAACTTACCAGGTGAGAGCACCCCGCGAAAAACCGTCCAGTGTGCACTTAATCCACAAATTTGCTTATAAACTTCAAGTTGACGTTTGTCGGATAGCTTTTCGAACCGATTTCCACCGTGAAAATTATGTTTTTGGCAACTTAGTGGACACAAAACACGAAAAATTGTGCGACACATGATGAGTCAAAATTACGCTCTGCGTTGCTTAATCGCGTACTCCTCGAATCGATGTATTCCAATCCTCAAATCACGTCTAGAACCCCGCGGCGCCCGCGCTGGTGCGCAATCTCGAGCAGACTCCCGATCCGTTCAAATCTCCGCATGATTTTCTCAGCCGCACCTCGGAATCCAAAACTGTTGCTAGCTCAGCTGAGTTAGAATGCATTCGCCAATGCAATATAGGTACATGGATGTGATGCACTAAATTAGTGGTCCCATGCCCGGAATTTCAATTTGCAGATTTGTATAATTAAGTTAATAAAATTACTAATAGATTGAAAATTTAAATCATAATAAAAGATAAATATTAGAATGAATATCAATGCAAAGAAAAAATGTACGTACATATAAATTTATGTTTATAATAAAAAAAGTAAAATTTCATGATTTACCAAAAAGTTAAATTTGAGTAACTAAATTTTTTAAATCTGCAGTTGAAATTTTGGAACAGTGTTATACGGTTTTCGGGCAGTTGGCTTGTGCGACTGCTTGATTCCGACAGGGTAGCTAATTTTCTCGCGATTCCAAGGCAATGAGGATTACGAAAAAGGAGCTAAAGGATCTTCAGGTGGAGAATCAGTTGTTTTCGGGATTGGAACATGGGGTGGGACGATTGAAGAAAACGATTAGCAGACGGACAGACTGACACAAGTATTTTCGTTTCGCTGTAAGCGTGTAGACTATGCGTGTGGTTGAAACGAAGTATTGATAGACAAAACAAACGTGTATATTTAACTATCGACGCAGGCGTTTTGCGTGGTACACCCCGACGTCCTTCTGCGATAGGTCGGAAAGGAGGTAACGATTGGGTCCTACAACCTTCTGTACACGGATTTTCAGGACACGCCGGTCTAGCCTGGCATTGTACTACCCAGTGGCGTCACTTTGGCGGTCAAGACCTCAGGTTGTAGTGCGCCTCATTTGCACGTACTGCGGCCTTAATCTTCCGTCCAATTTCTTGGCGGAGGTCTCCTACATGTTGATGGGGCTCCAGCGCAACGATCGAATCTCCCAAACACTTCAATTACCGTAGTAGCCTGTATGATTTGCTATGGCAAATCATGTGCTGTCCGAAGGTGGCGCAGAGTGCAAGTGATGGCGTCAGTCGGAGTTCGACACCGTACTGTTCAAGTAGACTCTTAAACTGCCGAGATCGGAACTGTACTCCATTGTCCGAGTACACACACATGGGTGGAGTCATGAAATTGCTAATAGGTTCCACCAGTGGAAATTTCGAGAGCTGGTCTAGCACAACGATAGCTCCGATGTGTCCCATAGAAGAACGAGGATATGGGCCGAGCATATATACAAACATTGGAATACGCACTCCGGAACGTTGACTCGACTCATGGGAGGTCGAAGAGACTAGTTGGGAGCTTTAGTGCCTTAACAGATCTCACAGGCGCTCACATAGTCTTTGACCTGGGATGACATTTTAGGCCAAAAGAAGTACTTCTTAAGGCACCGAAGCGTCCGACCGTAGCCACCGTGAGCACGCTTGTGCGGAAGATCAAATTATGAGTCATTTCCTTCGGCACCCAGAGTTTCCAGGACTCTTCTTCCTGCCATGGATCACCGGTTGCGTATTCATTATGTCAATAAACAGAGCCGTCTATTACTTTCAAATCAGGCAACTGTGTTTGTCGGGTTACGATGGTTTGCCTCAACTCGTTGTAGCTGTCTGGCTTAAAATGCGGGCTATCTAAGTCTATCTCAATGAAATCATCATCATTCACTGTCAATTCTGCTCACTTGGATGAAAGCATTTGCGAGAGAGTGTCAGGCACAATGTTCTGGGTCCCATTTCGGTGTTTGATGGAAAACTGGAACCCTTGCAGTTTAAGGGCCCATCGGGCCAGATGTCCATGTAGGTCCACTTGGTTCATCAACCATTGTAGCGAAGCGTGGTCTGTGATGATTACAAACTGGTGGCCTTGGATGTACGCTCGGGGTTTCTCCACAGCCATCACCGCTACCAAACATTCTTGCTCGGATACGGCGTAGTTCCTTTGGGTCGAGTTCAGTTTACTGGACACGAAAGCAATGGGAGCTTCATCTCCCTCTTCAGTCAATTGCACTAGCACGGCCCCAACTCAATGTTGACTTGCGTCGCAATGAATGGAGAGAGGTTTCTGAAAGTCGGGGCTGTGCAAGACTGGAGCAGACGTTAAGGCTTGTTTGAGCTCTTCAAATGCCTCTCGTTTGAGTTCGGTCGAAATGAACTTCCCTTTCTGGAGCATGTCCAACAGAGGCACTAAAACTGTTGCGTTATTCTGAAAAAACCTTCGCTACCAGCCACATACTTCAAAGAAATGTCGTAGCTACTCAACGGTCTTCGGTAAGGGAAACTCATCGATCGCCTGAGTTTTGTCCGGATTCGTTTTGATAGTGCCATGTCCGATGACATGTCCTTGATATCGGACTTCATTCATAACAAACTTGTTTGTCTGGACGCCTTACTGATATGCAAGGCTACTTCTTGTAACAGTAGAAGATGTTGGTCAAGCGTTTCCGTGATGTGTAGAAGATTATCCAGGTGGTGTTTAAGCTGAGGTGGAATTATTTTGTCCATTAGCCGGGTCATCGTTTGCGGAGCATTACACAGGCCAAAAGGCATTGTGACGAACAGATATAGTGGTCGTCCGGGCACTGTGAAAGCGGTCTTATCTCTCGAACCCTCATCGAGTGGAATTTGCTAGAATGCATCCTTTAAGTCAAGACTGGTAATGCAGTTTGCTTTCGGCCGTCTTCCCGAAATTCCATCGATGAGCGGAAGAGAGTACGCGTCTTTAACGGCCACTGCATTGACTTTTCAGGTATCTAGACAAAGACGGACTTTACCTGGCTTCACCACCAAGGTTACCGGTGAGGACCAGGCACTTTGGGACTCCTCTATAATCCCAACTCTGGCATCCTGTCCAACTATACGTACACTAGCTTTTCCATGGCCGGTGAAATGGCGTAGTGTCTCTGCTTTATGGGTTTGCTATCGCCAACGTCGATGACATGTGAAACCAGAGTGGTGCGGCCAAGGCCTTGCGTAGTGTAATTCGAGCCTGTCGGGCATAGAAGCGAGTTCATAGACATATCTAGTATTTATGGGTGAGTCTGTGTATAAGTCTGGGCCCAAACTAAATTGAAGGATGAAATCGACCCCAAGGTACACGTTCTGGGTCAAAAAAGGGATAAAGAAGGAGGTAATACCCTTAGTTTAACCTCTGAACATCTCGAGTGTAGTCAATCTTCCCTGGATAGGATGTTTGGTGCCATCATTTTAGTGCGTCATGATTTTTTCACAGTAGGATGTTAATGGAGTACCTTTGAGCCGAGGCTCGAGGCAAGGCGGCTGATACTTGCATCTGTGTCAATCGGTGCAGCAGCGATTTCGCCCGTGTCTGGTGTCGTTCTCGGAAACCTCCGAGATGTTGCATAAGTTTAGGGTTTGACGGCAGGTGCGCACTCTCTTGCGGAAACTCTGCCAACGATGAGTGGAGCATTCTACTTTGCACGAGCGAAAGGCGCTTCTTGGGAAGCAACGATTTGCTTTCGAGCCACATAGTATTCCTGCAGTCAAACATGATATGGCTTTAGGATGCGAATTCGTGGCCGCCGGGCTTCTTCAGGCAGTAACTGCGGTGTTCGCTTCAACAGTATCGTTGGAGAGGCTTCCAGAAGAGAGTGAACCCCCGCAGTCATAATTGCATACGCTGGTGTATTATCGTCAATATTTGGGTTTGCAGCAGGCTGGCAACCTACTGTGGAGGTTAGGAGTACCGCTGAGGTGGTCGGGTGCTCGCTTGTCCATTTTTTTAAGTGGCACAGTCTGGACAATCTGGAAAGTAGGTGTCAGGATTACCGCATCCGTAGCAGAAAATCGTACGCTCTGTCCGACATGCAATAAGCCGATGTCCGGTTTGCTTGCAGTTCCAGCAGGTCGTGAGGTTCCCCGCCATGGCTACCGTAACCTCTGACTCCCTGTCGGTATCTTCCAGATCTGGAGTGTTAGGCTCTTGTACCACTTCCCCAATTCCATGCCGCAGACACGTTCTCGTTAACAGGTATGGCCGTGCTCGGACGTCTCCTTCGACTCCCTCCTGTCGACTGATGGCTCTTAGAAGCGATTCCATATCGTGAGGGTCGGGGTTTGAGAGATGGCGGCGACGTTCCGGCCTCAGATTTCATTTTAGCACCCACAGCAGTTGTGTTTGTGTCATCGGCTAAGATAATTGGTCATTTAGCCGTAAGATGTCGGCTCGATATTTATAGAAGGGCTCGTCTGGACGTTGCCATCTGGCATGTATCTTGTCCAGAACCCTCTCGTCCATGTTAACTGTGGGATACTCCATATGCAGTACCTCTTTCAGCCGTGACCAGCGGTGGGAAGGTGGAGTAGCATATATCCATCAGTAAGTTTCCAGCGCTGCTCCACTAAGCAGCATCGGCAAGTAGCCGGCCAGTGCCATGTGGTCTCTTGCCAACATCCCTTTCTATTAGGGACTTCACCCGATCAATGAAGACCTCCAATTTGATTGAGTTTGGCTCCCCACTGAAGTGGAGATTCCAGCCTTGAACGATGCAGGGGATCTGCGTCAGCTTCAACTGGTACGGTTAATGTGAAGCTTCACATTGGTCTGGAGTGGAAACTGCAGCAAGAGTTGGTGTTTTCACTTGGCTCAGCCTGGGCCGATTCACCGGAGCCACGGGATTCATGGATGGGCTAGATATATTTTGCTCGGACTCGAGTCTTGGATCCAAGGATTTAGATCCGAGTCCCACATCAGAGGCGTTCGGGGACGTGCTGGAGGTGCATTTTCTTGCTTGTTCTCCAAAGCGGCTATCCGGGTGGTCAAACTCTGCATCAGGGCCATCAGATCCTGCAGGACTGTCACCTCCATGCGTACAGTTCGGCTCTGCCCTTCAGCTGGTGGCAATGCTTCGGCTTCTACCATGTTGTCAAGGTCCTCAGGTTGTGGCGAACCTTGGTCTCGGTGGTCCTTAGGCACCCCCTTGTGTAGCTGGTGTTTCCATGTAGCTGGACGGTGGCACTGCAGACGTTGCTGGTGGACGGAAAAGTGGGCACGTCCGGTTGACCAAGAGATGTTTGGTCACGCAGGTCTTTTGAAACTGATGGCTACAAGGTAGCGTACCCACAGGCGTGCCATCGTTTCTGGCCTGCTGGCAAATCACACAGAGTGCCGTTGGTCCTGCACCTGAACGCAACCGACGTTTAACTGGAGTGCGTTACGTTGCCATTTCAATTGAAAATTGTTGTGATGAACAAATCCGTAGACTAGGAATGAATGTATGTATGTACTAAAATTAACACTTCTATCAACAAAAAAAAAATATATATATACGCATATAGATACAGGGTATGTACGGTATTTGAGGACAACTTGAGAGCGAAATTAATGAGCTGGTATTTTTAACAAAATTTCATGAAATATCAGGAATTTTTTATACAACGTTAAATTATGTATGATGTATGCAGCAAAGTTTACTTGAAGTCCTTGAATTAAAAAGTGTGGTGGCATAACATGCCCTTCGTTGCTGACAACATCTAAAACCATAACAGTGGCTGGAAATTTTGTGTGCATAACAACAGGAACCTCCGTAGGATTTGAATATAGCCACCTGTCATTTCTGCGATTGTTCTTTTGATCTTGGTCATCGGAAAAAAACCATAACATTTTGGGCACCTCAGGGTGTTCGATTTCATTTAAAAGACGTTTTGGTCGGAGAACTCTCTGTTCCCGTGTTCGTTCCGACATGCACTGTCCTCTGCGCATCACGTAAGACTTAGATCGAAGGTCTTCGTGGACAACTCTAGGAATAAGGCGCTCAGAAACATAAAGCTCACTCACAAGGACCCTCATTGATTTTGAATTGTCCTCGTCTATGATCGCTTGTACTTGCTTCTTGCGTTTTGCAACCGATTCTGTATCGCCTCCTGATGCTTCCAATTCACGGCGAACCTTATGCCTGAATAAACGGTCGCAATTAAGAAAATTAGAGATCTCTAAATCTGTATGGATCGCACATATAGCGACGATGACAGCATATCTCTTCATTTCTTGAGTGATGTTGTAGTCCGCCATTTCTTATCTGAAATGGAAAAAAAATTAAAAAAAATTTCCGAAGGTATAGTCACATTTATGCATGTCTTCAAATACCGTATGCACCCTGTATATATATATATATATATATATATATATATATATATATATATATATATATATATATATATATGTACATATATATATATATATATATATATATATATATATATATACATATATATATATATATATATATATATATATATATATATATATATATATATATATATATATATATAACAGTGTATATTTGTGTTATGAAAATTCGGTCTTTCCATTCATCTGTCCCCTTTTCAAGCAAGGACACCAACGGTGAGCTCCTTCTTTGCGTTACAGGCACTACTCTCTTGAGGCACCATAAATATCAGGGTTTGGAAGTGCTCTTTCATACCTGATTTTGGACACGTCTTGGGATAAGAAAAATGCCGGGTTTTCCAGGAAGCCCTACCCAAGGCAAAATCAGAATCAGTATAGTCTGTGAAGGAACGATATTGAATGTGACATTTGACCCGGAGTCCTTAATACGGAGGATATACAATTGTAGAGTATTAGTGGACTATTCTGCCAGTGATCATCAGGGCATTCTGCTTGAGATCAGTGATGTTGTCTCCCAACGTCCATGATCTCGGCTTTCTACAGCTAGATGGAACATAGGAAGGATGAACGTCTAGACGTTCGTAGAGGTACTCAGAGAAGATGAGCCGCTGCAGGGAGCTCCACAGGGGACGGAAGAACTGGCAGCTCAAGACGTGGTGAACTCAACTCTGAGCAACATCACGACTGCTTGCAACGCTTCTATGCCCCGGTGAAAACCCCGGCACGGCAAACCCTCAGTGTACTGGTGGTCAACTGAAATCGCTGAGGCTCAACGGGCGCGGAACCGTGACGAGGAATGCAACTGGTTGGCAGCATATAAGTCAGCCAGGAAATGCTTTCGCAAATTGATTAACAACAGCAAAGCTCACTCCTGGGAAGACCTAGTGGACAGTGTGAACAAGGATCCGTGGGGCCTTGGTTACAAGTTAGTTATGCGGAAGCTGGGCGTCCAACGGAAGCCTTGCATACATGATTGCCGAAAAGATGGATGAAATAGTGCGGGCACTCTCCCCACCCATCCCGTCCATTTTGGCGCATTCCATGGGGAAACAGCAGTCAAATGTCCACTCTTCATACAGCCGAAACTGGAGGAGGCAGTCCTTTCGCTGAAAGCGAAGAAAGCTTCAGGTCCAGATGGTGTTCAGGCTGAGGTGTTGCGGCTTGTCTATCACCATTGTTCTGACTTGCTTCTCAGCACATTCAATGCTTGCCTACGGGACGGGCCTTTCCCGGTATGTGGAAGGTGACGAGGCTCATGCTGATCAGCAAGGGAAAGGGAAATCCCGAATCACCGTCTGCATACCACCCGTAATACATTCTAGACACTGCTGGGAAAGTGCTAGAGAAACTCATCAAGGGAAGACTCACTGACGTGATTCATGTTGCTGGGGATCTATATCCTCAACAGTATGGCGTTAGAACAGGACGGTATACCATTGATGCGATTGCAGAGGTGGTGAACGCACTCCAAAAGGTGAAGGCACATGGTCACACCAAGCGATGTATCGTTTTATTGGTGACAGTCGACGTCAAGAACGCCTTCAAATTCACTAGATGGGTAGATATTCAGGATACGCTGGAAAACTCTTTTCATGTTCCAGAATATCTAATGTGGTGTTTGAGGGGCTAGGGGCTACCTAAAGGACCGAAGCCTACTCTACGTCTCGATACAGGGCCAACGAAGGATGGCGGTTACAACGGGTGTTGCCCAGGGATCTATCCTTGCTGCGGATCTGTGGAACGTGTCTAACGATGGGCTACTGAGACTGGACTAGGTATGCTAATGCGCCAAGTGAGAGACTATACGACTGCTCGTGGGCTCAGTTTAGCACTGGAGAAAATCGAAGTGGTCATCTTGACCAAAAAGAGAATCCCTAGAGTAAAGATGATCAGTATAAGAGACATACGAATCGAATCGAAACCAGCGGTGAGGTACCTGGGGCTACTGATCGACTCAAAGATGAATTTCTCCAAGCAAATCAGGGCAACGGCTGAGAAGGCTGCTTCGATAGCATATTTGCGGAAAATGCTACAGGCTGTGAAGGGACCTCTACAGGGAGACGGAAGAGCTCACCCCGGATAATATCGGTGATGCTCGAATCGGTTGACAAATGGATTCAGGTGGCACATTATGTTCGGGCAGTCCTAAAAGATAAAAGGGACTCTCAGTAGCCGGCGGTGTTGTGGCTGGGAGATCGCTCGTCTAGCACTCCCTCTTCCCCTCTCCCCTCCCGCTAGAAGAGGGATCCCCCAGCTTGAAGGCGCCACACGGCGTAACTAAACGATAACTGGCCCGAAGTAATGTGTCAAACGGTTCCAGGCTAGGTTCTCAGGTTGACAGGGGAGGTGGGTAGTCCAATCCCCTTCCTGTGAGCATGGGAGTCCCACACTTTATGCGTAAATGGGCATTCATCGCCCCACCACAAAAAATACGCCAGTTTTGACCAGGAACAGCTTGTTAGCCCAGGGTTGATTCTGACCCGCAAGCAGCACGTGTCTTATCATGGATAGTCACGGAGTAGCTAAGCAGTCAATGACGTGAAATCAAGATCCATGTATTGGAAGGCACTAAGGCACCACTTGGCCTGGGGTGAAGATCAGAATCTGCCGCAAAAATGATGTTGAGTAACAACTTCCGAATACACATAAGCACTCTTATCTCATTTGGCCTTGCTAGTCATACAATGGTGGTAAACCACCAATGTATAAATCAAAAGCAGGTCCAAACGATATTGATGTCTGAGGACAACACATGTCCGGAAGTTGTTAGAGATGCTGGGGCACAATTAGTGCAATATCCCTTACCTACCTACCCGTCAAAAATCTGGACACCTAGTAGGGTAACCTAGAGACGATGGTTTGTCTCATGCAGGAGTATTATGCGATGGAATCACATAGCACTATACCATAAAACAGCACGTGAGCGGAATGCCACACCACCCGGGCAAGAGCCTCTATAACACAAAAAGAAAGGGAAGAGCGCACCCGATGGCTGGCTCATTATAGTGGAGGGGCCGGCCATCGTTACGGGTCCCATACCCAGTCAGGTTGGATGATAAATGGAAAGACCGGATTTTTTTGTCTACCAATTCAACCTTGTTTTTTTATTTCTCTTTCATTTTCAAAAAAAAACAAAAAATATTATATTCAGTTATAAAATTTAGAACAAACCTATGCAAAGCAATTTTGTCGACAATCAAATACAAAGCTAACTTCAATATTTCTTCCTCCTTTTCATGTGTAATTTTTGTTTTCATCCATTGTAAAATTTTTTATTATTTCCTGAGGCCAAAATATTATCTAAGTATTTACACGAATACGATTTACGTTTGCAATCTGATTTTGTACGGTATTACTATTTATTAATTTTTTATAGTAAATAAATTTGTTAAAATATAATTTATATTTACTTAAATAAAACAAATATAAATATTTTTATAAAATTTTTAAAATAGAAGAAATATAGAAAAATGAAACAAAATGGGTACTCACCTTCTTCATTCTCGCCATGTTTGTGTGACACATTCAGCGTATTGTTCAACAATTGCTATAGGCAAACTTCATACAGAACATTGGCATGCAAGCATTAGTGTCCATCAAATGCCAAAAATGGGGGCTCCTACTCTATCCACTGGAACTTACCAGGTGAGAGCACCCCGCCAAAAACTGTCCAGTGTGCATTTAATTCACAAATTTGCTTATAAACTTCACGTTGAAGTTTGTCGGATAGCTTTTGGAACCAATTTTCACCGTGAAAATTATTTTTTTGGCAACTTAGTGGACGCAAAACACGAAAAATTGTGCGACACACGACGAGTCAAAATTACGCTCTGCGTTGCTCAATCGCGTACTCTTCGAATCGATGTATTTCAATTCTCATATCACGTCTAGAACCCCACAGCGTCCGCGCTGGTGCGCAATCTCGAGTAGACTCCCGATCCGTCCAAATCTCCGCAAAATTTTCTCAGCCGCACCTGGAAATCCAAAACCATTGCTAGCTTAGCCTAGTTAGATTGCATTCGCCAATGCAATACAGGTACATGGATGTGATGCACTAAATTAGTGGTCCCATATCCGAAATTTCAGTAAGCAGATTTGTATAATTAAGTTGAAAAATTAATAATAGATTGATAATTTAAGTCATGATAAAAGATAAATATTCTAACGAATATCAATGCAAAGGAAAAATGTACGTATAATGTCATAAAAACGAAACTATATAAATTTATGTTTATAATAAAAAATTAAAAATTCATGATTTACCAAAAAGTTAAATTTGAGTAACTAAATTTTACGAATCTGCAGTACAAATTTCGGAACAGTGTTATGCGGTTTTCGGGCAGTTGGCTTGTGTGACTGCTCAATTACTACAGGTGGGGCTCGTTCGGGGGTTGCGAGGGGGCACCGCTTCCATTTGGATGCCCCACTGTTATTTGTGGGCCATAAGTATCGTCGATAACGACGAAGTCTACTCTTAAGTCCGTCTATTTTCTCCCGGTCCAGTTTGTTACTGGGTACAAAGAATTTCAATTTTGAGTAGCTTACCTCGGCCTCGACACCAGTCAATGGGCATTAGACCCTTTTCAAATCGTGAATGTGAAATTCTTTTGTAGTGGGTCCTTATGGTGGGGAAAATAACCTGCCTCCGACACCGCGATGCTTGCCTGCCAGCGCATTCACGCGTCCTCAGACAAGGCCAATCTCGGCGGAGCTCACCATCGATTTTTGATGATTCAGCAGAGTATCACTGGTTTTCTCCACCCATTTCTCTACAGGGATCTCACTCGAGGTGAGGAGAAGAGGGATCGCCAGATAAGTGATCCCCCAGCCCCAACCTTCCCGGCTGCTATGTGCCCCTTTTTTCTTTCAGGACTTCCCGAACATGATGTCCCACATGGTTCTACGCGGTTCGATGCAGGTAAATGGCCCGGTGCTCTCTAGCAAGGAGGGCAACAGGTATCACGCCTGCAATAACTCTCACTGCCCGTTCTTAGACTGTCTAATATGAAGATGCAATCCCCAGTGCTCCTCTTCTCTGCACCGGTGCCTAGCCTTTTTGGTACACTTCCATCCATACTGAGAGCGTCGCCCCATGTTTCTGCTCAGTACAGCAGCACTGACACTACAGCATTCATCAAGAGGCGTCTTCTTGACGGATTGCGCCCCCCTACGTTGGTGATGAGTCGACTCAGAGCCGATACTCCGAAGTAGCCTTCTTAGCAGTTGCCCTGATTTGCTCAAAGGAGCTCATCTTTGAGCCGACCAGCAGCCCCAGGTACTTCACCGATAGCTTCGATTCGATTCGTATGTCTCTAATACTCATCATGCTTACTCTAGGGATTCTCTTTTTTGTCAAGATGACCACTTCGGTTTTCTCCAGTGCTAGACTGAACCCGTGAGCAGTCATCCACTCTCTCACTGGGCGCATTAGCATACCTAGTCTAAGTTGGACTTGTTCAACAGAGCGATCAAACGTTACTCATCTGGCATCTGCAGTCTCATTAGCCCATCGTTAGACACGCTCCATACGTCTGGACTAAGGAAAGATCCCCTACCAACACCCGATGTAACCTCAATTCTTCGCTGCCTTGTGTCGTGTTATAAAGCAGGCTTCGGTCCTTTAGGTAGTCCCTCAGAAGCCGCATTAGATATTCTGGATCTTGAGAAGAGTTTTCCAGCGTATCCTGAATATTTACCCATCTAGTGGAGTTGAAGGCGTTCCTTACATCGAGTATCACTTGGTGTAGCTATATGTCCTTGCCTTTTTGACTGCGCTCAGCACCTGTGCAATTGCATTAATAATGGAGTGTCCTGGTCCTGGTTCATCAAGGAAGATGATGGTCGAGTTTGAGTGGTCGAAGTGAAGATAGCTTCTGGTGTAATCAATCGACCGATACATTAGCTAGCACGTCTTCCAACTGAGACAGAGAACAGTGAGTCAGGAAATTTTAGGGTGGTAATGAAATTCATAGAACCAGCACTGGGACGATCCTTTCTACCCAGACCATACAGGCCGGATGCGAAAGAGATGAAGCCTATTCCTTCGACTTGCAAAACGGCCTCGAAATGAATTGGACTCATAGAGGTCACCTTGCAAACGGAAAAAGACTATGGCATGGGATCCCGTAATGTCAGATCAGATGTCGTATGTTAAAGGCGTATTTGGTGAAGACCAGCTCGCTTCAACAATTTGAAATCAAAAGGCTCCAAACGGCGTCTGTGGCCAAAATAATCACGGAGACCCTCGACAACCAGCTGGTTTCCATCTTATCAGACAAGCAACGAGCTCTGGATGGAACTGAAAGTGGCTTTTAGGACCGTGGCAGAACAGACGATCGAACATCAAGCTCGGCGGAAGAGGAATGATTGGTTCGATGGTGAATGCCAGAATGCGTTAGACAAAAAGAATCAGGCGTACAAAGAATACGTAGGTGGGAAAACCCGGACGAAGAGAGAACACCATGAAGATCCCAGAAGAGTAGCGAATAAGATCATTAGGATTAAGAAAAATAAATACTATGACGACCAATTGAGAAGTATAGTTGTAAGTTTAGCTAGCAACGACACAAGCCAAGCATACTACTTTATATGCTTGGCTTGTATCTGAAACGTGGTTATCAGCCAAAAACACGCTCTGCCGTGATGACATCGGCAATATAATCGCTGATGAAACCAAGATGAAGGAAAGATGGGCATCATATTTCAAGAACCTCCTGAACCCTCCGTATAGTTCTAGAGCAGCGGAGCCTATATATGTCTGCAGGGACATATATAGGCTCCGCTGCCCCACCAACTCTGGATGAAGTTTGTCCCAGCATCAAAGTCCAAAAGAATAATAAACCGCCGCGCATCGATGAGATTCCAGTCAAATATGGTGGCAGCGGTGTTCGTGAAACCATTCACAAAGTTATCCAACACATTCGTCGACAAGAAAATATGCCGAACGAATGACAATCTACAGTGTGAAAATTATAGAAGCGTATCATTACTTTGTACGGCTTTAAAAGCATTTTCAAAGATCTTAGAAAATGAAATCGGGCCATACGCCAACAGTATTATTGGGGAGTAACAAGGTGGTTTTAGAGCAAGTTGATCGATGATAGATTAATTGTTCACTGTCAAGTAGGTACTTGAAAAATGCTGAGAGTTCTACATAGACGTACACCAAATTTTCGTAGAATTTAAGCAAGCATACGACATCATTGATCGTAACGTACTGTACCAAATAATTGTAGTAATCGAGCAGTCGCCATAGCAAACTGTTCGAAAAGCACGATTAAAGATCATCCAATGTTAATTTTAAATTTAAAAATAAAAATATTTAAAATTACAATTAAAATTTGATGACGGTGTTCGTAATTGTTTGTTATTGTTTATAATGATGTATATAATGATAAACTTTTTCTTCAATATTTTATTTTTCAAAACGATTTATCATATTTGAGAACGAACTGAATCATATTCATTAATTGACTATCTATATACAATTCACAAAATATTTTTATTTTTTTAAACTTCAAAAACAATATACATATCTAGATTTACATTATATGTTTAATATGTCAAAAGTAAAGTATTTTTAAGTAAAGTATATTTTATGTATGGAATGAATATTTTTGAGTTATTTTGAATTATATATTATATAACAGCCACAGAACTTCTCCCTAGTGAAATATTTATGTTTCGCGATAAAAGGAAAACTACTTATGTGGGGTTAGTTAACTGTTACTGGTTAATTTTTTAATTTTAATGTAAAATTATTCTTTGAGATTTATTGGAACGTTTGCCATTCATAAATATCATGTTATAAATCTTGTTTTATTTTTACTAATGTCAAACGATACTTTTTGGTCTCTATATTTCCATTATTTTTTATTACTTTTTTCTTGATTGCGGTAAAACAAGGTTTTAATAGATCTACCGAAATATTAGACGCTTCATTATTAATCTCAATAGTGAAATATTTTTCTTTTCTTTGCAATATCTTAAGGGGACCTTGGTATGGTGGATTAAGCGATGGACGAACCGAATCTACCCTGGCTAGAACTTCGGTGCATGTATCTAAACTTTTAATAATTTTTGTGTTATTATTACCATGATTTGCAGCCGGAATAGGTTTGAAAACCGACATAGCAATTTTCAGATCTTTAACAAAATCGTTTTGTATTTGGTTATCAAATGATGGAATTGAAAAATCACCCGGAATTTTGATATTTTCTCCATAAAGCTCTGCTGGAGAAGTATTAAGATCTTCTTTGATTGCTGCTCTCAAACCTAACATCACAAAAGGTAAGCTCTTGGTCCATGAAGGATTATTATGTGTCATAATGGCCGCTTTAAGCGTACGATGCCATCTTTCGATCATACCGTTAGCTTGAGGATGATAAGCTGTAATACGGTTGCGCTTAAAACCTAGAGTCCTTGCTAGTTCGCCAAATAGTTGTGATTCAAATTGTTTACCTTGATCAGTAACTATGGTTTCATGAACTCCAAAACGTGCAATCCAAACACTGCATAAAGCTTCCGCACAAGATTGAGCTGTTATATTTGTCATGGGAATAGCTTCTGGCCATCTTGAAAATCGGTCAATAATTGTCAAGCAATACGTGAAACCTTGTGAATAAGGAAGTGGTCCGATAATATCCATATGAATTGCTTTGAAGCGTTTAGATACCGATGGAAAAGTCTTAATTTCACTTTTATTATGCCTTGAAATTTTGCTACGTTGACAATCTAAACAACTTCGAGTCCAGTTTGCAACATCCTTATTTAATGAAGGCCAAAAATATTTGCTTGCAATAATGCGACGAGTAGTTCGTATTCCAGGATGTGCTAAATTGTGAACAGTTTTGAAATTTTTCTGGAATGTAAGGACTGATAGTATTATCAGAAATTTCACAAAAAACTTCAATATCTGAATTTGGCAAATTAATTTGACCAAACTTAAATTTCGAATTTGTTCTCAAGTTTGTCAAACATTCATCTACAATTTGTGCTTTTGAAATAGCTTTGAAATCTATTGTACTAGGAATTTCTATTTGAGAAATCCTAGAAAGAGAATCAGCAACTACATTCTCTTTGCCAGAAATATGTCGAAAGTCTGTAGTAAAGTCACTAATAAATGTCAGTTGACGGAGTTGCCTTGGAGAAGCTTTAGCTGGGTTTTGCCGAAATGAATATATTAATGGCTTGTGATCTGTGAACAGCGTGAAAGAACGACCTTCAATGTAAAATCTAAAATATTTTACTGCTTGATAAGCCGCCAACAATTCACGGTCATAAGCACTATAATTTTTTTGAACTTGATTGAGTTTCTTAGAGAAGAAACCTAAGGGTTGCCAGTCATCATTTATGCGTTGCTGGAGTGCTGCACCAATGACAATATCTGAATCATCGACGACAATTGCTAAAGGAGCATCCATGTTAGGAAAAGCTAATACTGCTGCTTCGAACAATTGTTGTTTTGAAAAATTAAAAGATTCAATAGCTTCTGGAGTCCAGTTAATTTTTCTTTTGTCTGACTTTTTAGATCCTATTAGATAACTGTTAAGTAATGCATGATGTTGAGCTGCATTGGGCAAGAAACGACGATAAAAATTTATCATGCCTAAAAATCGTCTAAGTTCTAAAATAGTCTCAGGCTCAGATGAATAAGAACTGGATGGGCTAAGCTCATATAAAATGCATGAGAGAGCATGCGACCCAAAGACATATAAAGTAATGGACGCGAAATGAGCTTATTTTCATCCATACGTGAGTGAAGTACTTTTACTACATACATGCCTTCCTCTCGCATGTGAATTGAAATCCCCCTACCTTTCACGCCGCTAGAGAATCCACACACTCAAGTGGCTCTCTAGTTGCTCTCACGAAAATCCCACTCCTCTTACACCTTAACCCCCGAATTGTCAACAAAATATCAACCATATGATTGAAAACATATGATTTGTGAAAATTCAACATTAATGGGAAACGTCTAATCAAGTTGAATTTGAAATTGTACACAAAACAATTTTTTTAAGATAAATCGTTTCGAATGTAGTGCAAAAGCATTGCAAATGTGATAATTAATCAAACTGAAAAGTTCGTTACGGGTAGCGAGTGTTTTTTATGTCGAAAAATTAAAAACGTAGTGACGCGTGTGGGATTATAAAAATAACTCTGGGAAGCATGTCAGGGACGTATCCTTCGTAGGGTAAGTGATGCTCAATCTTTTACATCGTTCAAGTTAGAATACCCGCACGGAAAATTGATTTAGTTAAAGATGCGAAAATTAGTGGGAGACGTCACGTCAAATTTATTTGAAATTCGAATCAACAGCTAATAACGCGCCAACTTCACGCTACATGATAAAGTGCTTCAATTCCCTCGATGCATTTCGTATCCATTCTCTCTGAGATCTATGATGCGACCGGTTTCTGCTCTCTTCCAAGCGAACTGTCTGTCATTTCCTCCCCGCCTGCCTCTTGCTGGTCACTTTCTTGTTCCAAAAGCTGACTAGATGTGAACTGTCTGTCAAGTTGACTGATGCAAATTGGGTGCCAAATTGGCCAATTTGCAAGTTTCGTCGCGAATTTTGTCCGATATTAAAACTGTGGACAGTGTTCACGATCTAAATTCGTTCCAAGTGTTTAAAGATTCAATTGTGGTTTATAATTCAAGTAACTTTAACGTGTGACACTGTGAAATTAATTTACAATTTCAAAATGAAATGTGTAGTGCCTTCGTGTAAAAATCATAGCAGAAAAGGATCTGTGGGTGCTTTGTTTCACTAGTGAGTAGTTAATATGTTAATGTTTTGCATGTTTTTCATACAATGCTGAAGGTTTTTCAAATAGAAAGCAATTTTTTGGTATTGTATGAAAATTTGTTTACATTGAGCAGCAACCATGTTTGCTTGTGCAATTTGGCTCACTCTAAGGTTGTAAACAAGAGCGTAGCAGTAGGAAAAGTGGTCGCAGGGGTTGTTGCAACCATATTGTCACGTGGTTGTCCACTCCAGTATTATTTAATTACTCAATGGTCTCAGGTAATTTGAATTGAAGAATATCTGGACACTTGTCTGGAGCCGGACGAATGCCTTCAGACGAAATGAAATGACCAAGAAATTTTATCTCAGTCTGTAAAAATTTACATTTGTTAAGGTTAATTATAAAACCGTGTTCTTGTAATCTTTCAAAAATAATTTCCAAATGAGCTAAATGCTCAGAAACTGATTTAGATGCAATTAGGATGTCGTCAAGATATACAAAACAAAAATTTAGATCTTTCAATACAGAATTAATAAATCGCTGGAAAGTTTGCGCAGCATTGCATAGTCCAAAGGTCATTCGGGTAAACTCAAAGAGACTAAACGGTGTGCATATAGCTGTTTTTGGAATATCTTCGGGTTCGACTGGAATTTGATGGTATGCCTTGGTAAGATCTAAAGTTGAAAATGTTTTGCAATCGGTCAGAAAATGAGTAATATCCTGAATATTAGGAATCGGATAACGATCTGGAACGGTTATGGCATTTAAACGTCTGTAGTATCCACAAGGACGCCATTCACCATTACTTTTTTTTACCATGTGTAATGGTGAGGACCATTTGCTGTCTGAAGGACGGCAGATGCCTTGTTCCAGAAGAAAATTAAATTCTTTTTTAGCTGACTCTAATCTGTCCGGAGTTAAACGTCTAGGTTTGGACATGATTGGAGATCCAGAAGTAACAATTTTATGTTTAATATTATGTACTGGAACTTTAGTGAAATCAGATTCTAAGGTAATCGAATTAATAATTCTTTAACATTAGGATCAACATCCGATTCAACGTGAATTGATAAATTTGAATAAACTTCCTTAGAAATAGAAGCTATTGATTTAAGATTGGTAACTGGGTCAATTAAAGCTTTATTAGCTACATCTACTAAAAGACTGAAATGACCAAGGAAATCGGCTCCTATAATGGGACGTGTAATGTCGGCAATTATAAAGTGCCATGAAAAATCTCTTCTCAGTCCCAAATTTAATGTTAATAACTTTCTGCCATATGTATCAATGGAAGATGCATTAGCAGCAGAAAATTTAAATCCCGATGGAATTAATTTCAAATTATTTGATTTCGGAATCACGGAAATTTCCGCACCTGTATCGATTAAAAAATTATTCTTTGAAGAATGATCGAGAATTAAAAGGCGGCTAGAAGAAACACTACTTAAGTTTGCCGCCGGAGACTTAAGAGGATTTAGTTTTTTGAATTATTGAAAGCCTCCTTAGAATTTTTGTTAATAAATTTGCATGGCTCAATACACTTATGTGCATTGACACCAAATTTGGTATGATATCAACAAAATCCTCTATCTTTTGAGCGTCTGTTCGATGGACTACGTGAATGGAAACGTTGAAACTGGCCATCATTCCTTCTTGGACTTCTAAATCTTAATGATTCTCCAACAGCCTTAGTAAGTTCTGCAATTTGACTTCTTAACTCTGTAATTTGTTGTTGAACGTTAGGTTCTGATTTGGAGGAATTTGCAAACGAAAATACTGATGGTCTATTTGAAACTTCAAAAATTTTATCAGCACTTGAAGCCAGATCATTCAAAGAGCTGGAGCGATTACATGCTAATATTGCTTGCATATTTTCCGGTAGTTTTTGAAGCCATAATGATCTTAAAAGATCATCTCCAACTTTATCCCTCCCAATTGTTTCATCTCAAGAAGAAGTTGTGAGGGCTGTCTATCTCCTAAAGTGAGATTCGAAATTAATTGACTTAATCTCGTATTCTCACTTGCTGAAAGTCTGGAAATTAAAGCTTCTTTTAAAGTTGTGTAGGGAGTAGTGGATGAAGGATTATTCACTAGGTCAGTAACTGCCCCAATGGCTTCAGGATCAAGAGCTACCAGAACATAATTGAATTTAGTTAGCTCCGTCGAAATCCCAGCCAGAGCGAATTAAGCCTCCGAACGCTTAAACCATGTTTCAGGAAACTCCTTCCAAAATGAAGGGAGTTTCACTGCTACAGCATTTACTGTAGAATCCCCTGAAGGACTCGCATCATGGAAATTATCTTGGGGCATAATTTAATTTATAATAATGTAAGTATTCCTGCAAAAATAAATCCCTAAGGGTTCTGGGTGCGCTACGCTGGATATATCCCCCCTGTCGTAGGATATACCCTGCCCTTAATCTGCAATCTAATCGTTAAAATTTTGTTTAAAGTTTAAATTAAAAAAAAAAATATTTAGAAATTTTGAAAAATATTTGAAATATTTAAAAAATTCTGATTTATATGTATGAATTTAAAATATGTGTAATTGAAGAATGTAATGTTGTACATAAGTTCTCTTACTTAAATTCCTTTACGTTTCGGTTTGTAATACTACCTTGAAAATCGTTCTTGATAAAACTGCCAATTGATCTTTGCTACACAATATTACGTCAGAAATATCCACAATCTGGTCCTAATATCGATCAAACGCAAAAACTCCTCTCGACTCTCTGCTGAACATGACAAAATTTTCAAACTTCTTCTCCGTCTGTCCAACAACTGATACCAGGAAGTTGTTACAATTTATTTTCCTCACAACGTCAAATATCAATACGAATTTTGAACTCGTGGACAATTCAAAGGCAGAAACTAAACGGGCTTGCAATGAAATCCTAAAATTGTAACAGCCTGCCGTAAGCCGAGAGAAAATTTTCTTCTTTCATGTATCCTCTATTGTTTTGTTGATTTAATTCAATTCGAACGGTAATACCCAGGCGTTCAAGAGTCAAACTGGAATATAACTAGCCTGGAGGTCTTGAACATAACTAGCCTGGAGGTCTTGAATACAACCAGCTTGGAGGTCTTGAATATAACCAGCCTGGAGGTTTTGAATTTTTGAAGGCGCTTGTGCCTTATCGAGGTCACCAATTGTTCGTAATTGTTCGTTATTGTTTATAATGATGTATATAATGATAAACGTTTTCTTCAATATTTTATTTTTCAAAACAATTTATCATATTTGAGAGCAAACTGAATCATATTCATTAATTGACTATCTATATACAATTCACAAAATATTTTTATTTTTTTAAACTTCAAAAACAATATACATATCTAGATTTACATTATATGTATAATATGTCAAAAGTAAAGTATTTTTATGTAAAGTATATTTTATGTATGGAATGAATATTTTTGAGTTATTTTGAATTACATATTATATAACCGCCACAACGGCAACCCCTTTGCAACGCAATTTATAGATATGAATTGTGTTATCTTGCAATGAAAACAACGGTTGACGACGAGCAGAGGGCTTGCGAATGAAACAACCGTTGTGGTGGCAAGTCTTCTTGTTATCGCCAGCCGGGTTGAACGTCACAAAATGCGCGTGCCGGCATTGAGTTTGATTTTTCATACGAGAAGAAAAGAGTTTGTTTCGAAGGGTGACGTTTCGACTGCCTTCTCGACTTTCCGTGTGGCTTGATCTGGGATTTCCTTCATATAATTGAGTCTTGTGAAGTGAGCTGATTGTTTTGGAAAAGTGCAAACATTTCATTCAAAAGTTTGAAAAGAAAAGTACCAAGTGCAGACGAATACGACGGCTGATGAGTGACAGCTGTTAAGAAGTTTGAGAACTCGCGCGACAAAAACTCGGATTTGCCGGAGTTTTGGCGAATCGTGTAGTCAATATTCATTGGGTTTTTTCGGATACCTTGCAACAGTCGTCGGTGCATAGAAGTAGTTGGGTAATTAAAAATCGTGGAAATCTTGGGGATAAATTATACCATTCTATGCGGGCTAAATGCGTCGAAGTGCATATGGCAAGGTAAATTTGGTGATCTATTTCTGTTGTGCCGGCCGCGAAAAGCAGTGAATACACGAGACGTTTAATTTCTTTCAATTAACGCTACCCACTACGCCCCAAAGCATGGACACAGTTGATCAGCATGGAAAATAAAATTGAGGAAAGCATGCAGATGAATAGAGTACACCGCATTGTGGATCCCCTAGTTTATACACTTTTGTGCATCGCAGTCCTTAAACATATGAAGAATGATTCCCTTACATGTTGGCCCCATTTTTGCAAGGCTGCACGATACAGTTTGTAGTGCCTTAAAACGGAATCTCATGGCAGCTTGAGAGTTCGAACCATCTTTCAGTGGAAGTAAATTTCCCACTGATTATCCCAAAGACCACTTTTGTTCCTCCGTCTTCCCAAGGAAGTGTGAATAATCACTTGTCGGGTGTTACCTCTTGAACCGTTGAATTACTAATCGATTCAATTTAATGAATCCAGTCCGAATTAATTTAACTGTGTTTTTTGTTGATATTAAAAAGTCTTGAGTGCATCAGGTGTGATAAAGATGATCGATTAGTATTTGTTGAGTTTGCTTATTCGCTTGCTGCTCTTCGCCTTTTAAAAAGTGTTCATAACTTGTCAGTATAACATCAGATTAATACAAATTACCATCTTTAAGTGCAAAAAAACTAGAATCCCAATAACAAATTAAATCGAAATGTTAAGCCTTTGAGGAATTAACAAAATATCTCTCGATAATTAACACGTAAAGAAGAACAATAAAAAATTGTTTCGAATTAAATGGTAAAACAGGAGCATCAAGCTATTACAACACGAACGGAATTACTCGTTTAGAGTTTACCAAAGAAGCTAACATAAAGTAAATTATAAATGGGAAGAGGAAATAGGCTGTCCGTGCACAACACCGTATAAATCATCCTTAAATAACTGAACATGTACATATTTAGTATTAAGTTAATAATGACAAGCATCATGGCATCATCAATAGTTATTTATCGCCTTACCCACCCCATCTGTGAGCGCTCGTCGGAGGAGGTCAAGTACCCGGTTTTTCTATATTGATTAAATTGTCTTTATATTAAATTTTATACCATATAAATGAAATTATCAAAAATGAATTTAATTTATTTTAATGTTACTAAGCCTTAGTAACGTACCTATTAAAAACCGTATACTATCGGTTTTGGCTTGATTTAGAAATGCCCTTATTTATTTAACTGTGTTTAACACTGTGTTAACATTTGTATTTGAGTTTCAAGTAGGAGTTCAGTTCATGGCAACAAAAAACTGCAAAGCCTTAATCCTTAATCTAACTCAAGCTTTTCACACCCGGGAGAAACGTTTTATTTGATTAATTTTTTTTACAGGTGTTACAAAGATTTTGCCACGTTTGTAAAAATATAAATTTTACTGATATTTTGGAGAGAATCCTGGCTAGAAAGTATACAAAAAAAAAATAAAGGAACTACTTGAACCAAATATATTTTGTATTATTCATATATACTTTAAATTCAGAAACCAAAACCACGATGGCTGGCTCCTCCACTCATGAGCTAGCCATCGGGTGAGCTCACCCCTTCTTTTGCGTCACAGGTGCTCATGCAGGGTAGAAGGGCCTTCCACTTGCGTTCTTATTTATGCTATGGTATTATGTGATGCCATAATATAAGACTTTAACATAAATCTGAAACATTGATGTTTTTCATTTGAGGGAAAAATTCATGCGAATTATTTTTTTGTATGAGTTTTTAATTCAAATGAAAAACATCTGGCCACGCCTACAATGAATCTTGATCCAGATGGGGGGTGTATGAGGGGGCACCGCTTCCACCCGGATGCTCCACTCTTATTTGGGACCATAAGTATCGTCAGTAAAGACGAGATCTTCTCAAGTTTCGCTTGCCTTCGCCAGGCCCAGTTAGTCGTTTGCTTTGGCAACCTTTTCCTTTTGTTGAAACTATTTTGCCTACTTTTCTCTTGTATGATAACTGTTTGCTATTTTTCTCTGTCATTATTTTTTCTCTTAACAATGAATTCATTTTATACGAAGCAGTCTAAAAGTAGAGTTCCGACAAATCGATCAGACCGTGAACACCACCACCGCCATTTAATTATATTATCCATTTATTCTTATAATACCTGATTCTTATAGAATTGAATCCGGTGTTTATTTCTTATTTTCAAAACCTTTTCAGTAGGTTACCTCGGCCTCGACATCTGGCGATCTGAATTCCGCAACCGACAATTCGTGAATGCGTAATTTTTTTGTAGTGGATCCTTGTGCTGGGGAAAATAACCCGCTCCACGACTCCGCAATGTTAGCCTGCCAGTGCACCCACGCGTCCTCAGAAAACCATCACTGCAGTCCTTTACGGACATTTATATCCATCCAATTTACTACATAATGCTTTGCTTTTGCATCCCAGCCAAATAAGCCCATCTTACTAAAATAACAATGAAGTTGACGACCTCCCAAGTCCGCATCAATAACCAACTCACCGATGCCTTTGACACAAATAACAGACTAAAGCAGGGAGATGGGCTGGCCCCATTGTTATTCAATTTGGCTCTGGAGTACGTCATAAGAAAGCTACCTGTCGATATACGAGGTACAATACTACACAAGTCAAGCCAAGTAGTAGCCTATGCGGACGATATCAACATTTTGTTAGGGTCATTAACAATTGCTAAAGAACTCTTCCTGGAACTTGACAGCGAAGCAAAACTAAAAGAGCTACAAATCAATGAAAAGAAAACAAAGCTCATGACGTAGTCGCACTTGGCGAATACAGTATCGAGAATGTGAGCGAATTCATGTATTTTGTGCCAAAATAACGAGAACCGGTAATGAAAGAGACGAAATACGCCGAAAAATACAGCTCGCAAATAAAATATTTTATTCAGTTTTGACGGTCTTGAAGCCCACTGCATACACACGAAAACAAAGCTCCAAGTATTTAAATCTGTGATAAGACCTGTGTTATGTTATGGGTGTAAATCATGGACCTTAACCCAAGCATCCACATCCTGGAGCGAATAGTCGGAGTGAAGCTAGAAAGGGACCAATAGCGAATTCGATACAACAATGAGCTTTATGAAATTTTTGACAAGCCGGAAGTCTCAACGATTGTTAGACTGCGGAAACTGCAATGGGCTGGACACATGAATCGTATGGAAGAACAACGGATACCCAAAAAGGTATTCGTTGGGAGAACTGGAGGCCGGAGACCAGTGGGCAAACCGAGGAAACGCTGGTCTGACTCGGTCGACGAAGACATGTGATGAACCATTCGACGACGTGACGACCAATACCACTACGCCTTGCCTGGAGGAGGCAGTCCTCTCCCTGAAAGCGAGGAAGGCTCCAGGTCCAGGTGGTGTTCCAGCTGAGGTTTTGCAGCTCGTCTATCACCATTGTCCTGACTTGCTGCTCAGCACATTCAACGCTTGCCTACGGGAAGGGGGTTTCCCGGTACGATGGAAGGTGGCGAGGCTCGTGCTGGTCAGCAAGGGGAAGGGAAATCCCGAATCGCCGTCTGCATACCGCCCGTTATGCATGCTAGACACGGCTGGGAAAGTGCTAGAGAAACTCATCAAGGGAAGACTCACTGACGCGATTCGTGCTGCTGGGGACCTATCTCCTCGGCAGTACGGCTTTCAAGCAGAATGTTCTACCATCGATGCGATTGTAGAGGTGGTGAACGCGGTCCAAAAGGCTGAGGCATATAATCGCACCAAGCGACGGATCGTCCTGTTGGTGACACTCGACGTCAGGAATGCCTTCAACTCCGCTAGATGGGTGGATATTCTGGATACGCTGGAAAACCCTTTTCAAGTTCCAGAATATCTAATGCGGATTTTGAGGAACTACCTAAAGGACCGAAGCCTGCTCTACGACACGACACAGGGCCAACGAAGGATGGAAATTACATCGGGTGTTGGCCAGGGATCTATCCTTGGTCCGGACCTGTGGAACGTGTCTTACGACGGGCTACTGAGACTTGAGATGCCAGATGAGTCGCGCTTGGTCGGCTATGCGGATGATGTTGCGGCTCTGGTCGCTGGACGCACCGTTGAACAAGCGCAACTTAGGCTAGGTATGCTAATGCGCCGAGTGAGGGACTGGATGACTGCTCGCGGGCTCAGTTTAGCACTGGAGAAAACCGAAGTGGTCATCTTGACAAAAAAGAGAATCCCTAGAGTAAGGATGATCAGTATTGGAGACATACAAATCGAATCGAAGCCAGCGGTGAAGTACCTGAGGCTACTGATCGACTCGAAGATGAGTTTCTCTGAGCAAATCAGGGCAACGGCTGAGAAGGCTGCTTCGGGAATATCGGCCCTGAGTCGACTTATGGCCAACGTAGGGGGACCCAGCCCATCAAGAAGACGCCTCTTGATGAGTGCTGTAGGGTCAGTGCTACTGTACGGAGCAGAGGTATGGGGCGACGCTCTCAGCAAGGAGGTATACCGCAAACGATTGGCACAGGTACAGAGAAGAGGAGCACTGAGAATTGCATCTTCGTATCCAACAGTCTCTGATTTGGCGGGGAGAGTGATTGCAGGCGTGATACCTGTCGCCCTCCTTGCTAGAGAGCGCCGCGCTATTTACCTGCGCCGAAACGAGGATGCGAGGGAGATCGTTGTCCGCGAGGAGAGACAACGCTCGCTCAACGATTGGCAGCAGTCTTGGAGGAATTGCACGAAGGGAAGGTGGACTGCGCGCCTCATCCCGGATGTGAGACCGTGGCTAAATTGAAGGCATGGTGAGACTGATTTCTATCTGACCCAGCTTTTGAGCGGGCACGGGTGTTTTCAGTCTTACCTGCACAAGATCGGCAAGTCACGGTCTCCCGATTGTCGGTTTTGCCCAGGAGAGGAGGACAATGCCTGTCACACATTTATTGCGTGTACCAAATGGGCCAGGCTGCGAAGGGAACTCTACAGGGAGACGGGAGAGCTCACCCCGGATAATATAGTTGCGGTGATGCTCGAATCGGTTGACAAATGGAACCAGGTGGCACATTATGCTCGGGCAGTCCTAAAAGATAAAAGGGACTCACAGCAGCCGGAGGCACTGGGGCTGGGGAATCGCTCTTCTAGCGATTCCTCTTCCCCCCTCCCCTCCCGCTAGGAAAGGGACTCCCCAGCTTGAAGGCACCCCACGGCGTAACAAAACGAGACCTGGCCCGAAGTAATGTGTCAAACGGTTCCAGGCTAGGTTCTCAGATTGACAGGGGAGGTGCTTAGTGGGTAGTCCAAAGGTATCCTCCATGGGAGTCCGACACTGCCAGACTCGGCGGGCATAAATGCCTTCACCTCCCTACCACAAAAAAAAAAAAAAACTACGCCTTGCCGCCATGTGGCTTGGCAACTCACGTTGGTCATGACGTTGGGACATCCCACGTTAATTTTGTCGTGGGATGTCAAACGTCAACTGACAACCACATGGTAGCAGAGTGTGGGAGTAGTGGTCGTCACTCATCAACTGCCCGCTCTGACATGACAAGTCGCGCTCGGAAATTAATTCCTGGTCATTTTATTAAGGAAGTGTGGTTACCTATTGGAATTGTGGCGTATTTAAGGGGCACGATAAGGATCGTGACATTGTATAAAATCAAGTACGTTGGAAAATTAACTTAGACATAATTGCATTGAATATAGGTTATAATCAATAGGGATCGACGACGGGATCATCGCCATCTGCCATATCTTCCTCATCGTCGTCCCCGACGACAAGTGAGCCTTTTTTTTACATTGCACCATCAGGACGGGCCTATAGCATCCTCAACTAAAACGTGCCGTGCTAAGTTTCGGTAATTTGTGGATGCGGTATTTTGAACGTTTTTATCAAATAACCAAACTGACACCGGAAATCGTTACCGGTGAGAAATCCAGTTTTGTGGTGACCACTCGAGGGACTCCCGGACGACCAAAACCAGTGGGAGTCCACGCATTGAAGTTTTTCTAACATATTTGGCCTTCATGGACGGGAAACAACAGATGTTTTAATCCTGATTGGCATCGCGGTCTGCTTCAATACCATAACACAAGTAAGTGGTAATTAAGTCTATCGGTTGGATCTCTGGAAAACTCGCGTGGGGGTAATCATTTTCCCATGGTCGTGCGGACAAATTCCCCGAACCTCGTCTAGGCAAGCAATGTTTACAGCTGAGTGTTCGGATACCATGATACGGAAATGCAGTCTGCAGAAGAATACTGAAGTCAGGAAGTCCATGACTATATGGAAACCGGAGGAACATTCATAGTTAGGATTTCTCCGTTTTTTGAAAAACGTTTTGACTTTGTGCTGGTGTCAATTGTGATTGTACGTTCAAATAGAGTAATATTTACGAATATAAATATTATTTCGTCTTCTTAGAAACCTACTTAAATGAGCTTCACTTAAAGAACACTATAATCATATGATTGTAATCTGCATTCTTGAGATGCTTTTCTATATGGGTACCCAAATGGCTCCGCATCTTTTGCATAAAGGAAACGCTAGTACATGCTTGTTGCAATAAATACCATCATAGCCATTGATACAATTTGGAGTTGGAACATTTAATGACAAATAAGGAAAAAATCAGTTGCGTATTAATTTAATGAAAGGTTAAACAAAAAAGTATAGTTATTACATTACGGTTCTGTATTATAATCGTATTTTATGGCCACAGCCTTCTGACCGTTTGCGATAAATTGTCACCTTTCATATTCATTTCCCTACTAAACTTTATCCAAATATTTAAATTTTTCTTAGTTAAATGCCAAGAATGATAATATTCACTATCTACCTAAAGTTAATTAAAAATCATAAAAACAGTCAAAAATATAAACCTAACACACCAGGTGAATTGGGAGTCCATCACCTATAAGTTTGAGTGAAGTAATATGTACTCCGTATTTTATTTGCTCTTCTTCTTTTCTTGATTGTTTTTTTAAAATAATAAGCCTTATTGGGTATTTATGAGTTGTGCACGTCTCATATTTAAAAATTTATTGAATGTTGGAACTGAAAGAACCTTTACTCAAACTACATTGACATATCCAATCAGTCAAGCACTTCATTTGGAGTACATGATAGTTTACGGGCTCTTGCCTCTTTAGAATATCTTAAAAGCTACAAAATATATATAAGCAAAGCAAAATTAACAAAAATGAAAGTAAATAAATAAGAATGAAGACATGTATATGAACTCACATGAAATGATTTCCTACATTGGACGAGGCTGTTCAAAGAACTTAGTTGCTAAATATTACAATCCATTTAAAAATTAAAATATTTTATATTATATGCATAATGCATTGATAATTATACACTATTATTGTTTATATAAGATTGTAAATAATTTTTAGTAGAAACCGGGAAAGAATTTGCTCGATTAAGTATAAATTGAACAAGTCACAAATTTAATATTTAGATGAAAATAGTTATGTGCTTTATAATATAAAACTAAACTTATTAGTTTAGAACAAAAAAAAATATAATATAAAATTAAACAATTACAATAAATCGTAGAAAATAGAATGTTAGAAGATGTGCGTATGAAGAGAAGACGACTGATCTGATGAAATAACACAAATAATGAAAAGCATCGCAACAAAAATAAACAAAAATATTATGAATTACTAAACTAAAAACGACTTTCCTTTCCAGTGGTCCTTCCTTTCCAGCGGGAAGTAGAGTGCATGGTAAGTATGCCGTCGCGAGGGTAGGGTTTGAGAAAATCCGCTGAGGCCGGTTTCGCGTCGCACGCGTTACGCGGTACCTTTGTTGGTTTTGTTTTTCTTTAGCGTAGTTTTTTTTTCGGATTTACGTTAACGTAGTGTATTTTTCGGTACCGCGTCGGTAAAATTCGGGAACACGAAATAGAAATTAGATTTGTTTGGTACTTTGACTGGATAAATGAAGAAATACGGAGTAACATAAAATAGGTTTCTTCTCCGTATGATTGTGTTTTCTACGCGTTTGAAACGGGCGTTTAATGGTGGCTGAAAAATTGTAAATGAGCGTAATCCATTTTGAGACCCGCGACCGAAATCCTCTCCGATCTAGCTGGCCGACAAGCAGCCACCGCGAAAATGGATTACGGTGCACGGATTGGTTGACCGGTTGGTACCATTCGTTGGCACGACTCAGACTTAACGTCTAGAACCGATGAGAGGTCGGTTCCTCATTCGGACTTAGACAATAAAAATCATTACAGACAGTTCATCGCTGCTCGGATTTCGAAATTGGAGGACACTGTCAATGGATAGTTGAGGCGCCACTTGCAGGAAGTGAAGGCCGGAGAAGGGCTGTAGTGCTACGAAGAAGAAAAATAGGATTCCTTGAACTAGCGAAGGTGCATTAGAGGACAACGTAGGGCCTTCCGTCAGTAAAAAACAAAGGAAATTTTCATGAGTTCTCGCAAAATTATTGGCAATTTGTTTTGTATTACCGGAAAAGCAACAGCGCCATCAATAACAATTACAACGCTCTAAAATCATCCTGGACTTTACTTTCACCGCCTTGGATCTGCATCTCTGATTGTGGATGACTGGATGATGGTAGTATTTTAGTCTATTAAACCTTTTTGCAGTGAGTACGACGCAATATGTCAGGCTATAAAACGGTTGCATAAATTTTGTATACAATTCCAAGACCATCAATCATGCGAGCAGACTATGTCATACCAAACGAAGAATTAACTAATAACAATGATATATTGTCAACAAATATGAAAGGCAGCAGGAGATCGATATTTATGTGTGGCAACCATCTCATACGATGATCTATGGTAAGACCGGGATATTTAATTTCTAGCACATTTTACAATTTTTCACCGCTAATTTTTAGGTCAACTTCTATGTCTTTCTTATTCTTTTGTTTGAACACAATGTATTTTGTCTTTCTAGTATTCAATGCTAGCTTTTTTCGATAAAGTGAAGCATCGAGAATACTCTTGTACGTTTGAAAGCCAAACTGCTTCGGATTTATTATAGAATTGTCCATAAAGAAAAATTTTAAACGATTATTTACAAATTTATCGTATATTTTACTAAGGGCTATTAAAAGTGCAACAGGGCGGCTATTATTCGGGTCTAGATGATATCCTCCTTTGATTTTTGGAATTATTTTTCCCAATATCTCTTCGTCCGGAAATGTTCCATTTCTAATATGCTCGTTTATAAAGTTTCCCGATGGTTTAGCTATCTCCTCTTTGACTAGAATAATTTCAGGTATGGTGATGTTGTCAATACCTGGTGCTGCATTTTCAAATCTTCGATTGTATTTAATAATTCTATTCGCTTGATGAATATGAAAGATGGACTTTGTGATATTGAAATAGCTAGTTGACTTGTCACTCAGCTCCTTGGTAATTTTTTCACCAATTATTTTATTTGGTTTCAGCAGTTCATTTAAATCAGCTCATTAAGTACTATGCGCTAGAAAATGCATTATGAAAAGTTACGCAAACCAAACCTTCCATTAGGATTAGAGCATTGGTGAGGAAAAAAGAAGATTAACAGCTGTTTTGCATCCTCATTTCGAAGAATTATATTTCGGATCACGAGGTTTTTCACTCGATATTAGGCATGTCATATGAAATTAGTGTGCCCCCTTATACGGATATATTGAACATTGTCTGGATGGAACACTTGACGAAGTGACGAAATGTGAATTCAGATTGCATGATCGTTGTGTGGTGAAAAAGAGTGATGGGGTGAGTGGTAGGGAAAAGAGGTGTTTAAAAAAATAAGCATGAGTTATTTTCCCCCGGAAACAGAAACTTCCCTATGTAGGACAGGGGAGGGAATGGGCATGCTTGCGTCTTATTCAAAAATTCTTTTGATGTTTCTGGTATTAGTTTCGATACAATTGTAGTGAAAGTAGGTATAAGAAATGTCCGTAAATTACTGCAGCGATGGTCTGCTGTCTGGCGATGCGTGAATGCGCTGGCTGGCTAGCGTTGCGGTGTCATGGAGCGGGTTCTCTCCCCCAGCACAAGAACCCACTACAAAAGAATTTCGCATCTACGAATTTCTGTGGTCAAATAAAGGTTGACCGAAGTCGAAAAGGAGGTAATCAACTAAGGGTCGGAAATTCTTGACGCAAATTACAAACTGGACCTGGGGAAGACAGACGAACTTAAGAGGACTTCGTCGTTATCGACGATACTTATGTCACACAAATAAGAGTGGGGCATCCAGATAGAGGTTGTGCCCCCTCGCAACCTCCCAACCGGATCAATATCCAAACGTAGACGTGGCCATATATTTCTCATTTGAGTGGAAAACTCATACAAACATAATTTGCATGAGTTTTCCCTTCAAATGTGAAATATAGACGTGGCCAATTTATGTTATAGAATTATGTGATGGAATCGCATAATTATGTGATGGAAACACATAACATAAAAGGGCATGCGAGCGGAAGGCCACTCTACCCGGCAAGAGCCCCTGTTAAACAACAAAAACGGAGGAGCCCACCCGATGGCTAGCCCATACTAGCGGAGGAGCATCGATGCGGGTCCTATAACCGGTTAGGTAAAACGAAATTACTTGGTAAAAACAAAAAAATGGAGAGACCGAAAGGTATAAGTTTTAACAATTCATTTTATTTTTTTGCATTCAATGGCAATAATATTAACAAAAGAGGACTTCCGCGTTTTTCGATATTGGATCTGAAATTGTTATTTTAAAGTGCAATTTAATTGCTATTATGGATGATATTTACTTTACTTTAATTGTTTCAAAAGATTTAATTGAAATGTTCTTAAATTCGCTGCAGTGTTGAAAAACTTAAATTTTGTAAGTTAGAAAATGCTACGCATGCTTTTATGGCCAAAAAGAAAAACGTCCGGAAATTTATTCTCGTTAAATTCAAGGAATGAATTTCGTGAATCAAACACTTCAGCCTAATCAAAATTTTAACCGGGTTCCGAGCTAGACTCAACAAAGTCCGAATTTATGCTTGAGATATTGTTTTAGGAGTGCAAAGCAACAAAAATATTGGCACAACTTGAAGATTTTTAGGGACAAAAATATTAGCTATCTTCCGAGTTATTTTTAAGAAAGACATTAATACAATTAATTTGGCAATAAAACCTATTGCAGTGGACAAACCATTGAAAACAAACTTTTCACTTCGCTTTTAGTTCTGCCAAATGAAATGTTGTTGTCATGAAGTGATTGTAGCGCAGGTTCAAGGTATGATGATTTTTATAGAAAGAGTAGGAACTTAAGTCCCTATGGAAGCTTGCGCAAGAATTTTCAAGCGGCGCAGAATGATTTTTAGTAATACCTTTGCGAGTTTCGTTTTGATTCCTTTATAATTTAGCATTTACTCCAGCAAATGCTTCGCTCTAATACATGTACTTGGCAAGGTTATACAATTATGGTTGACTACTCTCTTCTCATGAATTGCGTTGTTGTGGCATGCTTGATCTTGAGAAGACCCTATCCTCAGCCAAAACTACAATACGGCCCATTCATCGCAACGCAAGAACCTGAAGCGAGTTTGGAATACGGATGTGAAAATTCCACGGGACGTTGATACCGATTTATTTCCTTAGTGAAGCGAATTACATGTACCGAGCGTGTGGTTAGAAAAAAAAAAGAATCAAATTTTAAATTTAATTGTTTATTAGTCGAGAGCTAGATCACAACTGAACTAAATTTACTCCTTTACTTTAAAATCAAAAGTTACAAATGTAGCATTTTTGCGTGAATGCAACATGCTGAGTTTAGAAAAATGCAAAATTGTCTAAAGTTCTTAGACAGTAATTTGATGAGAAAGTGCTGAATTTAGAATATAGAAAATTGTATGAAGTTCTCTGGCCGTAACTTGATGAGTTGTCTGCTCGTGGCGGATATTCCGAAGGTGTTCAAGGTCGATCATGTTTTATGCGCCACGTGACACGTGTGTCGGTTGTCGGTCATAACACCTCCCTCCGTAGATGAAAGCAATGGCCAGATGAAGCGAAGTTCTTGAGATTCGATGGCAGGAGCTTTCGTGGTGTTTTGGAGATCAAATCGGGCTCGATCGGGGCTCTTGAAAATCTTAAGCGCAACCAGGAACAGGATGATGACGAGGATGATGCCAAGCACGCCTAAGGTAACGTAAAATGTTTCAGGTTTGATTATTTGGAGCTCTTCTATGGCGTTGTTCTCGGGGAACGAATATTTTCCGAGATTTTCGAACGATATTTCCATGGAGTAGTTATTTTCTGAAAAGGTAAGTGTTGAAGGATATATATTTATTTCGCCCCAGTGGACGTCTTCCAAGGATAACTATTCTAGGTCGTTGATTTTAATTTGGCAGTTCTTTATATGGATTAGTTTTGTTCGTTTGATGCTCTGGTTGTTTGGTCCACAGGATGAGGTGACGTATACTTCCTTTTGGCTGGTGATTAGGATACATCCGGGCTCAGGTTGACTGATTTCGTCGTATTTGTCATATGGTCTGAGTTCGCAGCTAGCCGGTATATTCTTAAGCAGGTTCCCGATGCATTTGTCCTGTTTCTTGTTTCGATGCATTGCCGATTGCTTGTAGTAGTGGATTCTCTCTATTTTAGGACATTTCGCATTGCTGAATTGAGTATCATTTAGGGAAGTTATTAGGAAAGGAAGGGTATCTATGACTTTGGTTCTGTTGATTGAGAGAGGGATAATGTGGAACAGGGAGTAATTGAAATTCGACAATTGCGGTATCTGAACGTTGAAAATTATGTTTGTACTGTTGTAATATGCCTGCAATTCTAGTAGTTCGTAAATATGTTCGTTCAATATGAGGTGCGTATTTTGTTTTGCAAGAAAGGCTTGAATTTGTATGAGTTCCGTATGGCTTAGGATCTGTTTCGAAATAATATTCAGTTTAGCAAGAATAATAGCTTCCGCTATATTAGTTAAATGATTATTTAGGAGACCAATGTTGTAGTTAATTTGCGTAAGAAATTTTAAATATCGGATATAATTATTATCAGCTCTAATTTTGTTTCGCATTTGACGTAAGGTATGATTCAAAAAGTTTTTAATAGTTAGCTGTTGTGAATTTATATGATTTGTGATGTTCTCAAAACGTTGTACCATTTTATTATTGATTGCGATTTGTTGATTAAGATTCAATTTGAGGTTATTTTCATTGGCCATTATTGTTTCAATTTCCTTGTTCAGTTTGCGTCCATGTTACCTGTTATCCCTTTTATAAGTGTTCCGAGTCCGTTAATTAGTCCTCTCTTAGTCCTGAATTTTGGAGTGAGTGAGTCGAGTTTGTATTTTAATTCGTCAAGTTTTATGTTTGTGATTTTAATTGATTCCTTCAGGTTTCGATGTAACCGAGAGCAATCAATGATTCTTCAATTTTGTCAATGCTTGTCTGATATTGTTCGAGTCGTATTATATGTAGTAGTTTGTTGTGTCCCTGGATGATCCTGGCTTGACCCAGTTGTAGTGGTAGTATCCCGTTGTTGTTCATCAGGTCGTGGATTCCATCTTCTGTCCTGAAATTTACGTTTCCTTTTTAGTTTTGATCTATGGAGTTTCTGGTTCTTAGTAGTAATTAATGTAACGTTCTTATTTTTCCTAACCTTATGCTTACTAAACCTAGGTATAAGTTTATTTCCCCTACATTCTTTTCTAAATCTTTTTCTTCTCTATTTACGTTTAATTTTCTTATATTCTTATCTAAGTTACGTTCTAGGCGTTCTTTAATTAAAGGAAATGTTTGAGATTGAAATTCATTAAGTTTTCTGAGATATTCGTGGATAGTGTTTTGCTGGAGTTCGTTATTAAATTTATAGGTGCGGCCATAAAATATTTCATAGGGGGTGTGCTTTGTAGCAGAATGAATGGAATTATTATAAGTTATTATGGCTTCATTTAGAATATCATCATGGTCTCTTTCTGTCCGTTTATTGTAAATTATTCTATAAATTTCTGTGAGGGTCGAGTCTAGTCTTTCAACGGTAGCATTACTAGAACTTTCTTGGTATGAAGTTATGTGGTGATTAATACCATATTGTTTACAAAAATCTTTGAATATGAGTGCCGTGAACTCGGGACCGGGGTCAGATACAAGTTGTTTAGGGATTCCATATAAACTGATGTAATGTCGTAAGGATTTGATAATAGTTAGGCTATTACCGACTGGAAGTGTATATGCTGCAAGAAATTTTGAGAATTTATCTGCTATGGTCAAGATTTTATTATGGTTAATAGTGTATACGTCTGTATGTAAAACATCGAGTGGTTTATTGGGTATTATAGAAGCCTTGAACTTTACTTTTGGAGTATTGCGATCGTATTTCATAGTTTGACAGGTTTCACAATTATTGTCAATTTAGTAATTTTTTTGTTTCATGAATGGGAAGTAGAATTCGCGCTGAAGGTGTAAAGTTGTCTCATTTATACCTGTAATGTGACGCCTACGCCCGGGAATCGAAGTGATTCCGATCCCGAACCCTTGCAACCGGCCAGATGGGTATGTCCTCGAAGTGCCAGCGGAATTCATCTGTCGTGCGGATATCGTTGCGCAGAAAATATTTCTTTTCTTTCCAAATATTTAGATCTGTGGATATAAATATTCGAAATATAAAATTAATCCAAACCCCGACACATTTCGAGACATATCCATCTGGAAATGCCCCTCCACCGTGGCCATCGAAAAACTATGCCACTGGCGACAAATGGAGAGGCACATTGCCGCCATGTGGCGTGCCATTCCACACACATCTGTTTTGTCCGATGTGACAGCCGGTTGGATTTGACAGCCGCATGGAGAAAAAGTAGAAGTGTCGGTGGCGGAATGTTGGCGCGGTCCTGGATTTGGTTAAAACTATTAAGAGGTAATTTTTTTTCGTTTGGCTGACATCGACGAATGCCTTACCATGTTTTGCTTGCAGCTCATCGCCCCATAAATTGGATTGCTGACACGCAGAAAGAAACGCAAACTTAGGTTAACTTAGCAGAAAACACTGAAGGAAAGTTTTTTGAGACAACATCAAGCATTCAACTTGTCTGGCGAGAAGGACTTTTTCGCTCCAAGACAATCGTCTGCTGCCGAACAAAAAAGTTCCTGCTGGATCAGCTCACAGCTGGTAATCGAAACATTCCTGGAAAGAGTGAACCATTTGAGCTGTTCATGTATAGGAAGGATTTGGATGAAAACTACAAGGAAAACTCACACTTATGTCTATGGCGGCGTGATAATATGAATTGTTGCAGAACTATGTTCGCGTGAAAACAACCAATCCCGAAGAGTTCATCTTTACATCATCTTCAGTTTACTCCAGCTGGGACGAAAAAAGGCGAAAAGGCTTCGTTACAATCACTGTGAAACACATGGAGGATCCTAATTGCCCAGCTAAGTATTATTAGGAATAGTGAAGACGATAGTATCGGAAATAATCATAAGTGATGAGGCATAAATCGATATTACTGTCTTTTATGAATTAAGCAAAGAGTGCGTTGAAATAAATTTAGTTCAAAGCAACGTGGATGAGAGGGGAAGATTTTAACCAACAATCTTTCTATCGTTGCCAGGATGTTCTACAATCGTTAACGTGAAATGACCTTCAAAGTAACGACGTTTCTTTTGTCTATGTCTTTCCCTACTTTGTGCAGATAAAGGGATCTGCCACCGGGAGATCTTTTTCAATATATTTCGACTGTGAACTCATTAAAGTTGAAATTGAACTTCATTGACGAGGTTTATCCATGAATAAACTTTAGATGTCATATCCCACAAGAAATGAACCTACTATTCCTGCAAAAAAAAACCCTTCGATGATCTCATAAGACTTTAATTTTCGTAAATATTTTTTTTTGAAAAACATCTACCGATCCTTCATATTCAAGTGCGTCTTGCTGTGCGCAAATGGATTGAAACCTCGGTTTCAAAACTGTGTACGGTACGCTCGGAGGAGAAACGTTTGATTGATGTTGGGACTAATCAGGAAACAATGGTCGGGCTTGGTTCGCGAAATGTTTACGGATGCTGACTTTTTTTTTTGGAATTTCGTTCCCATTGGATTTGGATGTAAGAATGAAGGCAGTATGTTTGGGTGCTTGCTTTTTGATTGATGCTATGTTTTTTGAAAAGCAAAATAATCAAGAGACGGACCGTCCAGGCATGTTTTAATTCTGCTGCCCTCACGACGAAGCACAAATTCTTCTCAGAACTAAATATTACTTATAATCATATAAAATGCAATGATCTTAAACATTTACGCACTCAAAACCTTGTTAACTTTACGTATCAATTTCTGATTTTAATCTTGTTGGTAGTCTGATAATATTGTTAAATTTAGAATTGAATTTTACATTCAGTGCTTTTCAGATTAAAGTTTCTAATATCACTCGTTACCTACTTTTAAACTCTGAATGTCATAACATGAAATCAAGATTTATCTCAGATTCAGCTGGTTTCCATTTAAAAAAAAAAAAAAATAGTTAGATAAAACTGCACAATATTTACATTCTAGATTTAAACGTGATATCAAGGTGATTTGCTTTAAGAAAAGATTTGCTTGTACATTTGAATATTTACAACTTAATGAAATAAAGCTGAACGAATTTTGTAACTATCAAAAATTAATTAAATTAATTATTTTGTCATATATATAAGCGAAATTTCATGTTATGGCACCACAGTCGGTATCATTTTGAACATAAACTCAAATTTTGTTAATTGTATAGTAAATTTTATGCGAGTAAGCATTCCGTTTGCATCGATTCAGAATGCTTAGTAGAAACATCATCATATACCTAAATAGTATACAGAAATGTCAGTTGTAGAAAAATATTTTAACAACAAGTTAATAGAGTTCTAAATGTTTATTGAAAGTTGAGTGTTGTGGGCTGTTGTTTGTTTTTATTGAATCTGAAAAAAAGTAAGAATTAAAGAAAATTAGAAGTTCTCCTAGTCATTCGGCCAAAAATATTAAGAAATTACAATACAACATTTGAAATTCATATATGCATCCATTTGTTCATGACATTCAATACGGCCAGCAATTGTCTTTAAATCATTCAACTAATGCTAAAGAACGCCTAGCAAGTATTTTAATGTGCCTCTTTCTTGTGAATGTAAAAAAGAAATTGTTGTAAGACAAAAAGGATCCAAAATCTTATGATTAAAAAAGGAATGACTATTAATACATATTTACTCGATTTACAAGATGTTTTACAATTTTGCGTTGATACTAATATTCTGCATAATGCAAGATTTACGTAATATTATATATATATTAGTAGTTTTTACAAGAAATTTATTTTGTTCTTTTTTAAGCTGAAGTTATTTAATTAATATAGATAATACAATAAAAAAACATATGTCAAACCGTGAAAAAAAAAAAAAAGATTCAAAACGGGAACATTGTGACTAATGAAAAGGAAATTCACGTAGAAAAAAAAAAAATTTAATTCTAAATCGTTTATTCCAATCGATGAGCTGTAATTTGCGCTTGAAAAAGAAAACAGAAACCTAGGGTTACTTTAGATATTTAGTTGCATTTTCACGTATTTAAACTCATTACGAGTCATCAAATCAAGAAAACACCATTAGACTTAATATGAGTTTAGTAGTAGTAACAAAATTGATTAATAAGGAATTCGTACTTATTGATTGAACGAGTACTTTTCGATAAAAAAATTATTCTGAATTATTTCAATTTTTTTACATTTTCATATGCACATTATATTAAATTAAAAATATTGTTTAAATTCTAACAAGGTCTCTAAACATAATGCAATGACGAATAATAAATGAAATGGTATCCTATAATATTTAAGTAAACATGTAAACTTAATTCTTTAGAGATGAAAAAAAAAAAAAGGTTGATGTCTTAGTTAATATCACGATAGATTGATTTTGTAAAGGACTTATCTAATTTTGAAATGAGTATAGCCAGGAAACAATTACTGACCATTGTACAGAGATCTTAAAGTACGTAGAAATACATCAACAATATGTAAAGGATGTGTGTACACTTTGAAAAACAATATAAATCACTAGGTATGTAATGCTTCATTATAAGTAGATTGTTTTAATACATATTAAAAATCTAAAATTTTATACTGCATATAAAAAATGGTATGGTCACATTCATATTAAAAAGTAATAGTATATCCAGTGTGGAATAAATATTAAAAAAAAATATATCGATTTTTGAGACCTAAATAAAAACAACATGAATTGCTAAAACTTAACCACGACTTTCCTTTTCAGCGGTTCTTCTTTTTCAGTGGGAAGAGAGAGTGTAGGGTAGGTATGCCGTCGCGAGGGTAGGGTTTCGACAAATCCGCTGAGGTCGGTTTCGCGTCGCGCGCGGTACGCGGTACCTTTGATTGTTTCGTTATTTTATTTAGAGTAGTCTTCGTCGGGTTGAGTTAGAGTAGCATACTTTTCGGTACCGCGTCGGTGATTCGGTAACGCGCCTATGGTGATTTTGTAGAGCTTTGATTTGAGATCTGTGGAGAGATCACATCCAGAACTAAAGTAACGTAGGTTTCCCGTTCTGGATGAGTAGTTATTGACGCGTTTGGAAAACGGGCATGTTCAGGTGGCTGAAATATTGTAATAGAGCGTAACCCATTCGGAGACCCGCGACCGAAATCCTCTCCGAACTAGCTGGCCGACAAGCAGTCACCGCGTGAATGGGTTACGGTGCACGGATTGGTTGACCTGTTGGTACCATCCGTTGGCACTACTCAGACTTAACGTCTAGAACCGATGAGGGGTCGGTTCCGCGTTGAACTTGAAAAGTTGAAAATCATTACATACCTCTCTGGTTATTCTTCGTATGGTAGTTGTTGATATTTTGTCCTGTTCGTCGTTGTCCGTAATGTGTTTGAGGATCTGGTTGCACCTTATGAGCTCAAATACCTTTGACTGGGAAAAGAAATTTGAATAAATATTTTGGACCGTTCTAAATATAGCGTCGTTACAATAGATTGCGTTAAGTCGATTGGGTGAAAGAAACTTTTTTAAAACATCGGTAATATCCGATTGTGAATTAGATGCAATATGAACGGTTCTCCTTCGTTTATTTTTGAAAAGCATTTGAAGCGAAGATGAAGGTGCTCTGCAGGTTTGCTCTAATACTAACTGTAAGGAAAATTCATTTAAGGGTCTTTCAGATATAGGTATGCCATCGTTCATATCTTCTTTGGCAGAATGAATAGTTGCTCTGGTGGAAGACGGAATGGGTTGGTTGTGAGACTGTCCAGCTTCAGCTTTTTCGGAAGCATTTATCTCAATTTTGTTGGAGTCTGTGGTATTTATGCGGCTTAAAGCATCTGCATTATTATTGAGAGGGCCCTTTTTGTAGACTATTTCATAGTCAAAGTCTTCTAATTTGAGTCTCCATCTGATTAGCTTTGACTCATGATCCAAGTTAATGGTTTGTGGTCAGTGACAATTTTGAATATTCTCCCGAAGAGATAAGGACGAAAGTATTTAGTTGCCTAGACAAAAGCCAGAAGTTCCTTTTCTATTACAGAGTAGTTAATTTCGCTATTGGTAAGAGTTCTGCTTGCATAGCATACTGGTTTGTCACTACCGATAGGTCCTTGAGACGATACTGCACCAATGGCGTAATTGCTTGCATCGGTAGTTAAAACGAAGGGCTTAGTGAAATCCGGATATTGGTGTGGACCGTTAGTTAATAAGTCTTTGCACGTGTTGAAGGTTTTAATGTAAGTTTCGTCCAAAAGAATTTGTTTTCCTTTTTTGAGACACGAAGTTAAAGGCTTCGTTAATTTCGCGAAGTCCTTAATAAACTTGCGATTATACCCCAAAAGACCCAGGAACGATTGTATGTCCTTTTGTGATCGGGGAATGGGAAAGTCTCGAATAGTCTTAGTTTTTTCTGGATTGGGTTTAACTCCCTCTGTGGTAACAACATGCCCTAAAAAGGCGTGGGTGAATAAATAAACGTTGATTTTAGTTTAATAATTTTATTTTATTTAATAAGACGTTTATTTGCGAGCGTGCTACTGGAGCAATCGAGACGAACTGACTTAATCCAACGTCATTCGAGTATTTGTAAAGAAAACTGAGTCGCGCTCGGTTGCTACGCCGAGTACAGTTACGCACGAAAGTCATGCGTCTGTGCGCTCCAATACAAAAAGACACTGAACTCAATCAGCTTTAATACTACCGCCGTTCGAGTGTTTCTCGTTTGCTGTTATCATGTTTAGCTTGTAACATAGATCCTTGAAGCGATCTCGTGGCAGCACCTTTGTAAATATATCTGCTCTTTGATTTGCAGATGAAACGTATTCAACAACAATTTCTTTTTCGTTGACTTTCTCGCAAATAAAGTGAAAGTGAACATCTATATGCTGGGTTCTTTTGTGAAAAACTGGATTTCTGACTAGTTGGATTGCGCTTTGATTATCAACATAAAGCGTTGTTTCTTTATCACAAGGACATCCGATGTCCGACAACAATTTTCTCATCCAGACTACTTCCCGAGCAGCTGGCGATGCAGCTACGTACTCGGCTTCTGTTGTGCTCAACGTCACCAGTTTTTGTCGTTGTGACGACCATGTTACGGCTCCGTTTGACAGACAGAATACATATCCGGTCGTCGACCTCCGCGTCTCTACATCTCCGGCGTAGTCAGCATCTGAGAAACCTATCAGCTTTGATCGCTACCGCCGCTTTGATACTCGATGCCATAGTTAACTGTGCCTTTCAGATACGCGAATATTCGTTTAACCGCCTGCCAATGGGATGAATCGTGCTCGTTCAAGAATTTACTGACTGCATTTACTGCATAAGCAATGTCTAGTCTCGAAACGGCTGCTAAAAAATTAAGAGCCTACTGCTTCGCGATATGGCACGTTGTTTATTTTTATTTCGCTTTCTACGACCGGAGTCAGTGCTACGTGCGGATCCGCCGGCACGCTTACCGTTTTCACGTCTACCATGCTGAATTTTTCGATTATTTTCTTTGTGTACACGCTCTGGTGAATTACCATTTTGCCCTTTTCTTTATCTCTTTCAATCTGTAACCCGACAAAAATATTAGAATCTCCGATCGTAATTCTGAACGTTTCGCTTAATCGTTGAATGATTTTCTTAGGTGTCTCTGCGTTATCTGAGGCTACCAGCCAATCATCGACGAACAGCGCCAGATATACTTCGTCGTTTTTAAACTTCCCGGTAAACACGCACTTATCTGCTTCACATTCTTTGAAGTTAAATTCACTCAGAAACTTTGTAAATCTTTGGTTTCAACAGCGTGGTGCCTGCTTAAGCCCGTAGAGAGACTTCTCGAGCTTGCATACGACGTTTCTTGCATCTTTTTTCAGCTTCAGTCCTTCCGGAACTTTCATAAAGATTGTTTCTTCGAGTTTCCCGTACAAAAATGCAGTTTGACCATCGAACTGCACTACGTTGAGATTTTTCGCTGCTATCGTTGCCAGCAGAATCCTTAGTGAGTCATATCTCACGTCTGGGGAGAATGTTTCTTTGAAGTCAATCCCTTCACGTTGAAGAAAACCTCTCGCGCACAATCGGGCTTTGAAGCGGTGTGACTTCCCGTCGACGTCCGTCTTCACGCGGAATACCCATTTCGAATCGATTAGCCTCATGTCCGGCGTTTTTGTTACAAGTTCCCACGTACGATTTTCTTCATGCGCTTTAAATTCGTCATGAATTACACTTGCCCACTGCGTGGCTTCAGTGCTCTTTATTGCTTCTTCGTATGTCAATGGAATCACGTATTCGGCTACATTTGCATCATGCCGATACCTTCTCGGAGTTTGAATTGCGTTTCGATCTCGCAGGACTCTTCGATTTTCGCAATCTTCTTCTTCTTGCTCGTTTGCTTGTGCGTTGTCCTCGTTGTGATCTTCTTCTCGTTCTCTGACATCGACGTTGTCCTCACCGTTGTTCTCGTGTTCTTCTTCCTCGTCGATTTCATGTCCTTCGTTATCTTCTCGTGCCTCGTTCATTGGAAGAAATATTTCATATTCATCTTCCTTCTCGTTTGCTTCTACCGACGGCGGCCCGATTTTCTCGTTGAATAGGACGTTTCAAACAACGCTGACCTTTTTCTTTTCAGGATCATATACGCGGTAATTCGTTGACTCTTCCGTGTATCCAACAAAAACTTTCTTGATTGCTCGAGCGTCAAATTTTCTCGTGAATTGTTTCGGAGTGTGTACGTATGCATCTGATCCAAAGATTCGGAGATGCTTTAGGTTCGGAACCTTCCCAGTCCACGCTTCGTGCGGAGTTACGGTGCCACTCGTCCATACGGTTTGATTTAGCACGTACACTGCACAATTTCCTGCTTCTGCCCATAGAGTCAATGTAAGATTCTTCGCGATTATCATTGTACGGGCACTTTCGACAATCGTCCGATTGTCGCGCTCGGCTTTTCCATTTTGCTCCGGGTTGTACGGCGCTGTTGTTTCTCGTCTGATGCCACATTCCTCAAGATATTTGTCCATCTCTTCGTGTTACAGAACTCACGACCATTGTTGGAGCGAAGAGACTTCATTTTTCTTCCGAATTTGTTCTCGATCATTTTCTCGAAAGTTTTGAATTTTTCGAATACTTCGGATTTCCTTCTCATGAAATAGACGTGCCTGTAGCCTGTTGCTTCGTCTTTGACTGTCAAAAAGAACCTTGATCCTCCGACCGAGTTCGTCGACATGGGCCCACAGACATCTGAGTGCATTTTTTCACCTGGCTTTATTTTCTTGTTGCGCTCCATTTTCTTATTAAAGGGTAACCTGTGCGCTTTTCCAAGACTGCACGGCTCACAGAAAACATCACTTTTGTCTGTAAATGTTACGTCACTCACGAGTCCTTTTTCCGCTAATTCACGAATTGCACGCTTCCCAACGTGTCCCAAACGCTCATGCCACACGGTTAAATTCGTCGCAACTACATTGGCTTCTGCGTTGCTCCCTTGTTTCGTGACCTTGAAAAACATTCTGTACACGCCATTGTTTTGCTTCATTCCCGTGGCAAGTACTTCACTGTCACGCGCCACGATAACTTGATTATTTTCGAAACGCACTTGGAATCCCTTTTTAGTACATACTCCGACAGAGAACAGATTTTTTCGTAACTTTGGCACGTGTAGCACATTTTCGATTTTTGTATCTTGCCACACTCCATCGATCAAGCTTTTAATTTTCACTGTGCCTTCACCGGCGCATTGCAGTTTTGATTATCGCCAAGCCATACTGTAGCACCCGTATTGTCCGACTTGTAGTCTGATAGCCAGTCACGTCGGTAAGTTAGATGTCGCGATGTGCCGCTGTCGATCAGCCAGACATCGCTCTGATTGGCCTTCATCACTTGAGGCTTTGTCCACAGCACCTTCGTGGTTGCCGCACTTTTGAAGCCCGACGCAACCGAACTGCTCATTTTACCTACGAATGCACAGTCACGTGTTTTTTCGGCGCCATCGCGTGGCTTTCGCTTGTTCGGCAGCGACTCGCGAAATATAACACTGCAGTTCCTTCATGTCCTATTTATTTTCAGTCTTTTTATTTTTAGTCTTTTTATTTTTAGCATATTTTTAGCACTTTTCGTTCCTCGCGAACGACGATTTTGGGCTGTCGCAGCCAGCGCTTCTGACGTTTCTTCTTCGTCGTTGAGTCTTGGGTCCTCTCTTATCAGCCGTTCCTGGAGATTATCGAGAGTCTGCCGTACCGGATCCACACTGTCCCATGCTACTTGCAGCGTGCTGAACCTCGTGGTGAGACTCGCGAGTATATTTGCCATTGTCGTAGCGTCCGACACATCTTCGCCGATGTCCTTGAGTTGACTCGCCATATTTGTCACCTTTGCCACATGTTGAACTGCCGTATCCAATTCACTCATTCGATACGCGTGAAACTTTTGTAGCAAACCTAGTTTATTTGTTGCGGTTTTCTGTTCTTGAATTAGGCACAATTTATCCCACATTTCTTTCGCAGAAACGCAGAACAATACACACACCTGTTGCGTCTCGTCGAGATTCGGCCTCGTGCCGTCGACGACATCGAGAACATCATTCATCACAAATAAAGCATTTACTTGCGCTTTCCAGCCTTGAAAATTCGTTCCGTCAAATGGCTTCATACCCTTTACTGAGATGCCGACTGACATCACGGATTCGATTTACACTCCGCACGTTTTCACTCTCGTTAACTTCGACACAACCGAACAATAGCCGACTTCCGTTCCGCGCCATTTGGAACTCATCGAGTTAATATTTTTTACTTTTTGTTCTCCTGATTTTCACAGTTACTACGTAAACTGGGCCCATAACCTGTTAGACCAGGAATGGGATAACAAGTTTGGGTGAGTAAATAAACGTTGATTTTAGCGGTTTCGTTGTAGGTGATGAACACTCCTCAGGAGCTGCCACATGCCATCACCTACAGGGCAGCTCGACCGCGTGGTCCCAAGGTGGGTATTGGACCTTATATACATGTGGGAACACACCCAACATGCAAGTTATACGAGCCGTAAGCTTCCACATAGACTATGGTTGTCGACTACAAAGTGTTGAGAATAATGGTGCCAGTCTCCTAAGTGAAAGAACCACTTATTCTTTCACCCGGGCCATCTTTGGCTATCAACATGATAGCACATGTTCTTGGCCCGATGGAGACCAGCGTTTCCAGCATAGGGCTGGTGCCAGCAAACAGCGGTTTCGTTGTAGGTGATGAACACTCCTCAGGAGCTGCCACACGAAACCGCTGTTTGCTGGCACCAGCCCTATGCTGGAAACGCTGGTCTCCATCGGGCCAAGAACATGTGCTATCATGTTGATAGCCGAAGATGGCCCGGGTGAAAGAATATGTGGTTCTTTCACTTAGGAAACTGGCACCATTATTCTCAACACTTTGTAGTCGACAACCACAGTCTATGTGGAAGCTTACGGCTCGTATAACTTGCATGTTGGGTGTGTTCCCACATGTATATAAGGTCCAATACCTACCTTGGGACCACGCGGTCGAGCTGCCCTGTAGGTGATGGCGTGTGGCAGCTCCTGAGGAGTGTTCATCACCTACAATGAAACCGCTGTTTGCTGGCACCAGCCCTATGCTGGAAACGCTGGTCTCCATCGGGCCAAGAACATGTGCTATCATGTTGATAGCCAAAGATGGCCCGGGTGAAAGAATAAGTGGTTCTTTCACTTAGGAGACTGGCACCATTATTCTCAACACTTTGTTTATTTTAGTTTAATAATTTTATTTTATTTAATAAGACGTTTATTTGCGAGCGTGCTACTGGAGCGATCGAGACGAACTGACTTAATCCAACGTCATTCGAGTATTTATAAAGAAAACTGAGTCGCGCTCGGTTGCTACGCCGAGTACAGTTACGCACGAAAGTCGTGCGTCTGTACACTCCAATACAAAAACACGCTGAACTCAATCAGCTTTAATAATTTCCGTAAAATTTGTATTAAAAAATTTTTCGGCCTTAAGGGGTTGGTCCAAATAGAGACTTTTTTCCTCGTTAGATTTGTTGACTATTTCCATCCAACTATACCAGTCTTGAGCAAGATATATTCCTTCTGGGATAATCAATTCGGGATCGATTTCCGTGTGTTTGATATAAATATCTCCGTTTTGAATATCTACTAGGAGTTTCACTAAAAATTTGGAGCGAGGGGGAATAACATATTTGCCGGAAGTAAAATTCGGTTTGAAATGTAAAGGAATAACGGAAAACATTGTAGTGAGTACTCTATTCATAAGATCCACTTTAATTCCGATTGATGTCATTGCGTCAAGTCCTAGTAGTCCGTCAAAGTAGCCGTGGAATTTAAAGGCGAGGAATCGTGTGTAACCTGGAGTTTGAAATTCATCGAAATTGGGAAGTGTAACCTCCCTGTTAACAGCATGTTTATTTAATATGGTAGTAATACTCTTATATCATCAGGATGGATAAACTCCGGGTTCAAAAATGATGAAGAGGAACCTGTATCTATAAGAAATTTCAATGGTCTACCAAAAGGGGAAGAAATGTTGATGTATTGGAGAATGAATCCGTGTTTGTTAACTGCTAGGGATCCTGCTGATTTTTCGATGCAGACTGTTGAAAATTTGCATCTATTTCACATTCCCTGGTTTGTGAATATTTAGGTTCAGTTTGATAGTTGTAATAATCATCAAGATTTAATATATGTGGGGGCTCTCGATATAAATTAGGTAAATAATTCTCAAAGACATCGTAAGGAATAATTTGCTCTTCATTAGAATTACTATTTTCGCTTAAGTGAAACAGTTCCTTGCTTCTAAAATTCGGAGGACCAGCGGACCTGAATAAGTTATTATTGCTGGTATTATGGCGAATTTGTGAATTCGGTTTAAAATGACATGATGAAGTATCCATTGGTTCAGGTTTAGGTCTATTTTGCTGTTGGTTTTGGCTGAAATTGGAGTTTTGCGGAAAGTTATTCCTAAATGGTTGGCTTCCAAAAGGTGTGTTAACCTGTTGGCGCTGAAAATTAAATGGCCTGAAATTTTGCTGGAATGGATTTGGCTGAAAATTAGATTGTTTCCGCGGGATATTGCACGGGGTTGCTAAAAGTTGTTGTATAAAATTGAAAGGCCTAGTGTAATTTGGTTGCGAAAAACTAAAATTATTCCCTTGATAGTAAGGTAACGATTTTTGTGTGTTAAAAATGTTTTGTGTGGGTAACCGTGTGTTTAAACTCTTGGAAAAAGGATTCAATTTACTGTTATTTGATGATTGCGGAAAAGTTTTATTAGTTTCCGTTCTGAAATAGTAAATATTCTGTTCTTTTATTCAGAACAAAAATGCTTTGGCCAATGACGTAGGTTTCATGGCGCGAATTGTAGAACCTAAAGGTTCTTTAATACCTGAAAGAGAACCGTTTAAACACATTTCGGAATATAATGACTTTTTCGCCGTAACCACGCTTGTATCCTTTTCGTGGATGCTAACATGATTTGTCAAGCTAGCGAGTTTTTCGACAATCTCACTGTAAAATTTCTCGATAGTTTCTGTCGTCTGTCACATTCTATGTAAGTCTCGTATAAGTAACGTCTCGTTCCGTTTGTCCGCGTAATGTTGTATCAAATGTTCTTTAATTTTATCCCAATCAAGTGGCGTTCCGTAGTTATTAAGGACTTCGTTGGCCGGTCCAACGATTTTGTTCCTTATTGCACGTAAAAGTAACTGGCCATAACCAGTGCCACTTGTATATGAAATCATCTCTAGTAATTCATCGACATTATCAATAAAATCATAGAGAAGTCGAGGATTCCCTTAAAATCTTGGGAGATCCTTAATTGCGTCTGGGATGCGAAGCAAATTAAATACATCCACTGTTGTCACGTTATTGGTCCCAGTTGAAGGCATTTTGCCTGAACAAGTATTTCCTTCTGACAATTCGGAACTATTATAAATCGCGTCTGAATGAATATTTCCTTCACTATTTGGTTCTAATTTGTGATTACTATTCACTAAATTCAAATCGCAACTACTATTTAAATCAAAAACACTATTTGCACCACTCGCGTGAAATTCCAAAACCCGTTCCGTTAAATTTTTATAAATATTGCCGAACTTCGGATAGGGACTTAATTTCTTAAATGATTTCTTGGGTAAAGGCATAGGATATTAATTGGGAAATTAAATATAATAATATATAAGGATAATAATAATCCTTATGAGGATGATAAAAATTCAGTTTATGCTGTAGCGAAATAATTTGTCCTAAATAAAAACCACTTACATGCAAATTGTAACCATTTTATTCATGGTTTCGGCTAATGATCCAACTGCACCTTTGGGAACACTTCACTTCGCGAAACCGGCGATCACAGAAATTATTTTCACTAATCCGACGATGTACTTCTGCTTTGCTTCAACTATTCCGCCGCGTCAATAATCCGTTGGCACTTCACGAAATCTTTTACAATGGTACTACTGGATCACTTGCCGCCTACAAGACTGCGCCAATTACATGTACCGAGCGTGTGGTTAGTAAAAAAAGAATCAAAATTTAAATTTAATTGTTTATTAGTACTTTAAAATCCAAAGTTACAATTGTAGCATTTTCGCGTGAATGCAAAAATGCTGAATTTAGAAAAATGCAAAAAATGTTGAATTTAGAATACACATACTCAAAAAAAAGTCAGCGTACATCTCATTAGTACAAACTGAATTATGTTGGAATCGTATGAATCAATAATGTGATCTTGATTTAATCATTTCGATAAAAGAGCCTAAACTGCAAGAAATGTATTGAAGCAGGTTTGTTTAAAAATTCCAAAAATTATCGAACATATAGTAATTTCAATACTTGGAAGTCTGTGAGCAGCCTCAAAAAAGTCTGCGTACACATCACAAAATTTGGGGATTCCCCGAAATGTGCAATGTTGATGCCTTCATTTTTTCATTGTTCTGCGTGACAGTACTTCATTGGAAAATTGTCTGTGTGTTTTGCGTGAATAAAAGACTATTCTTTAATATGGAAGTAGAAAATAAGGAAATCAGTGTTAGTGAGCGTAAAGTCATAGTAAAATTGCGTGAAAACGGGAAAAGTTTTCGTGAAATCGCAAAATTAGTTGGGAGAACCCATTCCTCGGTCCAAAGGGTTGTTGCTAATTACAAAGAAAGCGGTTCGATTATTTCACGGCATCGGTCAGGACGCCCTCCCAAACTTACAGCACGTGAACGTAGGAGTATTATTAATACTGTGAAACAAAATCCCCGATTAACCGCGTTTCAAATTGCGCAGGATATAAGAAAGAAATACAATAGAACAATAAGCGATGAAACAGTGCGCATAATTCTCAGAAAAGGCTGTCACGGGAGCCTTCCACACACACATGGAAACAAACAAACGGAAAAAAAAGAAACAAAAAAAAAAATATAATAAGTTCTCCGCGAGTATAACTTCCCGAGCCAACTGAAGTCGAGGTTTAACGATGTATGTAACGCTTTATATTTTGTATCACACTTAGAAATTAGTATTAAGTAGGTTCTAAGCAGATTAACGAGCACTTCGCTGACAATGCATTCAATCATTGTGCTGAAATGTCGAAAGCGTGCGATTAATTTCACCGAATCGGACCGGCAAATACTGATGAAAGTGTACCGGTTACAACTTTAGCCGGGCTGACGAGTTTATCAGATTTACTAAGCGAGCTTCCTGTATACAGATTCCATTTCGAGTGTAACGTCCCTAAATAAATCGTTACTGTTCCATACATTGGTAGCTGATGAATCCAAAAACCTATTATCGGTTCGTGATGATAATCTAGTAAGGCAACTAGTTAATGCGATAGAACAAACAAGCTCAGATCATATAGAATTAAAGCCACAATACGCTTATAATCAACTTGGCACAAATATAAATGAGACGCCGGAATTATTGCAAGGCACTTATACGTTTAGGCCTATCGTATTTAATACTCCTCCTAGCCAACGGATACAAATGAACAATTCAGTAAATACAAATTCTCCTGTATCAACTCAACAAAATGCACTACGCGCCAGCAACAAGCTGCAATGCAACGGCAGCAATATTACCATCAATCGCATATTCAAGTGCAGAAGCAAGCCCAAGGTAACCAGCCACACATTCAGCAGCATCCGCCAACACATAGCACATTTGGATACGATCGCGAACACAATATAGGACGGAAAAAGTGTCCAGCAGATATCAGGACGGCAGTAGAAATGTAGGCGGAAGTGGGGGAGCAGGTATACCATATGTTGAGCAACATGTATTGAATCTGTCATCTGCATCGAAGCAGCAGCAGCAACAACAACAACATCAACCATCATCGCGTCATAGCTCATCAAATGTTCCATCGTTCCATCACCATATTATGGCATTTAAAGCTCGCAAGATGCCAGCTGACACGACACGCGGGTAATGCTGTGAATGCGATAAAACTGGTGGAACATCGAAAAGCTCCCTGATATGAAAGCGTGGCCACCAGGGGGGATATAAGACCCCGGATGGAGCTTGGAAACCTTCTTTTTCGACTGCGCATTTTACCTGGAGGGAGCTCGAATTTTTTGTGGCGGAATTCTTTGGAGGTTAGAACGAGTTCAAGGATTGAGCGGGGGAATCAAGGAGGCTTTCAGATCAGCGAGGAGAGCGTTCTTCTACGACCGAGGTGGATCGACAGCAGAAGTTGGCGGCAGCAAGATTGGGGGCCCCCCGAGTCGAACAAGCCGGTTGAAGGGTGCAAGTTGGGTATAATTTTTCATATACTTCTTTTTTTAAATACTTTTTGTATGTTATTAAACTGTGTAATTAAATTGTTTGTTTGTGATTTAGAAAAAGAAAGAAAAACATTTGAGTGAAGTAGTGAAGTGGAAATTGTGAAGTTGGCTCGGGAAGCGAGGTGGCATTCCCGTACGAGCGACGCCCCGTGTGTGGAAAGCTCGAGGGTGCTTCGCCGCCACGTGGTGTGACCCCGAAATTGTTCAGGGCTCTTCCCTTGTTTTAGGTTCCCCCGCCCTAGTCGTGGTCGCGGTTAGGGAGGAAAGGCGGTGCATGATCGCATTGCGCGTCGTGTCGCGGACAGTGTCGGTGCGAGCCTTTTGGCGAGTCGCGATTCTCGCTTGGCGACTCTTGTGGGGCCCATTGGCAAAGCGAGTGGCGCACGGCCCCTCTCCAATGGGCTAACCGGGTCCGAGAGCCCCAGTCAGGAGCTCCACCAGAGGGCACGGAAGCGATATTCAGTCGCGGAATTGTTACATTCAGTCGCGAAATTGTTACATTTGGCGCCCAACGTGGGGCCGTAAAGTCGAGTTTTAGTGGTTACGAAAAAAGTGAAAGTTTTGAAGTGATCGTGTAATATTGCGGGAGTGTGTAGAACAGTGGAAAGTGCTCAGTGCAAGTGGAAAAAAAGGCCGAACGTGAGTGTTGTGCTTTCCATTTGCGGGAGTGTGATTTTGGGTGAATTGGCCTGTACAATTGGTGGAAAAAAACGGGTGTGAGAGTAGTGATTGTTATTGCGGGAGTGTGAATTTGAGCCTTAGATAGTAGTATTGCCTATGTAAAATAAATAAAGATAGATTATTTTCTTTTGATCCAGTAGAAACTAAGTTTACTCACATAGTGATAACATTAAGCACGGTACAGGGAATATGGCACAGGTCGGGCGTTACATGGTGGATCGACTCAGCAAAGAGGAGCTTTTATATGAGTTGCATATCCGGGGATTGGAGACTGGTACGGTGGAGACCATGCGGAAGATGCTGCGGGATGCCGTTCGGGGAGAGGGCTCAGCGAACACTTCCATCATCACTAAGAAGTACCCCTACACCTACGAAGAGGACATGGAAGCGGTGAAGGAAAAATTCCAGGAGATCCAGACCATGATGGAGGCGTTCAAAGGCAGTACTCGATCTTCAGACTTCCTAAAAATCAAGGCCAAGATAAGGTTTGCGATCCGGAGGCTGGAGAATGCACCGTGGGAGGTAGAGGACCCGGACGAGGAGGCCGACAATTTGAAGAGGCAGCTGGTGATGGCGTTGGGCCAGCTGGAGGGGAAGGTTGAAGTTGGGAAGACGGCAGCTGATGTGGAGGATGAGATGCACGAAGCTGGTGCTTTGGAAATACCGGTTGGACAAGGGTTCCAGGATGGAAAGTCGGATGAGGACATAGAGACCCCACTAGAAAAATCGAGTGAACATGGTCAACCGGAAGTGGCTAACGTTCTAGAGGAAATCGGGAGGATTGAGCCTCTACAGCCAATAAGTCGTCTGAACTCTGCGGTTCCCAAAGGGCTAGACATTCATAAATGGGGCTTGAAATTCTGCGGAGACTCTGGATCCTTGAGTGCGTTCCTGGAGCGAGTTGAGAAGCTACGATTAGCTCGGGGAGTGTCCACCGCGCGGCTCTACCAATCAGCCGTGGAGTTGTTTGAAGGCTAGGCACTAGTGTGGTTTCGTGCCAACCGGGCTAGGGTGAGCTCATGGGCGGAATTGGTGGTAGAACAGCGGGCCGAATTTCTTCCTCCAAATTATGATCGGAAATTGCTGGAGGAAATCAAGGAACGCACTCAGGGTCCTGACGAGTCTGTAGGAATGTATATCGCGACCATGGAGGGATTATTTCGCCGGAGGACAATCCCCTGCTCTGAAGAGGACAAGCTGGAGATACTACGAGCGAATCTTACACCCTTCTACCAGACACAACTGTCCTTGCAGGCAGTTAAAACTGTAGCTGACCTCGTAAAACTGGGCCGAAACTTGGAGACCACGCGAGTCTCGGTAGAGGCATATTGGCCTCCACCGCTCACGGTCCGACAGCAATTGCTGGAACCTGATCTGGCCTACGTGGGGAGATGAGGACCGACGAGAGTGGCAGCGATACACAGTCGGGAAATACAGTGCTGGAACTGTAAGGGCTTCGGCCACACTTCAAGGGAGTGTTCGGCGCCGTGGAAATGTTTTGGGTGCGGCCGAGAAGGAGTGAGGAGAAGCGATTGCCCGAACTGCCGCCAGGTGGGAAGGTCGAGTGGGCCGAGACAGCGGGAGAACACCCCAGGGCATAAAAGGGGAGGTGAGCGAATGGGGGGAGAAAGACCATCGCAGGCGGCCCCACCACATGTAACGTCGGAAAACTTCCGCGGTGCTCAGTAGGCGGCGAACCGAGCACGTATAGTGGGGGAGAAGGCGCCGCGGGGCCGGGAGTGGCTTTTTTGCTGGAGGAGAAGGGTGGAGACAATAGACCGCATTTGGAAGTAGAGGTTTTGGGTAACAGATTGCTGGGGCTCGTAGACTCTGGAGCAACCCATACCATCTTAGGAGGATCCAGCTGGGAGTGGTTACGGACACAAGGGCTTACACCTCGAGGGGCGGGACGCACGGCTATAAGACTAGCGGACAGTGGTTGCATTGCGAGCGAAGGAGATGTATGGGTCCCACTAACCGTAAAAGGGGTCACGAGGTGGTTGAGGGTACTAGTTGTGCCAGCTGTTTCCCAAGCGCTGATTCTAGGGGTTGACTTCATACGTTTATTCCAGATCACCCTAGATCTCGGCCGGGAGTCGTGGGAATTTCCGGCAGTGGCCTCGTGTGAGATATTGCAGCGAAGAACCAGGTTAACTCCACTCGAGGAGGCGAGCCTAGAAGCGCTAGTAGCGGAAGAGTTTCGGTTGATGGGGGATGGCCTGGGGTGTGCTCGAGGGGTGGAGCACGTCATCAAGACCTCGGCCGAGCCCATAAAGCAGCGATATTACCCCGTGCCTCCGGCAGTGCAGGCGCACGTCAACGAGGAGTTGGACGAGATGCTGCGGCTGGGGGTTGTGGAACCTTCCGGAAGTCCATGGTCATCACCCATCCTGCTAGTGAAGAAGAAGGATGGAAAATTTCGCTTTTGTGTGGACTTTCGGAAGTTGAACAGTGTACCCGAACGAGACGCCTACCCCCTACCATACATCGCCGCCACATTAGACAAGTTACGGATAGCCCATTACCTCTCCTCGTTGGATATTAAATCCGCTTATTGGCAGATTCCGATGGCGGAGGCATCTAAGCCCCTCACAGCCTTCACGGTGCCTGGTCGGGGCTTATTTCACTTTAACCGCATGCCGTTTGGGTTGCACAACGCTCCGGCAACGTGGCAGCGTTTCGTTGATCGGATCTTGGGACCGGAATTGGAGCCATATGTGTTTGTCTACTTGGACGACGTGATAGTGGTCACAGAGGATTTCAACAAACACCTAGAAATCCTCCGGGTGGTGCTATCACGTCTCAGGGAGGCCGGACTAAGGGTTTTACGGGAGAAGTGTGAGTTTTGTCGGCCGCAGCTCAAATACTTGGGTTATGTAGTAGACGAAAGTGGACTACACGTCGACCCGGAGAAAGTAGAATGTATACTACATATCCCCCGGCCGAACAACGTGAAGAAGGTCCGGCAGTTTCTGGGCATGGTATCTTGGTACCGGCGGTTTATCCTGGACCACGCAACGTTGACAGTGCCACTCACGAATCTGCTCCGCAAGAATAAGAGGTTCGAGTGGACGGAGCAATGCGAGCTAGCTTTCTTGCGCTGCAAGACGATGCTGTCAACGGCACCCATCCTCACATGCCCGGATTTCTCCTTGCCGTTCAAGGTGCAAACTGATGCTTCAGACCATGGAATCGGAGCGGTGTTGAGCCAGAGCCACCCAGAGGGTGAAAAGGTAGTATGCTACCTTAGCCGTGGCCTTTCCAAGGCAGAGAAGAATTACTCCACGACCGAAAAGGAGTGTCTGGCGGTGCTGTGGGCCGTGGAAAAGCTCAGGCCCTACTTGGAAGGGTCGCGCTTTACGGTGGTTACCGACCACCACTCGCTGGTGTGGCTCAACAATCTGCGAGACCCAAACGGTCGGCTGGCGCGCTGGGCGGTGAGGCTCCAGCAATTCGACTATAACGTCATTCACCGGAAGGGTAAGGAGCATGTGGTCCCCGACGCCCTGTCGCGAGCAATTCCGGAGGTCTGCGCGATAGGAAAGGGAAACCAAGGGGACAAGTGGGTAGACGGCTTGCGGGCTAAGATATTGGGAGAACCCGATAAGTTCCCCGACTGGCGAGTGGAAGGGGAGATTTTATGGAGACATCTACCCGGTCGACATGCGGGGTTGGCGGGGAATTCGTGGAAACAGGTGGTTTCCAAAAACGAGCGGCAGGCCATCCTCCTGCAATACCATGACGATGCCATGGCTGGGCACATGGGGGTCAGTCGGACGTACGACCGGATTGCCCAGCGATTCTGCTGGCCAAAAATGAGGGCCGACGTCTGCCGATATGCGGCGCGGTGCAAGATCTGCCAAGCGACCAAGATTGAACGGAGATCTCCTTATGGACCGATGTCTTCCAGAACGGGGTTAGCCAAAGAACCATGGGAGGTTATTTGCATAGACCTGGTTGGACCCTTGCCACGTTCCACTCAGGGGAACACGTATAAATTGACCGTGGTCGACTATTTTTCGAAGATGCCCCTGATCTTCCCTCTCCGGAAAGCGACGGCAACTCATGTTGCGAGATTGCTCGAGGAGCGAATTTTCCTGTTGTTCGGGGTTCCCGGTTTGGTTGTCTGCGACAATGGGGTACAATTTAGGTCCAAAGAGATGGACAAACTGGTGACCGGGTATGGGGGCCGCATACAGTTTACGCCCTTCTACCACCCCCAGGCCAATCCCGCAGAGCGGATTAATCAGACAATCAAGCAGATGTTGAGGGCATATGTGGGGGAGAACCATCGAAAATGGGACGTTCAATTACCAAAGATTGGATGTGCATTGCGTACATATACGCATGAAGCCATGGGAAGTACTCCATACTTTATAAACTTTGGTCGGGAGATGGTGGTTACGCGGAAGGGGCCAAGCTCACCCACGGACGAGAACATGCTGCAAAATCCCGCAGAGAGGGCCGCAAAACTAGTGGAAGTAAGAGAGGACGTGCGTAGGCGTTTAAAGGAGGCCGCAAGGAAAAGCACCCAACGGTACAATCTTCGGAGGCGGATTCCCCCCTTCCTCCCCAATGATTTGGTGTGGAGGAGGAATTTTGGTTTATCAGATGCGGCCCAGTACTACTCGGCTAAACTGGCACCGGAGTACCTTGGCCCTTTCAGAATTGAGAAACGCGAGTCCCCAGCCCTGTTCAGACTAGTGGATATGAATGGCAAGAGTGCAGGGACCTGGCACGCAAAGGACATCCAGCCATACCTATCCTGATACAGCGAGCGATGTCGAGAGTGCGAGGTAGGCCGGCGACCGAATTAGCAAATAAGTTAGTTAATAACTTCAATTAGTAAGATGGTGGAGGGTACTAGCGCTAAGTTCTTAAGTTGGTGGTGGGTTAATTTAATATTAATAACTTAAATGGTAAACGGATTATGCGTGACCTGTGCAATCGAGCGGCTAATAAGTCATGTCCCTGAAAACGTGGGTCGGTACGCGCGCGGTGCGGTTATAGGACTCCGTAGTCCTCGTGGTACTTCCTATCGGGATTTGTCCATTGGGCTATTTACGCCAAACCACGTTTTCCTCTCCGGGAGACGCGAAGCTTTCGGTTAAAGAAGCCGTCGGATGGAAATTGTACTGGTAGTCGCACATTTTTGCCAGGCAAAGGTGTTACGAGCCTGAGACCGGTTACTGTGTACATGAAAGTACACAAGACTTAAGAAACTTCTCAATTTGGCCTGTATTAGAGGTGGACTATATTAGGGTTTAGATTATATATAAAGTGTGTAAGACTCGTAGATTAGACAATAGGGCGAATGAATTAGGCAGTACGTAGATTATAATTTAGAATCTAGGGAATTGAGCTCAGAGTAATTAGAATTTAGGAAATACATACATGTATGCATAGAATTTAGATAATATTAAAATTTGGGATATAGGAGAATTTAAAATATTCTAGACGGCACAATATGAAGAATCTAGTTGTTAAGGAATTTATCGTCTCCGTTTAGTCATCGCTACGGTGTCAGCTGGAGTGACCTAAACAAAAAAAAAAAATCAGCTTGAAGTTAGAGCAGCTAGGCAATATTACGAAGTTAGAAGGAAAAGGGGCAAGAAATCCTGGATGGATGTCCCCAAAGGCTAAGATGGGCGTAGGTTTATTCTATCTAATTGGTGATGGGTTCGTTAATCGCTAGATGTATGGAAATGGGATATGGTTAGAGTGTAATATAGAAGCGTCAGGAGTATGAACATATGGACTGGTAGCTATCGTTAGTTCAGGTATGGTGTTGGAGTGTGGTGGTAGATGGGCAGGAGCTAAGCCTTGGTGAAAGAATTCAACCAGGAGAGGGATATAGGGTAGTTAGAATATAAAATATATAGGGTAGCGTCGTTCAAGCAGATAGCATCCTAAACCTAAATTAGTTATAAGCAGATGGAGTAGAAGGCCGTAGTTGAATAATGAGGATATTAGAGCCATCAACGAATCTGGGAGACAGGCAGAATAGCATCATAAGCATTTGAACAGTTCATAGAGATTCGACTTCAACACTTTAATTAGCAAAATTAGTGAATTTGGGAGAAATTCCCTTGAAGTAAGGGGGGGAATGTCACGGGAGCCTTCCACACACACAAGGGAACAAACAAACGGAAAAAAAAGAAACAAAAAAAAAATACAATAAGTTCTCCGCGAGTATAACTTCCCGAGCCAACTGAAGTCGAGGTTTAACGATGTATGTAACGCTTTATATTTTGTATCACACTTAGAAATTAGAATTAAGTAGGTTCTAAGCAGATTAACGAGCACTTCGCTGACAATGTATTCAATCATTGTGCTGAAATGTCGAAAGCGTGCGATTAATTTCACCGAATCGGACCGGCAAATACTGATGAAAGTGTACCGGTTACAACTTTAGCCGGGCTGACGAGTTTATCAGATTTACTAAGCGAGCTTCCTGTATACAGATTCCATTTCGAGTGTAACGTCCCTAAATAAATCGTTACTGTTCCATACATTGGTAGTTGATGAATCCAAAAACCTATTATCGGTTCGTGATGATAATCTAGTAAGGCAACTAGTTAATGCGATAGAACAAACAAGCTCAGATCATATAGAATTAAAGCCACAATACGCTTATAATCAACTTGGCACAAATATAAATGAGACGCCGGAATTATTGCAAGGCACTTATACGTTTAGGCCTATCGTATTTAATACTCCTCCTAGCCAACGGATACAAATGAACAATTCAGTAAAAACAAATTCTCCTGTATCAACTCAACAAAATGCACTACGCGCCAGCAACAAGCTGCAATGCAACGGCAGCAATATTACCATCAATCGCATATTCAAGTGCAGAAGCAAGCCTGTGGATGCATCTACTCAACAAAATGCACTACGCGCCAGCAACAAGCTGCAATGCAGCGGCAGCAATATTACCATCAATCGCATATTCAAGTGCAGAAGCAAGCCCAAGGTAACCAGCCACACATTCAGCAGCATTCGCCAACACATAGCACATTTGGATACGATCGCGAACACAATATAGGACGGAAAAAGTGTCCAGCAGATATCAGGACGGCAGTAGAAATGTAGGCGGAAGTGGGGGAGCAGGTATACCATATGTTGAACAACATGAATTGAATCTGTCATCTGCATCGAAGCAGCAGCAACAACAACAACATCAACTATCATCGCGTCATAGCTCATCAAATGTTCCATCGTTCCATCACCATATTATGGCATTTAAAGCTCGCAAGATAACGTATAAATTTAGAGAGCTATTAACGTATAAATTTAGAGAGCCATTCGGGCCATTAAGTTTTTTATAGTTTTATTGTTTGGAATTTTCTTTATGTTCTTTTACAAATTTATAACGATTGGTATTAAATAAAGCGCTTTTGACTTTGACTTTGAAAGCTCGCAAGATGCCAGCTGACACGACACGCGGGTAATGCTGTGAATGCGATAAAACTGGTGGAACATCGAAAAGCTCCCTGATATGAAAGCGTGGCCACCAGAGGGGATATAAGACCCCGGATGGAGCTTGGAAACCTTCTTTTTCGACTGCGCATTTTACCTGGAGGGAGCTCGAATTTTTTGTGGCGGAATTCTTTGGAGGTTAGAACGAGTTCAAGGATTGAGCAGGGGAATCAAGGAGGCTTTCAGATCAGCGAGGAGAGCGTTCTTCTACGACCGAGGTGGATCGACAGCAGAAGTTGGCGGCAGCAAGATTGGGGGCCCCCCGAGTCGAACAAGCCGGTTGAAGGGTGCAAGTTGGGTATAATTTTTCATATACTTCTTTTTTTAAATACTTTTTGTATGTTATTAAACTGTGTAATTAAATTGTTTTTTTGTGATTTAGAAAAAGAAAGAAAAACATTTGAGTGAAGTAGTGAAGTGGAAATTGTGAAGTTGGCTCGGGAAGCGAGGTGGCATTCCCGTACGAGCGACGCCCCGTGTGTGGAAAGCTCGAGGGTGCTTCGCCGCCACGCGGTGTGAGCCCGAAATTGTTCAGGGCTCTTCCCTTGTTTTAGGTTCCCCCGCCCTAGTCGTGGTCGCGGTTAGGGAGGATAGGCGGTGCATGATCGCATTGCGCGTCGTGTCGCGGACAGTGTCGGTGCGAGCCTTTTGGCGAGTCGCGATTCTCGCTTGGTGACTCCTGTGGGGCCCATTGGCAAAGCGAGTGGCGCACGGCCCCTCTCCATTGGGCTAACCGTGTCCGAGGGCCCCAGTCAGGAGCTCCACCAGAGGGCACGGAAGCGATATTCAGTCGCGGAATTGTTACATTCAGTCGCGAAATTGTTACAAGGCGGTTACCATGGTCGAGTCGCATGTAAACAGCCGTTCATATCGGAACGGAATCGCCGAAAGAGAGTGGAATTCGCCAAAATTTATGTAAATATGCGAAAAGAATTTTGGGAAGGCGTTCTTTTTTCGGAGGAAAGTAAGTTTTGTATATTTGGGATAAAAGGACGCAATTAGTATGGAGAAAACGTTCGACAGAATTCAATAAAGAAAATTTGATTCCCACTGTAAAGCATGGTGGCGGCGGTGTGATCGTTTGGGTGTGTATGGCAGCCAGTGGAGTGGGGCAACTCGCTTTCATAGAATCTACAATGGATAAATACGGGTACCTTAAGATTTAAAAAAATAATATTAAGAAAAGTGCCGAGAAATTGCGGCAATTCAGCACGATAATGACCCCAAACATACAGCTGAAATTAATAGGCTTTTGTTGGCCTACAACATCCCAAAACTCTTAGATACACCTTCTCAATCACCAGATTTAAACCCAATTGAGCATTTGTGGGATTTACTTGAAAGAAAAATTCGAAAGCATGACATAACTAGCAAAGAGTCATTAAAAAATGTTATTTTGAACGAGTGGAACAAAATAACGGCCGAAGAAACATCAAAACTTGTTCAATCCATGCAAAATAGGCTAAAGGAAGTCATTTATAGGAAAGGCTATGCTACTAGATATAAAGGTTCAAAATCTGAAAGCTAATATAGTGGTTTTCAAATAAAATGAATAAAATTTTTCAGGTGTACGCAGACTTTGTTGGATGGATTTTCATGACTTTTTGCAAGAAACTTTTTTATTTTGGTTATTCTAAACAGCGAACGAGTGATCAGTTACATATTTATGTACCATATAGTTTAATGAATATAATAACGAAAATATTTTAAGTTATAAACAAATGGCAAAGGTCTTTATATTGATATATTTGCTACGACCAGCAAGTGTACGCGGACTTTTTTGAGTATGTGTATAGAAAATTGTATGAAGTTCTCTGGCCGTAACTTGATGAGTTGTTAGCTCGTGGCGGATTTTCCCATGGTGTTCGAGGTCGATCATGTTTTATGCGCCACGTGACAGGTGTGTCGATTGTCGGTCGTAAAAAGCGCGGCAATCCAATCACGTTGATATTAATAAAGTGCAGTTCGCCTTCCGGATTTGCGATTTCTTTCAGTGACATTACACAGCAAAATTGAATTAAAAGCGATCACTCACCAATTCCTGTTGACTGCTTAGACACAGCGACTGGGTGAATGAACGTCCGTAGGGTAACGGCTCACTGATTTCATGCGCTGTTTTTAATTGTGCGTCACTTTTCCGTCCGTTTGGATAATATCACGCACGATATGAACAAAGATGGTGAAGAGTGAAACGCAGGAGGTTTCGCTCATTCAAGAAAGGCGTCTTTCAGCTTCTGGTGTGGATACAGCTGATCCAGGTGTTAAATAGCCGTGCGCGGTTGTTCGGGCGGAATTTCGTAATTTCGGGCAACATTTGCTATGAATACCGCAACTTTTGTTTGTTTCCGTTGCAGATTTTCCATCAACTGGTTCCATTGCATGCCACCCGGAGGTTATCTTCTCAGCACGCTCACCCCAAGATACCCACCGTGCACTTGTCAAAAGGCTTCAAACTGCTGAGTAGCAAACGCAGAACTTGTCTTCGGTCGAAGTGAATGACATTTAGAAGTCTCCGCTACATCCCATATGAATCGAACTTTTGGCAAGATTTCTCTTTTCGCTAAAGTTCTTGTGACTGCTACTAATCACGCTGAATCCTTACCTAGAGATAGAACTCAACGCATAGGTGACCGCCTTTGAATTTATTTATGCGCACTTGAACGGAATTTGTTCGCGACGAGAAACTTTGCACCGCGAAGATGGACACGAACCTCACTCTTTCTTCTTTTCTTTTCCCGTGTACCGCTAAATTGCATCAGCTGCTAGCTCGGCCGGGTTCGCTTACACTCCGTGATGTAATACACCGTTGGGCTGTACTCGATCAGCGTTCCCATACTCGAAATCTTATGTGGCAGATTTAAAATTTTTAAAAACAAAATTTAACTGAAGAAAAGAAAAATGACGAGGATTTTAAATAGTAATTAAAAGCTAAATTTCATAACGAATAAAATTAACGGGAAACATTTAAATTTAATATAAAGGCAAATTGATATAAAATAACATTTAATAATGATAATAAGAAAGAAAACTATTTGACAAATTCTACCATTAAAATTTTGAATAGGAGATAGGAAGGTTTTCGAGCAGTTCGCTTGTGTGACTAATCTAAATTTGAAAAATATTTGGAAAAAGCTCAGATTTTAAAGCCACTAAAAATTTGAGGTTTTGGAAACACAGCAAGCATCTAATTTCCGAGACAATTGCATTGCTTAATTTTAAAAAGATTGCACCAACAATCCGTCTAGTAGTAAAAGCTCATAAAAGACCAATGCTTTTAGAAATCCTTGACGATAAATTTGGGCATGGAGGTTGGTTATAGCGGATGGCTCTTTGTTTAACCTGGGGCCCCAATTTACGCCGTGTTTATACCACACCTCAATCGACGTAGTTGTCTGGACTCTCTGGAGTTTTAAATTCAACCCGATGCATTCAGGAGGGATAATAATTCTCCAAGCTTCTTTTTGAAGATGCCCACAAGAACGTACAACTTAGTATCCATTGCCAAACTCTAGCTAGTGCCGCCGGAGAATTAAGAGAAGTGAACAATCGTCTACTTTTCATGTCATTACAACTATGACAATATGGGTTATATCTAGTCATTTTGGCTGCATGGGATCTATTTCTCTACTAAAGGACATTGAACCTAAATATTTCTTTGTAAGATTTGCTAAGGAGCTCACACATCCTATTGCTGAACTTTGTTGGCCATGTCTTCCCTGATACATTTGGAATTCGCTTCAGAGAAGTAATGTAAGGGGATTGTTCTCATAACAATTCCTAGCAGTGTACTAACCACTCCCACATAAGAAGCCTCAAGATCTGCACCCTATCTGACTAGTTGCGCCACCCATTCATTCCCCTCCATATTTCTATATCCATGAAACCAGGGCAAAGTTACTGCAAACCAATTACTCATAGAGACTAACTGCCCTCGACAGCATGTATAATTTTGTGATAATTTTAATTGTGCAATATAAAGTTCAAAATAAAAATGCAGAGCAATTTACTAGTTTTAAATGAGTGTCAATTTACTATATAACCACGGCCTCCTTAAACCTCGCGATCTTACTAGCTTTGATAATGCAGACGTCGCCTTCGTAATATAATGGCTGAATTCGTAAAATTGATGATGGGTTAAAGAAAGCTGTGTCTTTTGTCTTTGTTAATAAGTGACAATTCTTCGACTAAAAAACGCTACGAATTTAGTACAGAAATTTTAAAAATAGTTTTAAAAGTGGAATCCATACGATCTGAAGCGTTAAATTTCGGTGAACGTAGATTAAAGAATTGATGCAGTGAAAACAATTGTGTTTACTAACCTACATGCATTAAAACATGCGAAATCATTCGCTAAAGTTGATGCCGTAAGCGAAAAAGTTGAAAAATGTAGTGTCGTGAAATGTAGGTTTGTGAAACTAATTGCTATCACTAATACGTAAGACACTTACAAATTTGCTCCCCGACGGTTCGATACATAAAACACACAACTTCCACAGTAAAACTATTTTTAATCGGCAAGATACAAGTCGAAAAGTTAGCGATCGAAAGAAATGTCACTACATTCAGTTGATCAAAAGAAACCAAAAACCTGACAACGTCATTGTTGAGTATAAGCATCTTAAGTGAATGCAGCCATTATGTTACGAAGGTAACGATGCAGAGAAAAGTAAACCTGACAGTCAGCTGTTTCATCAATTACGTCATTTTTTCTTTTTTAGCAGCTGTCGTGACAGTTCTCCATTAAGTCTCAGATTGTAATAAAATTATGCAAAGAAAAGTTATTGCTGGCACTTTCTTGCCTGAGAAATTATTCAGCAGGATAGCCTGAATAATTTGTTGTGAGTCATATAGTCGTGTTGGAAGTTTGCAAAGCAGTCAATTGAGTATTTCATACGCATTTTAATCAACGTTACCTGAACTGCATGCAATTCTAGATCTATGACAATTCGTTCAAGTGCATTGTACAAAACTCATATCGAACCGATTTTATACAATTGCGAACCGGTTTGTAGACGAAGTAATAAAGCCATGCTAAATCGTCTCTATAAAAAATAAGTCTGGTTCATCTAAACTGGTAACAAGAAGTTAACCCTGTAACCATTTTCTGTTTCGAATCGCTCGAGCGAAATTGGAACTGACCACTCATCGGTTCTAGATGTAAAGTCTTGTGACGTGACAACGGACTGTACTACAGATCAACAAGCCCAGACACACTTAGTCTACTCTGAGGTGGCTGCTGGCTAGCTAACTATTTCGGAGAGGAGTGCGGTCGCGGGTCTTGCGCGAGCAGACTAAGTCCGGAATACAAAAATTCACACAATTTACAAACGCGTCGAAAATACAACCATACGGAAACGAAACCTATCTCTACTTTCTTCCGTATTTCTCCTATTCATCCAGCCAACAAGAAATACTGTATCTAATTCCGCGTTCCCGAATATTACCGAAATGGTACCGAAAAAATTCCTACTCTAACGTGAGCTTCAAAACAACCTACTCTAATAAAAAATGCAAAGCAAACTATGGTACCGCGTACCGAACGTGACGCGAAAGCAGATTTCTATAACCCTACCCTCGTAACGGCACACTTACCGTTCGCTCTCAGTCCTGCTGGAAGAGAAGGGCATGCTGGAAAGGAAAGACTGAGTTATCCTAACAATTCATTTTATTCATGTTGTGCTAATGCAATAATCGATACATAAACTAGAGTTAAATCTTTGCATGCTTCTAAGTCCTGCAATACATATAAATTGATGTCATTAACTTAAGTCTGAAATTCTACCGTTTTGTTTGTTTTTTTTCCTAGGGTAGTTAAATTTAAGTTGCATATATTGTATCGTTATCCTTCATAATTAAATTAGCTAAATAGATTTTTTCGTTTCTGTTTCATAAAATTTCATTCTCTATTTAAGTGTTATTTATGTTTATTCATTACAACATTTATTTAAAATTACGATTTATACTCGTCGGTGGTAAAAAATACAAGTTTCTTTGAGTACGATACCAGTACATATGTTTTAATAAAATTTCATATGAAATTGATTTCACTAGTTCTAGAAGAAGTTGCTTTGTTTATTTCTTCCATGTATTCCTTGACACTATAAATGTACTATATATACATACACTTCTAGTGATTTTTGTATTTGAACCCGCCTGTCTTTTAAATATATTGTAAATCCACACTGTCATTATGTAACTGACTGCAAGCGACAAGCAAAGAAGTAATATCTTACATCAACCATTCAAGTATACTAACCACAGTATTAACCAAATGATGATTACACTAATACTTAGAAAGTAAAGCAGATACTCATTCTATTTTTTCAAGTACGTTGTCCTATGTTTTTTTGTATACAAAATATAATCGTCGAGATTATAATTTATCTGTCACAAAGCATTTCTATCTTAAAAATAATGTTTGAAATATGAAATCGTGCGATAACTTAATATAAGTGTGTATTTCCGAATTATTATCTTTTTTAATATTCCACAAAAATCGGGGATGTGATTAGTTTATTACAAAATAAGACAATACTCATTTAAAAATGGGATAAGTTCAAATTGGCAGGACCAAAAATGCTAAAATATATCGCATGTGCCTGATGCCAGTGTAAACAAAAGTTCAGAACGTATTGATAACTGATTTTGAGTCAATTTTGTTAAGTATTATCAGCTCCATCACGTAGAAGGCAAGATTAAGTTACATCTACTAACTTATTTCAAGCTACTTCTGTACCATCACTTTTTCTTAGAAGTCGTATCAGTCGTGCTCCGCATATGACATCGTATTTAGCCAGTTATTCCCCGAAGGATGTTTACTCTGGTTGTTTGGTGACATAAAACAAATTATTTGTCACAAAATACATGGCACTTATTTTTCTCCCGAGGCAAAGAAAACATTCTTGGCGCGCAAATAAATCTCTCCGTATCAGTTTTTCTAAACTAATTTTCCACATTAACCAATCCCAAATACAGCTCCTTAAATCCTTCTTTCCTTTCATTGTTCAAAAGTAAAAACATTGGTTGGGTTTTCTATCTTACAAGTGTTACAATACTACTATCTCAAACAGTTTTTTTCCTTATTGGTGGGTCATGTTATTACAAAGACGAGCGAAGCCATACCACTATTAGGTACATTTCTGTTAAACGAGTGTAAAAAATAATCCTCAGTTGGCCAACCCTCGAGATGCCACATCTATTGTTAAAAGTCTTCCCGTCAAATTGACTGTGGATCGGAAGCATCCAGCTGAAATAAGTCGTCTTAAACCTCTCTCGTCTTGAGTTGCATCGTCTACGGTCAGGACATGTCTTTGGACTAACTCGTCACCACCTAAATGAGCAAAAACCGCATCACGTTTTGGATCAGTCAAATCACTCGGAGATAATACACCGGGCAGTGTTAACAATGGTGGAATCCCCGGTTCAGTGTATGGCCGTAACCAAAAGTTTCTAGCATCATCTGACACTTTGATTACTTCCTCTAGCTCAGGATTTTCAAAATAATCAAGAGCCTGGAAGCTTCCATTGAAATTATTGCTAGTCAAAGTATTGTTTGAATCACGTTTTGTGATTTCATCGAAAAAGCTTGGTGGATTGTTGGCAAAGTATTGACTTAATGAAGGACTTGACGAAGAGCTATTCATTACAACCTAAGTTATTTGTTTTCTCTTACTGGAAGTAGGATACGTTCAAAAAACTTTTATGGTCGATATTACCACGCGATTTCACGTAGCATGGCATCTTAGGCTTTCGGCATCGGTTCACTAATTTCTTCTATTCGTTTTTATTCCTTTTAATAGTTTCTTATTGTTAGTTGCTCTCGCGAACATAAAAAGGATCCAATTATAGAACTTCTTAATCATGAAATGCACTTTTAACAAAGATTCGACGTGCCGTTTTCTAACCTCAAATTCAAGTTTGTTTTCTGACGAAGATTTGCTGAATACTCACTTGGATAAAAATTTATTACCACATCTAAAAACGTAACCTCAGCGCTAACAAAAGCACCGAGTAGTCTAACATTGGCGTCCAAACAATTGTCGCTGCGTTCGTCCGACTGCCATCCTTTGTTTGCATGGAACAAGAAGCAGCGCCACAACGCAAAAGCAGAAAATTGTTCGTTTCCTTCCTCTACAAGGCATCCTCCAAAATATGTCGCAGGACTCTAAATCTTACTTGCCATTTTTTATCCTCTACAAATGACCAACAATCGCTTGTTCGGAAATACAGTTATTTAAAAAGATAAGCAAATAGGGTTGCACTTACTGTACACGCGACTAAACAGGGGAAAAATATGAGGCACACACAAGTCTTGGCCACAGGAAACTGGCTTACAGTAGATTCACCGAACCAATTTACCGAAAAGCCAGAAACGAAACTGAAGCTGGTAAACTTTCATCCCATGGGAAGAAAAGCGGTGGCGCATTCTCAACCAGGGCACAGACACACCGATAAAGCTAAATTAAAGATGGGAAACTCGAGAACAACTTCTCTAATCCTTAATTGCAATAGCACGAGCAAACTCCTTCGCTTAGCTATAAAAGTAAAAATCGTGGAACTGTACACCGCCTAATATATTCAATGCGATTCCGATAGGGAAATTTCAGCAGAATTCGAGAATCTGCGAACTGTTCTGCGTCGGAAAAAGAATTACGTGACACTCCCAGACAAAACTGAAGTGGGATGTGAAGTCATACGGTGGCACATTGCATATGTATTAGTCGCCTACTAATGGTCATGTGTGTGGTAGTGAAGTCTACTGCCACCTGGCTTCTCATCCAACGTCAAGTTTCACACACATGATCACCTTCCTCTCAGCTGACCAAAAGCGGTTCAGGAAAGCGAGAGGTTAGAGGGTGCGTTCCGATTTCGTCGACGTCGATAACGACTAACTAGTAATCGGCAGTGGCGTAGGGCCGAGTCATTACAGGGCAGTGTCCACGATGCCAACCAGGCATGGGGAGACTGAAGGACACGATGTTCAGCCATAATTCATACTCTGTGTATTTTCCCATGTTTAGCGCTTCCAGACTATCCTGTGTTTTCATCTTTTCCATTTAAACGCTTTTATTTTGTTTTTTCCGACAAATATATATTTCGGGAGTAAGTTGCTCCCTTCTTCATATCTTAATATTATTCTTAGCTTAATTATTTAGTCTTTATTTTTTTTATGATTTTATTATTGGTTAAGGTCTTATTATTATTATTTATTGCATGAGTTATTTTAATTATTATAAGTATAATGGAAAACAATCCAACGCTATTTTACCATATCCAGGAGCCTAGAGTATCCAATTCCTAGGTCATCGTTGAGTCTCGTTTCGGCTGGCTGCCTCATGATCTACAATGATTCGTACACGTCCAGTTTTCGCATGTTTCTTACTTCCTTCACTACCGTTAGGTCTATTTGATGTCCTTCGCAAATGTGTTTCACACTCAAATGCTTGTTGTAATTTATCCACTTAATCGGTCATGCTTCCTTTTGTGCCGTTCAAACCTTTTGCTTATTTTAGGTGCAAATTGTACGCTTGTAGTGCTACTTCTGATTGCTTCGCATAAAGTTGGTTTAAACTATCCTTTATCAGATTCCTTTCCATCTCTGCTTTTCTTTTTTCCGCACCTGGTAACTGGTAAAAAATGGCATCTTTCCGAGCATGGATACATAGGATGTTGTCAGTACCACTGAGTATGGAAAACCGGATGAAGGAAATAAATTATATCCTAAATAAAGTGAAGAAAAACGGATATGATGAAGAAAATTGAACAAAGGAGAGCACGAGATAGCTTTACTACGCTCTACACATAAAATAGAAGGCAACAACAAAGAGCAGCGGTCGTAAACTCAGAACTAACCGTAGACTTAAGCAGATTACTCAGGCAAGTTAACATCTAGCTAATTCAAGCAGCGTACAGTTTCAACTTAAAAGTAGGCTCACAAATGCAAAGGATAGCAAGAAGAAAGATGAGAAGTGCAGTGTATACAAAATTAAATGCAAACACTGTGATAAAGCATACATTGGACAAACAAAACGAACGGTTAAAATAAGATTCGAGGAGCACACTAAGGAGGCACAATCGGCGATGAAGCGAAGAATCACGAGCAACGTTAAATCTTCAGTAGCGAAACACATTTGCGCAGGACATTAATAGAATGGTAAGAAACATGCGAAAACTGGACTGGACTCCTGGATATGGTGAAATAGCGTTAGATTTTTTTCTATTGTACTAATCATAATTAAAATTACTCATCTAATAAATAATAATAATAAGACCTTGAGCATTAATAAAATAATAAAAAAAAGACAAAATAATTAAGCTAAAAATAATATTAAGATATAAGGGTAATTAGACCTTAAGCAATTAAACATTAAGCAATTAGACCTTGGGTAGTTAGAATTTGGTTAGTGTTAATATCTTTGAAAAGGCCTTGTAATCTCAGAAAATAATTGACCTTGAAGAAGGGAGCAACTTACTCCCGAAATATATATTTGTCGGAAAAAACAAAATTATAGCGTTTAAATGGAAAAGATGAAAACACAGGTTCAGCCATAAGCTGGGTTCACCTGTATGACGGAAGAAAGATGTTGTGTGATGGGTGGATGACTAACCTTCCCGCGGTACGTTCTAGTAAGAAAAGGTCACTGTGAGATTTCGAGCCCAGGTGGAGGTGAGCGATGATAATCATAAAATAACGCCGGGGGACAACGGAAATACGAAAAAAGAAAAAAAATTGAGGACTTCTTTGTGATGGCGTGCTTCAGCGCCGTAGGTCCTTGGCATGGTAGACTCCCAGTTCTTTCCCGGACGTGTCCGCAATGAGATATTGCGTGGGGCTTAAAACTTATAGGACCCGACACTTCACAAACTTCTTGTCCAGTTTAGCATTGTAGTGCCGGATCGCATCGCTCTGCCTGAAATTTTGTCGGTAGATTTTGTCGCCTGCCTTGAAGCCAGAAGGATGAGGTCGCAGGTTGTAACGCTCCTCCCCCACCCATCTACTATCTTCAATCTTCTGCTGAAGTTGGTCCCGTAGAATTTGGAGTTTCTCGTGTGGCTCCAGAACCACTATTGGGTCTTCCAAACATTTTAACTGCCGCAATAACCGGTACGAGTTACGGTGGCAGGTCATGTACTGACCGAACACGGCAAAGTACGGTGAGATATCTGTGGTGGTGTGGTATGACGAGCATAGGGCACAGATGATGGCGGAAACCCTGCCGTCCCAGTCCTTCTGATCCGGATGGACATGGGCTCGAATGGTGGCGATGCGGATACAGTTCAGCCGCTCGGCTGCATTTGCTTGAGGGGAGTAGACTGCGGTCCGCTGGTGAGTGATACCATACTTGTCCATCAGGTCGCGAAACCTACCCGAGGTGAACTGGACTCCGTTTTCGGAGATAACTTTTTCCGGTACTCCGAATATATGGAAAACGCGATTCTCCAGGAAGCTGACTATTGGACCGGAGTGCATGTTACGAATCGGCTCAATGATTGGGAACTTGGACAGTTGGTCCAGGACCACGATAGCTCCCGTGTGACCAGAAGTCAAGCGAGGATACGAACCGATAAGATCGATATACAAGCCCTGGAACACATGCTCAGGTAGCACAAATTTACTCATCGGAGGCCGAAAAACAGAATTGGACGCTTTAGTGCACTTGCACAGCTCACAGGTGGCTACATACACTTTTATTTACTGCGCCATCTTAGGCCAAAGGAAGTTGGTTTTCAGCCGCCGAAGCGTATGACCGTATCCGCCGTGCGCACTCAATGGGTCGTCATGAGTCCGTCTAATGAGATCGTTGGTCAATTCTTCGGGCACCCATAACTTCCACTGTTCCTCTTCTTGTATGGGGTCTTCGGATGTGTGTCCCATCCCTCCGTTACCCACAGTTCTTTCAGCTATGCTAACTGGCTCTGAATAGTATTCATCAGCTGGGTGTAGCCTATTGACTTGAAGACGGGATGATCCATGTCGATCAATAGGGGGCTGTCGTCCTCCTGGGCCAACTCGGCTGCTTCAGGGGCGAACATCCCTGACAATGTGTCCGGTACCACATGTTGGCTTCCTTGCCGGTGTCGAATCGTGAAGTCACACGCCTGCAATTTCAAGGCCCATCTGGCCAAACGGCCGTGGAGATCATTTTGGCTCATAAGCCATTTTAGAGACGCATGATCCGTAACGATTTCAAAGGGGTGTCCCTCCACATATGCTCAAAAGCGTTTCACCACCAACACAAGCGCCAGGCATTCCTGCTCCGAGACCGTGTAATTCCGCTGGGCTGGGTTCAACTTGTGAGACATAAAGGCTATAGGCCTCTCCTCGCCGTCTTGCACAACCTGGACTAAGACTGCTCCCACCCCATGTTGACTAGCGTCGTATTGTATTGAGAACGGTTTACCAAAGTCCGGGCTATGCAGTACGGGGGCTGTTGTTAGACTCTTCTTTAGATCTGCAAAGGCTTACAAGCTGGGTCCTTCCCAGACGAACTTACGTCCCTTACGCAGCATGTTGGTCAAGGGTGGGGTGATGGTTGCGAGGTCACGTACAAATCGTTGGTACCATCCGCATAAACCTAGGAATCGACGTAGCTGCTTGGTGATCTTGGGTAGTGGAAAAACTTGGTGTCGTAAATGCGGTGGTATCACCTTATCCATAAAGTGCGTCATTGTTTGAGGGGCATCACACAGTCCGAATGGCATGGTCACAAATTGATACAGTGGGCGACCTGGAACCGTGAAGGCTGTTTTCTCCTTTGGGCCAGGGTCTCATGGGATTTGCCAGAAAGCGTCTTTGAGGTCCAAGCTCGTAATGTAATGGGCTTTATGCAATCGACTCAAAATGCCCTGAATCAACGGTAGAGGGTATGCGTCCTTGTCAGTGATGGCATTCAAACATCTGGCATCTAAGCATAGCTGGACCTTGTTCGGCTTGACAACTGAAGTGACCGGAGAAGCCCATGCGCTCTGCGATTCTTCGATCATGCCTAGTGCTAGCATTCAATCAACTTCGGCATATAACGACTTTTCCTTCACCGGAGATATGGCAAAATGTCTCTGCTTTATGGGTTTGGCATCCCCCACATCTATTGTGTGAAAGACCAGGGCCGTCCTGCCGAGACCTTTCTTCTCATGTGATGGAAAAGCCGATATAGCTGAGTCAAGTCGCAGTAGTTGATTCACATCCAGTGCATGTCGTAGTGGGTGGGAAGTTTAGGTCGCGTCATGGACAGTGGTGACAGAATCAAGTATCGTGCCGAAAAATAATGCTGGGGTCAAATTAAATTTTCGAACGAAGTTCACCCCTAGGTAAAGATTCTGTGTAGAATTCCAGAGACTTAGACACCCCTTTAAATGTGACGTCCGTCATAATTTACCCCACTACAGAGTGACGAGTTCCATCTGCCGTGCTTAACCAGGTGGTAAAATGCTGGATTTGGTCCGCGTAAGTCGTCAGAACCTCTCCTGCAAACTCGGCTGATATGCAATTCACACTGGCTCCACTATCGACGAAGCCTACCAGTCACTTTTGCAGGAGGTGAACTGACGTGTATGGCCGAACGTCATCCTTCAATAATTCGTCTAAGTGTATCGCCCACAAAGCCTTCCTCGACTGCCTGACCCTTCTCTAGAAGCTCCGCATCCGACGCGTGGCTCGCTTCCTTCGCGGAGGAGTAGTTGTAACCATCTCCTCATTGAAGATGCGCTGGCGACTAGCTAGATAATCCCACAGTCTGACGTGGAAGGATTTCACATGTCAAGGGACCTTCGTCTCGTTACCATTCCCCTGCGCGTTCGCCTCGACAACGCGTGACGTCAGCTGCGGAACTTCAGGAGAACTGTGTTTGGCGGTGCGAGTCTGTAATGAATCGGCCCTACACCACTGCCAATTATTAGTCAGTCTTTGATGTTGGATGAGAAGCCAGATGGCAGAAGACATCCCTACTAATCACATGAGCATTAGTAGGTGACTAATACATACGCAATGCGCCACCTCATGACTTCCCGCCCTACGTCAGTTTTGTCTGGGAGTGTCAAGGGTGCATTCGAGCTAAGAAAGTCGACAAGATCGGTGCGGCGCCAGTGACATCGTCTGGGTCATAACTTTATTTTATTTTTCCGTAACTAGTTGTGTTTTAACCGTTCCAACCTGTTGTGACACGGATAAGTGAAAGTGAAAGCTTAGTCTAGGAAGTATTGCACGTCATATGGATAATCGCCGCTCAATTTAAAATCCACCACCTTTCGATGATAGTTGACCATCTTCAGTGTCGATGTATTTTCCCGGTTTAGTCGCGTATACCGTAAGTGCGACCCTATTTGATCATTTTTTCATATAAATGTTTACTAATAAACGGCTTAAGTAAAAAATTAAAATTACGACCAATTCAAATGTTGTTCAGTAAGAAATTAATGCTTGCTTTTTAGAGGATGACGATGAATGTGAGCTTTTTAATCAAGAGAAGTTAGATGAGGGAGCCGATGAGTTTGAAGCAGGTCATGAGAACTCTACGGTGACATGTAACATTTGTTCAGAAAATGTTGACCGTAATGCCTTACAAAAACATATGGAGGACGATCATTCCAAGTCTCCATGTCCACAATGCCATACAAAGTATTTCACTGCACCGTTATTGCTTTTTGTCCGACCACACTTAAAACTATGTATATTTTCCAACATCATCTATTCACGCATTCATCGACTGCCCAATTTTTATGTTCCTTCGACGGCTGTTATCGAAGTTTCAAGCACATAAATACGCATAAACATACACTTTAGTGCTAATGGTGTAATAGAAGGTGCTAAAATGGAACAGTATTTACGAGAAAAATCCCGAATATTGTCGCAAAATCCTAATGAAAGAAATTGTCATGTATTTTATATTCTTCTAGCCGGATTATCTCCTCAAGAGAAAAGAAAGTTGGCTTGGGGTGTAACATCTAATTATAAATATCTCACCGGTGGGAACTGCATTACATGTGAAGGGCGGGACAATGCAGCTGAATTTTGTTACCTCAGGCCTGCTATGAAAGTCCTCCTTTTTTCTGATCAGGTGATATGGGAAATTCTAAAACTTCTTGCTGCTCTTTTTCACTGCGGTAATATTAAGTACCAAGCCACAGTAGTGGACAATCTTGATGCAACCGAGATTCCTGAGCATAAAAACGTCGAAAAAGTTCCGGCTTTACTTGGACTTCCCATTCAACGGCTAATTGACGCACTTACTAGCAAAACATTTTCCGCAGTTGGAGAGACTGTTATTTCAACTTTATCGTGAGAACGATCAGTTGAGGTTAGGGAGGCTTTCGTAAAAGGCATATATGGAAGGCTTTTCATATTAATTGTAAAAAAGATAAATAGCGCCATCTACAGACCTAAAAATACATCAAGAAATTCTATTGGGGTACTCGATATCTTCGGGTTTGAAAATTTTGATCAAAATAGTATAGTGAAAGTAGGTATAAAAATGTCCGTGTAGGACTGCAGCGATGGTCTGCTGCCTCGGCGGAAGAGGATGTTAAGATCCGCCGAGATTGGCCTTGTCTGGGGTTACGGTGTCGTGAGGCGGGTTCTTTCCCCCTAGCTCAAGGACCCACTACAAAAAAAAATTTCGCATTCACGAATTAAAAGATTATCATGCCGATCGACTGCTGTCGAGGCCGAGGTAACCTAGGAAGGGTTGAAAATTGCTTGTTCAGAGAACAAGTTGGGACGAGCAAAAGCGGACGGACTGATGGAGACCTCGTCATCAACGACGATCCTTATGGCCCACAAATAACAGCAGGGCATCCAGATGGAGGATTTTCCCCCTCGCAACCTCCCAACCAGATCAAGATCCAAACGTAGACGTGGCCTTATATTTCACTTTTGAGTGGAAACCTCATACAAACATAATTTGAATGAACTTTCCTATCAAAAGAGAAATATAGACGTGACCGATTTATGTTATAGAACTATGTGATGGAATCATTTAACCCTACACCATAAAAGGGCATGCGAACGGAAGGCCACTCTAACCGCCAAGAGCCCCTGGACACAACAAAACGGTGGAGCGTGCCCGATGGCTAGCCCCTATCATCCGGAAAGCCTTCCAACGTTGCCGGTACTAAACCTGGTCAGAGTCGATGGAATAGAAAGTCCGAGGTTTTAAAATTTAAAGATCAATTTTATTTTTAAAATTTCAATATATTCGGGGGGATATATTGTCGCGTGTTATGGTTCGCGGCCAATGATATCTTTTAAATTAAATTAAAAGAGTTTATTAGATCGATTAAAAAATGCACAATCACTTATTTTACTATTTCACAATTTTAATTAAAATCTAACTTTCACTTGTCAATTAATTCCTCTTACAACGTTCTCCTTAAAATCACTTCGCACTCCAACAATCAATCGCCTTTACTTCACGTTCCACTATCTGTATATCGCAGTTTTCTATCGCGGTTGTAATGAATGATCTCCCCATTCATTCAGCTCGCCTTTATATAGGGTCTCCATCCGTTCAATGCATTTCTCGTACATTGGCGAATGTTCTGCCGAGAGGTATCTGGTATATTCGAGCAGATTTATGAATGGAGCAGTGACTCACTTCCAAGTGTTGATCATGCTTGGTGTGTTCTCGTGGTTTCGAGTAAATTCATTTCGTTGATGTTCTTAATGGTTGTGAAAACAATTGCGACAGTAGCTCGTAGAATTATTTGTACATGTAACACTGCCCCCACCTCAGTTCTTTTCGCCCCGCAAAGATGTGTCGCCAGTTGTAGTCTATTCTCCCTGGATGTAATATGGGGCAAGACGGTCCAGGTGCACAATTTTCATTTTGGCTCTTGGCTTACGATGTTCTTGTATTCGGTATACGACGTCGTTGATTCGCTTTGTAACTCGGTATGGTCCCTCCCAATTATGTTGCAACTTTGGAGACCTACCCTTCCGTCCCTGTGGGTTATATAGCCACACCAAGTCATCTTGCTGGAAGCGATCAGTAGCCCTCGATGCATGTTCGGCAGCTCTGTACGCCATATAAAATAGTTGGATGTGTCGGTCCCAGTCCCTTTAGTTCTCGTTAACCATATCGGTCAGATGTTTATTGAGAGTGCCGTTGAAACGTTCGACCATTCCATCGGATTGGAGATGCAGCGGTGTTGTCCTCGTTTTCCGTATTCCCAGCAGCTCGCACATTTCGCTAAAAACTAGTGATTTGAAGTTTCGACCTTGATCTGAATGTAGTTCACAAGGAACGCCGTACCTACTGACCCAATTTAACACTAGCTGTTGGGCTACAGTAGTTGCTTCCTGGTTGAGAATGGGGTAGACCTCGGGCCACTTGCTGAAATAATCGGCTACAACCAGTATGTATCGATTTCCCTATTCGGATTCAGGAAAGGGTCCTGCGATGTCAACGGCAATCCTTTCAAACGGTACCCCAGGTTATAGATTTGCATTTGTCCTCTCAGTCGTCGCTTTGGGCCTTTGACGGAAGCGCAAATTGTGCATATGTGACATCGGTCCTCCACGTTTTCTCGAGCGTGGAGCCAGTAGAATCTTTCCCGCAATTTCGCCATGGTCTTGTTAACACCAAGGTGGCCTCCCGAGGAGCGTTCGTGCATCTCCTTAACCACATCGTGGAGTCGGCTTTTGGGAAGTATAGTTTGCATCATATAGGAGCAGCCATCCGCCGTTTCCCATTTCCGCTTCAGTATGCCACCCTCCACCTGAAGAGCGTTCCATTGTGCTCAATAGCTTTTCAGGGTTGCGCCATGCATTGAAACGTCTTTCCACTCCGGTCGCGCAGTTGTCTCCCTCCACACGAGCAATGGTCTGATGTCTTCATCGGCTAACTGGGCATTTCGAATCTCCTCCGGTGACCAACCTTCATCGAATTCGGTCGTTGTCAATCGCAGATCAACGGGCGGCTCCTTTTCCTCAATCCGTCGGCAATGCTTGCAGTTAGCTGGACATGGACGGCGGGATAGGGCGTCAGCATTTCCATGAACTCCGCCCTTCCGATGAACAATTTCGTAGTCGTATGACTGCAATCTTTCGATCCATCTCGCAACTTTTCCCTCGGGGTTTTTGAAGTTGAGCAGCCGGCTCAATGATGCATGGTCCGTTCGAAGAACGAATTTCTGGCCATATAGGTACTTGTGGAACTGCTTGGTGGCCTCTATTATAGCCAATAGCTCCTTCCTGGTCACACAGTAGTTCTTCTCGCTTTTTGAAAGAACTCTACTGTAATACGAGAGGACCCTTTCTTCGCCATCGATCTGCTGGGAGAGTACAGCTCCAATACCGCCGTTGCTCGCATTGGTATCAAAAACAAACATTTTTCCGGGTTTTGGATATGCCAGCACGGGTGATTCACACAGCTTCTCCTTCAAGGGCTCAAAGGCTACTTGGCATTGTTCATTCCAGACATACGGGCGATTTTTCTCGGTTAACTGATGGAGACACTTGGCTATTTTGGCAAAGTTTTTGACGAATCTTCGATAGTAGGTTGCTAGACCCAGAAAGCTTCGTAGTTGGCGCTTGTTGTTTGGTGTTGGCCAGCTTTTCACGGTTTCAATTTTCTCAGGGTCTGTTTTGACCCCTTCTGCTGATACAACGTCTCCCAGGTATTTTACTTCAGCTGTGAAAAGGGTACACTTGTCGGGACTAAGTTTCAAATTCGCCAGTCGCGATCGGGAGAAAACCTCTTCTAAGTTCCGCACATGCTCTTCGAACGTTCTCCCGATGACGATGATGTCATCTAGGTACACTAAGCAGGTTTTCCAGGTTAGACCACGTAGCACGTATTCCATCAAGCGTTAGAAAGTGGCTGGGGCATTGCAAAGCCCAAACAGCATCACCACAAATTGCCACAATCCGGTCCCAACTGAAAATGCGGTCTTTTCTCGGTCCTTCTTGTCGATTTCTACCTGCCAGTAGCCACTCTTGAGATCGAGTGTAGAAAACCATTTTGCGTCGGCTAAAGTGTCCATGATGTCATCGATGCGTGGGAGCGGGTAACTATCTTTCTTAGTGACGTCGTTAAGCTGCCTATAGTCGACACAAAAACGAGTGCTACCATCTTTTATCTTTACTAGAACTACGGGCGCGGCCCATGGACTTACAGAAGGTTCAATAATCCTGAGATCAGCGCACTCACTTCTCCTTGTTTGGCTATAGGGAGACGTCTCGGTGCTTGTCGAATCGGCTTGGTTCCCTGTGTATCTATGACGTGAGTTATCAGACTCGTTCGGCCTTGTTCATCCGGGCTTGTTGAGAAAATGTCACTGTACTTGGTGACCAGATCAGAGGCTCGTTTGAATAGCTGCGCTGGCAATTTGACTTGCTTCAATATTGCAGACGTGGATTCCCGGGCTTTGTCTATGTCTTGCCTCCTTTTCCAATGATGGCCGTGAGTAGCTTCCAAAGAGGTGATGGTGGAAACAGGCTGGCAGCTGCCGATAACTTCTCCCGCTTTGATGCTCGTGGTTGAGTCTGCGGTGTTAAGGACTCTAACCGGCAGGTATCCGTTCCTTAAAGATCTTATAAGGCATCGTCCTACAATGAAACTGCGCAATGCGGACGTCTTCGTTGGCTCTATCAGATAAGATCGGTGGTCTCCAGAATCACCATCAAGCTTGGCCCATACAATGCTCTCGGAAGAACTCGGTGCATCAGTGTCAGTACATACTACCACATTAGTCTTGGGAATTCGGACGCTGGGACCCTCCATCAATACTTCGACATTCTGCCATTTCAATACCCGTTTGCCCAAGTGCAACGTGATTCCATGTGGTCGCAGAAAATCCATTCTGAGAATGCAGCCATCCATAATGTTCGTGACCAAAAAATTATGTCGGAACGCAAGGTCTCCCAACTGTATCTGGAGGTTGACCTCTCCATGGACAGGTGCAGTTTCTCCCGTAGCTATCCTTAGTGAGAAAATCCTGCCCTTTCGAAATTGTTGTTGCCTCGCATGGTCTGGTCGGATGATCGATCGGGTTACGCCAGTGTCGATGGCTATGGTGCAATGTTCTCCGTCAACTTGACCCGGAAGGCATAAGCCCGCTTCTCCACGATGTAGTCTTGATACAGTGATGGTGGTGCTGGGGACGTCGATCTTCCTAGCCAACCTCTGCCCCACGAAGTTGGCTCTTACATGTTTCCCGACCCCTCTGTTTGAAGGGCTTCCATTCTGGGCTCCTGACTCAGTCTGGATCTCCTCCTAGCTGCACACCCTGGACAATAGCTCGGTTTTCTTCGCTTCTTACAGTCTCTTTGCAGGTGCCCCTTCTCTCCGCAATTCCAGCATCTAAGCGCGCCATTTCCCTGCGGCTCTCGCTCAATTTCGACGCGCTCACACCTGCACTCGTCTGCTACTACCTCGCGAACCGGGGCAGTGGTACGAGTCACATTTTTCGCTGCCTCAAAGTTCAGACTGTAATCCAATGCATCCTTAACCGTTTGCTCTTGAGCCAAACTCACGGCTTGTTGCAATTCCGGGTCCTTCAGTGCGCTGATGAGTGCTTCTGTTGCTGCATCATCTCGATGTTCTAGGTCATAGGCTGGGTAAGCCAAAAGTGCTAGTCGCTCAATGTTTTGGGCTAGCTGCTATAGGGTTTCACCAGACCTCTGCACCCAATGCCATAGCTGCGACCGATAAATTTGCTTCAGATGGTCGTCTCCATAACGCATGTCAAGCGCATTCATTATAGCAACCGGGTTTGAGTGCAACTCAACGGGGATTGTTTGCAAAAGCTCGGCAGCTAGGCCTCTTAGAGCAAGAATTAATGCAGTTGCTCGTTCCTGCTCATTCCAGTGATTTGCCCTAGCGGCGGCTTCAAACTGGGTTTTGTAAATACTCTAGACCGTTTACCCGTCGAATATTGGTGCTTTCACATTTCTGGATGTGCTTTGCGCTGCGGTTATAAGCGAGGCTGGTGAGGTGGTTACTACTGCTTTCACTGCTTCTTATTCCTTTTTCATGTTTTTCACCTCATGGTTGATTCTCTCTTCGACCTGGCTGCCCTTTTCCTCGACCTGGCTGACTTTTTTCTCAACCTGGTAAACCTTTTCCTCGACCTGGTCAACCTTTTCCTCGACACTTTTAATTTGTTTGCTCAGACTACCGAGCTCCGCTTTTATTTCGGTGGACTGTTTTTGAAAATCTGCCTTGATTTCGATCGCTTGTTGATCCAGCTTCGCTGGTTGTTCATTTAGCTTCGCTGATTGTTCATTTAGCTTCGCTGATTGTTCATCTAGCTTCGCAGTTAGACTGGATGACATCAGCATTAACATTTGCATTAGCGCATTTTCTGGCTCCTTTGATGTTGGTGTTTCCACTTCTCCGCCTTCTGTGCCTTTTTCCGCATCTAAGAGCTCAACCGAATCTAGATTCCCACCTTCCGACTCGATCGCGTCACGCAAGCGGGCAATCAGTATGGCCTTTGTACCTTGTGTGGCCAGATTTCGCTGTTCCAACTCCTCCTTGAGCTCCGATATGGTCAATTGGTCAATTTTCAGATGTTTCCTGGCATTTTTATTGTTTCGGCTATTTTTCCACCAGTTTCTACGTTAATTTTCACTGTTGTGCACTTTAAAAATGTTTAAACGTTTTCACTTCCAAAATTTTCTTTCTTACTTCTCGACACCACTGTCACGTGTTATGGTTCGCGGCCAATAATTTTAATGTTGCGGAAAAGTGAAAACGCAATGTCTTTTAAATTAAATTCAAAGAGTTTATTAAATCGATTAAAAAATGCACAATCACTTATTTTACTATTTCACAATTTTAATTAAAATCTAACTTTCACTTGTCAATTAATTCCTCTTACAACGGTCTTCTTAAAATCACTTCGCACTCCAACAATCAATCGCCTTTACTTCACGTTCCACTATCTGTATATCGCAGTTTCCTATCGCGGTTGTAATGAATGATCTCCCCATTCATTCAGCTCGCCTTTATATAGGGTCTTCATCCGTTCAATGCATTTCTCGTACATTGGCGAATGTTCTGCAGAGAGGTATCTGGTATATTCGAGCAGATTAATGAATGGAGCAGTGACACTTCCAAGTGTTGATCATGCTTGGTGGGTTCTCGTGGTTTCGAGTAAATTCATTTTGTTGATGTTCTTAATGGTTGTGAAAACAATTGTGACAGTAGCTCGCAGAATTCTTTGTACATGTAGCAATATTCTATAATTCGAATTTCTTTATGCAGTAAATCTACCGTTTTCCTTTCAGATACAAATTGGCAATGCAAGCAAGAAAAAATAACAGAAAATTAAATGTGAATTATTTTCATCGATTCATTGTTTCAAACGTTTTGATAGGCCTTTTAAAACTTGCCCTATTGTAAATGTACGCGTTTCATTTTCTATTTTTCAAATATTGACTTATAAAATTTTTCTTTAAATAAATACTAAAAGTAGAAAAAAATGTTCTAGTCATATTTATATCGCCTTCGTATTTCAATCATGTGTTTACAAGAAATATTATATTATTACATAATAATAAAAATAAGAAATATTTTAAAAATAAATCAACATCTTAGTGATAAAATTTCTGCATTTTTATGCTTTTTCTTTTTGTTTTTTTCTTTTTGTTTTCTTTTAGATTTTCCTTCTGTTAGCTATTTTATGAAAATTATGTCGTCAGCGATAATATTTGCATTTGCGCTAAAATTCTTTAAAGTTAAACGAACGTTCAACTAAAACGAAACTGAAAACTAAAGTTAGGAATAACCATATTTACTCCATGTTAATATTTACAATTATGCCTTCTTTGCATTTTTTAGTTTCGTCAATCCTATGATGAATTTATTTGCACAGGATATTTAACAGCAAACAGTACAGTTTCAAATTTAAAAAAAAATATATTCAAAAATGATAATTAAATTGATGCTTCTATAACTGATTTTGTGAATAACAGGTCATTGTTATTCATTCGTTTCTTCTTTGTTGCATTTTTTAAATACATGCCTTGATCGATTTAAATTAAATTTAAATAGTTTTAGGTCTTCCAATTATTCTGCCGACTTAACGTTTTTTTTTGCCGTTGATCTTGTGAATTCGGTTCTGGCAAATCATCTCGTGGAACTAAATGCATGACAGTGGTTTTGCTTTGTGGAAGTCCCAACGTACCTTAAGCTACGTTGCAATGTAAAAATCTACCTTGATAAATAAGTCGTAAGATTTCCGCCTTGTAAACTTGTTCCGCTTCCCGATTTTCGGGCCAGTTATCAAAGACTGTGTGGGCAATATCGCCAGCTGAGTCCGAGACACCAAATAGAAACTACTTCGTCTTTCCTCTTTAGCCTGTAGCAGTTATTCAGCATGAAATTCAGACTGTAATGACTTTGGATTGAACGCTGGGAAAGTATTTCAGATATTCCGTCTTCCTTCCACCTTTAAACGATGCAAGACTCATTTTGTATTACAAATCAGTTGGCGTTCCCGAAGCTTTGATTCGAAAATGAAACACTTTAATGCAGCAAACAAGTGAACATTGCTGGCGGGCAATTTACACTCCATATCAAATCTTGCACGAGATTTATGCGAGAAACGATAGAAATAAGCAGCGCAGACGAACTCAGCTCTAACACACCACATGCGCGAACATTGCTGGCGGGCAATTTACACTTGATATAAAATCTTGCGCATGATTTATGCGAGAGACGATAAAAATCAGCAACGCAGATGAGCTCAGCTCTAACACATCACATGCGCCAACATTGCTGGCGGGCAATTGACAGTCGATATAAAATCTTTGACGTTTGACGTTAATAACACGTAAGGCTCCCGAGAATTCTTTTTTTTAATGGGTTTAAATCTCCTTGATAAAACACTAATGACTCAGGCAATAATTATTAATCTCCCGTAGTAGTATCGCGCACTCTCCGCCTCGTGTCCCGTGTCGTGGTCCCACTCTAAAACCCGTGGTGTCCGCAATGGCTGGCAATTTTAAGCAGACTCCCTATTTTCACTTTTGGACCCGTCCAAAACTTGTATATCTTTTCATGCCGTGCCTACGGTGAATCGCCTCAGCTGATTCCAACAGCTCTGTTCCCTTCTCTTCCGTGATATAATACACCGTTGAGGAGTATTACATCAGCGTTCCTCAAACCCGGAATTTTACATGCAGATTTGAAATTTTTAAAACAAAATTTAATTAAAGTAGAGAAAATTAAAATGAAGTAAGCAAATTTGCAATGTAGGAAAGAAATTTAAATGAGGTAAAGAAATTTTAACTAGAGCAATGAAATGAAAATTTTAAATAGCTATGAAAGTTAAATCTCATGACGAATAAAATTAAAGGAAGACGTTTAAATTTTAATATAAAGGAAAACTGATAAAAAAAAATAACATTTGATAAGATTAATAAAACGAAAAAGTATTCTACAAAAATACGTTTGCAAATAAAATCAATTACATATTTTTTAACATCTGCCACAAAACTCCGAGTAGGAGATAGGAAGGTTTTCGAGCACTGTGATTGTGTGACTGCTGGATTCACACAATAGTTTCAAACAGATTTGTATTAATTTCGCCAATGACAACCTGCCGCAATTCTTTGTACAGCATATTTTCAAACTAGAGCAGGAAGAGTATAATTATGAAGTTATCAACAGGCAACACATTGAATGTGTTGACAATCAAGATACACTTGATTTGATCGCCATAAAGCAACTCAACATAATGACCTTAATTGATGAACCAGCTTAATTTCCAAAGGGCGCTGAACAGTATTGGAGACTTACGAATCGAATCGAAGCCATCAGTGAAGTACCTGGCGCTACTGGTCGACTCGAAGATGAGTTTCTCAGAGCAAATCAGGGCAATGGCTGAGGATGCTGCTTCAGGAGTATCAGCTCTGAGTCGACTTATGGCCAACGTAGAGGGACCCAGCCCATCAAGAAGTCGCCTCTCGATGAGTGCTGTAGGGTCAGTGCTACTGTACGGAGCGGAGGTATGGGGCGACGCTCTCAGCAAGGAGGTATACCGAAAACGCTTGGCACAGGTACAGAGAAGAGGGACACTGAGGATTGCATCTTCGTATCCAACAGTCTCTGATTTGGCGGTAAGAGTTATTGCAGGCGTGATACCTGTCGCCCTCCTTGCTAGAGAGCGCCACGCTATTTACCTGCGCCGAAACGAGGATGCGAGGGAGACGGTTGTCCGCGAGGAGAGGCAGCGCTCACTCAACGATTGGCAGCAGTCTTGGGTGAATTGCACGAAGGGAAGGTGGACTGCACGCCTCATCCCGGATGTGAGACCGTGGCTAAATCGAAGGCTGGGTGAGACTGACTTCTATCTGACCCAGCTTTTGAGCGAGCATGGGTGTTTTCAGTCTAATCTGCACAAGATTGGTAAGCGGTGGTCCCCCGATTGTCGGTATTGCCCAGGAGAGGAGGACAATGCCTGTCACATATTTTTTGCGTGCAAAAAATGGGACAGGCTGCAAAGGGACCTCTACAGGGAGATGGGAGAGCTCGCCCAGGATAATATTGTCGTGGTGAAGCTCGAATTGGTCGACAAATGGAACCAGGTGGCACATTATGCTCGGGCAGTCCTAAAAGATAAAAGGGACTCACAGCAGCCGGGGGCGTTGGGGCTGGAGGATCGCTTGTCTGGCACTTCCTCTTCCCCTCTCCCCTCCTGCTAGGAAAGGGACCCCCCAGCTTGAAGGTACCTCACGGCGTAACAAAACGAGACCTAGCAAGAAGTATTGTGTCAAACGGTTCCAGGATAGGTTCTCAGGTTGACAGGGGAGGTGTTTAGTGGGTATTCCAGTCGCCTTCTCTCGTGCATGGGAGTCTCACACTCTGTGCATAAATAGCATTCACCTCCCTACCACAAAACAAAAGGGTACTGACCAAACAATGTTGGCAAGGCTAATTCTAGTTGTTATTTTAATGTATTACTTTGACCTAGATGCAAGTGTCACACCTTCTATGTGTATTTATTGTAAATTGATTTTTATAGCAGTAGAGGGATAAAGATATTCAATTCGCACCGATCTTTCTTTCTTTCGATTGAAGAATAAATTGAATCGGCTTTGTAAGATAGACGTCAATGGAAAATTTTCCATATTTTGATGCTTTATTTTATAATTTCGAAACAATGATATTATAACTGCGTATTATATGCGAAGATGGACATACCGGTTGAAATAGCAACGAGAAGTACTCAGGTTTAGGAAAGTTACGCGTCTTGATGAATTCGCTCAATATTTAAAACGCGTTGTTTGATCGAGAACGAAGCGCATGATTGATTTCAGAAGATTGTGCGTATTAAATTGATATCTGAGTTAAGACTTAATTTTGTTATTAATAAGCTTAGCAGACATCATAAAATTATTTTGATATATAAAATTGCAAAAAGGTATCAGAAACATCCAAGAAATTCTTTTGAAAGTATAAACCTAAGTGGTTAAAGAAATGAATTTCTTTTGGAATTCACCTAATCAAATGAATCTCTTCAGCAATTTCTCATGATAGATGTTGGCCTGTTCCCAATATTTATTCCTCGACATCATCTTCAAATATTCAACATGATTGCAAGCTTAAGTATCTCGTTTTCTTCTGATTCCAAACAAGTAAACAAATAAAAATATACGTTATTCTCTTGAATGATATCAACATACTTATTGTAGAGTCCTTACTCCTTTTGTAAAAAGTTCAGAAGCCATTTTTGCTCGAAAAATTCCAATGAAATGAAGTTGAAAGCTGTAGAAAAAAAATACAATTAGGAAGTCGTTAAAGACAACAATTCAATAATTTTTTTCTAGAGCTATTCATATTTACATAGAAAGAAGGATTAATTATTAAATAGCATAATATTTGAGAATGGAGAAAAATAAACACATACACACACACGATAGGAATGCAAAATACTCGTAGGTTCTCCTAATTTTTCGCTTAGTACATTATAATAAATGCTCTAAAGGGAGGTAATCGAGATAATAATAAAGTGTGAATGGTAAATGTTCGCCGAAAGAAAAAAAATGGTAAATACTTCTAAAATAATATTTAGATATAAAATAGTAAAATTTGAAAATAATAAAGTCGATTCAATTTGAACATAAATTTTTTGTTATCCCCAGATTGCCAACGATAATTAATTAAATTAATTTTTTATATAAGACGAAGATTTATTTTATGAGGCGGTACACATTAGAACCCTTGCTTAATGATATTGTGAATAGAATTATCAGTTGTAATTATTCGTATTTTAATAAGTATAGAAAAATATTTGAGTAAATAATAAACACAAAATGAATTCCTAATTATAACACGACTTTCCTTACCAGCTAACCCTTCCCTTCCAGCAGGAATGCTAGCGAACGGTAAGTATGCCTTGACGAGGGTAGGGTTGAAGAAATCCATGGAGTTTCGCGTCGCGTTCGGTACGTGGTACCATAGTTTGTTTTGCGTTTTTATTAGAATAGGGGTTTTCAGATTCGGATTAACGTAGCATATTTTTCAGTACCTCGTCGGTGATAGTCGGGAACGTGAAATCAAATATAGTTTTTGTTGTTGTCCGAAAGAATGGAAGAAATAGGGGATAAAGTAAAGTAGGTTTCTTTTCCGTACGAGTATGTTTGTATTTTTGACGCATTTGAAACGGGCACTTAATGGTGGCTGAAAACAAAGTAATAGAGCGCAATCCATTTAAAAGTCCTGTGACCGAAATCCTCTCCGAACTAGCTGGCCGTCAAGCACCCAACGTGAAACGTCTATAACCGATGAGAGGTCGGCTCAGATTTCCTTCGGGAAATCTCTTCGTTCGAACGATGTAAACAGAAAATCATTACAATTTCGCTGCGCCATCTTAGGCCAAAAGAAGTAGGTTTTCAGCCCCCGAAGCGTACGACCGTATCCGCCGTGCGCACTCAATGGGTCGTCATGAGCCCGTCTAATGAGATCGTTGGTCAATTCTTCGGGCACCCATAACTTCCACTGTTCCTCTTCTTGTATGGGGTCTCCGGATGCGTGTCCCATCCGCTTGTATATAAATCCCTCCGTTACCCACAGTTCTTTCAGCTGTGCTAACTGGCTCTGAATAGTATTCATCAGCTGGGTGTAGCCTATTGACTTGAAGACGGGATGATCCATGTCGATCAATAGGGGGCTGTCGTCCTCCTGGGCCAACTCGGCTGCTTCAGGGGCGAACATCCCTGACAATGTGTCCGGTACAACTGTTGGCTTCCTTGTTGGTGTCGAATCGTGAAGTCACACGCCTGCAATTTCAAGGCCTATCTGGCCAAACGGCCGTGGAGATCATTTTGGCTCATAAGCCATTTTAGAGACGCATGATCCGTAACGATTTCAAAGGGGTGTTCCTCCACATATGCTCAAAAGCGTTTCACCACCAACATAGCTGCCAGGCATTCCTGCTCCGAGACCATGTAATTCCACTGGGCTGGGTTCAACTTGTGAGACATAAAGGCTATAGGCCTCTCCTCACCGTCTTGCGCAACCTGGACTAAGACTGCTCCCACCCCATGTTGACTAGCGTCGTATTGTATTGAGAACGGTTTACCAAAGTCCGGGCTATGCAGTACGGGGGCTGTTGTTAGACTCTTCTTTAGATCTTCAAAGGCTTACAAGCTGAGCTCTTCTCAGACGAACTTACGTCCCTTACGCAGCGTGTCGGTCAAGGGTGGGGTGATGGTCGCGTGGTCACGTACAAATCGTTGGTACCATCCGCATAAACCTAGGAATCAGCGTAACTGCTTGATGATCTAGGGTAATGGAGAACTTGGTGTCGTAAATGCGGTGGTATCACCTTATCCATAAGGCGCGTCATTGTTTGAGGGGCATCACACAGTCCGAATGGCATGGTCACAAATTGATACAGTGGGCGACCTGGGACCGTGAAGGCTGTTTTTTCCTTTGGGCCAGGGTCTCATGGGATTTGCCAGAAAGCGTCTTTGAGGTCCAAGCTCGTAATGCAATGGGCTTTAGGCAATCGACTCAAAATGCCCCCAATCAACGGTAGAGGGTATGCGTCTTTGACAGTCACGGCATTCAAACGTCTGGCGTCTAAGCATAGCTGGACCTTGTTCGGCTTGAGAACTGAAGTGACCGGAGAAGCCCATGCGCTCTGCGATTCTTCGATCATGCCTAGTGCTAGCATTCGATCAACTTCAGCATATAACGACTTTTCCTTCACCGGAGATATGGCAAAATGTCTCTGCTTTATGGGTTTGGCATCCCCCACATCTATTGTGTGAAACACCAGGGCCGTCCTGCCGAGACCTTCCTTCTCATGCGATGGAAAAGCCGATATAGCCGAGTCAAGTCGCAGTTGTTGATTCACATCCAGTGCATGTCGTAGTGGGTGGGAAGTTGAGGTCGCGTCATGGACAGTGGCGACAGAATCAAGTATCGTGCCGGAAAATAATGCTGGGGTCAAATTAAATTTTCGAACGAAGTCCACCCCTAGGTAAAGATTCTGTGTTAATTGGGGTTTAATGTAGAATTCCAGAGACTTAGACACCCCTTTAAATGTGACGTCCGTCATAATTTACCCCACTACAGAGTGACGAGTTCCATCTGCCGTGCTTAACCAGGTGGTAAAATGCTGGATTTGGTCCGCGTAAGTCGTCAGAACCTCTCCTGCAAACTCGGCTGATATGCAATTCACACTGGCTCCACTATCGACGAAGCCTACCAGTCACTTTTGCAGGAGGTGAACTGACGTGTATGGCCGAACGTCATCCTTCAATAATTCGTCTAAGTGTATCGCCCACAAAGCCTTCCTCGACTGCCTGACCCTTCTCTAGAAGCTCCGCATCCGACGCGTGGCTCGCTTCCTTCGCGGAGGAGTAGTTGTAACCATCTCCTCATTGAAGATGCGCTGGCGACTAGCTAGATAATCCCACAGTCTGACGTGGAAGGATTTCACATGTCAAGGGACCTTCGTCTCGTTACCATTCCCCTGCGCGTTCGCCTCAACAACGCGTGACGTCGGCTGCGGAACTTCAGGAGAACTGTGTTTGGCGGTGCGAGTCAGTAAAGTTGGGGTCGTACCTGGGGCTTGGTCGCACCTAGCAATGTGTTTGGTATCGGTTTGCTCAGGTTCTTGGAGTGCCAACGGGTGGTTTCGACACTCGCTGGCAAGTTTTTTCGTTACTTGCAATCTGCGCAATCTGGTGCGTACGTGTCTGCTTTTCCACACCGGTAACAGAAGACCGTCGGTTCCGCTGGACATGCAGAGAACCGGTGTCCCGTGTGTTGGCAGTTCCAACCGACCGTCGGGTTTCAACTACTTCGATGAAAGGTCGGTCAATCATTGGTTCGCACTCGTGCTCCAGGGGTACTCCGCTCCTTGGGATGGGTACCAGGTCGTTAGCTATGCCATCCGATGTCACTAGCTCCGCAGTATTGTTACTTCGTGGATTAGGTCCCGTCATGTGAGGTTGTGGATGAAAGGTTCCTCGCCATTCATCTAGCCGTTTTTGCCTACGGGCATGGAGGCGTAATCCATATACGGTGTAAATGGGCACATGAAGGAGACTGTTCTGAAGCTCCCAACGCATGTTCTCCCTGATGGTATCCACCGGTTCGTCCTCGGGCATGGGTGTTTGTAACTGGGTGCTAAGGCATAGTATACTAGTATAATACTGGTTGAGTGGTTCAAGGGCACCTTGCTTGCGTTTTCTCGATTGTTCCTGTAATTCACTTTCAGTGAGGCCATCGTCATTGTGGTTGCGAAAAACTGCACACAAGGAATTTCAGGTGGGGTGTGGTATTGATTCCTTGAAGCTCCAGTACCATTCGGCGGCATCTCCGCTGAACAAGAGGTGTACCTCTCTAAGGAAAGCTGAGAAGTCACCTCCCAGCGTGCTGGTGACTAGAGCCTGAATTCGAAACAGGAGCCGGAGCACCCGTGTCGTCGAGTTAAAGCCTCCTTTGGAGGAGGTTCCAATCATCAGCCACACTAGAGTTTGGCATAGCCGCACTGGGATTTGGCTCCCAGCCAGATGGAGTTCTTACGCGGCTGGGGGGTTGGCTGATCCGGTTGTCTCGGAAGCCTCTCTCCAAGTGTCCGATCCTCTCGGACAACCCTTGCAATAAGGACAAGATCGTGTCTTTGACTGTGTTGCTTGATTGCGCTGTTGGGGCATCGGCCAATACTCTTGCAACTGGAGCTTCTCCGCCTACAGCTCCTTGGGTGTCCAACAGCGGTTGAGGCGGTTCGGCACTCTGAAGGTATTTTGTTACTGCTCCGCGTGTCGAGGCGTGCGCTCCCATTGGGGTCTAGGGCAGTTCGGCCGATTGGGCGTCTACATAATGGACAAAGGTCCGATGTTAGCAAGAGCTGTTGGACACAGGCGCGGTGGAACAAGTGTCCGTACTCTAATCACACACTTGATACGCCCTCTACCTGCAGTTTGCTGGTTGCACCCTTTTGGAGTGGGTCCAAAGCTTTTCCGGTGTTGGCTTCGTTGCCATTGTTTATCTCGTTGATGGTGTTAGCAAGAATTAGAGAAAAAAACTGCTCCTAACTACAAAAAAACTATAAAAAACTTATGAATAATTTTCGTGGCTGATAGTGGCGAGCTAACGTATCTATAAAAAAGACGAACTATTTGGTGAACGCTTTCCTTTCCAGTAGCGCCAACTCCTCCATAGGGTGATGAGAGCGACTAGTCTGCCATAAAAAGGGTGCTTCTGGCCGATTTAAAAAAACGTATCCCCAAACCCACATACATTACAAAACCGTCCGGAATACAAAAATTCAGCCACCGGTTCACATGTCCGATTTACAAACGCGTCGAAAATACAACCATACGGAAACGAAACCTATCCCTACTTTCTTCCGTATTTCTCCTATTCATCCAGCCAACAAGAAATACTGTATCTAATTCCGCGTTCCCGAATATCACCGACGCGGTACCGAAAAACATCCTACTCTAACGCGAACTTCGAAATAACCTACTCTAATAAAATACGCAAAGCAAACTATGGTACCGCGTACCGAACGTGACGCGAAACCAGCCATCCGCGGATTTCTACAACCCTACCCTCGCAACGGCACACTTACCGTTCGCTCTCAGTCCTGCTGGAAGAGAAGGGCATGCTGGAAAGGAAAGACTGAGTTATCCTAACAATTCATTTTATTCATGTTGTGCTGATGCAATAATCGATACATAAACTAGAGTTAAATCTTTGCATGCTTCTAAATCCTGCAATACATATAAATTGATGTCATTAACTTAAGTCTGAAATTCTACCGTTTTGTTTGTTTTTTTTCCTAGGGTAGTTAAATTTAAGTTGCATATATTGTATCGTTACCCTTCATAATTAAATTAGCTAAATAGATTTTTCGTTTCTGTTTCATAAAATTTCATTCTCTATTTAAGTGTTACTTATGTTTATTCATTACTACATTTATTTAAAATTACGATTTATACTCGTCGGTGGTAAAAAATACAAGTTTCTTTGAGTACGATACCAGTACATATGTTTTAATAAAATTTCATATAAAATTGATTTCACTAGTTCTAGAAGAAGTTGCTTTGTTTTTTTCTTCGATGTATTCCTTGACACTATAAATATACTATATATGCATACACTTCTAGTGATTTTCGTATTTGAACCCGCCTGTCTTTTAAATATATTGTAAATCCACACTGTCATTATGTAACTGACTGCAAGCGACAAGCAAAGAAGTAATATCTTACATCAACAATTCAAATATACTAACCACAGTATTAACCAAATGATGATTACACTAATACCTAGAATGTAAAGCAGATACTCATTCTATTTTTTCAAGTACGTTGTCCTATGTTTTTTTGTATACAAAATATAATCGTCGAGAGTACCATCACTTTTTCTTAGAAGTCGTATCAGTCGTGCTCCGCATATGACATCGTATTTAGCCAGTTATTCCCCGAAGGATGTTTACTCTGGTTGTTTGGTGACATAAAACAAATTATTGCAAATTTCATTTTGTCTCACAAAATACATGGCTTTTTTTTCTGCCGAGGCAAAGAAAACATTCTTGGCGCGCAAATAAATCTCTCCGTATCAATTTTTCTAAACTAATTTTCCACATTAATCAACCCCAAATACAGCTCCTTAAATCCTTCTTCTTGTAAAAATCCATTAACTCCCCGTTTCATTGTTCAAAAGTAAAAACATTGGTTGGGTTTTCTATCTTACAAGTGTAACAATACTACTATCTCAAACAGTTTTTTTCCTTATTGGTGGGTCATGTTATTACAAAGACGAGCGAAGCCATACCACTATTAGGTACATTTCTGTTAAACGAGTGTAAAAAATAATCCTCAGTTGGCAAACCCTCGAGATGCCACATCTATTGTTAAAAGTCTTCCCGTCAAATTGACTGTGGATCGGAAGCATCCAGCTGAAATAAGTCGTCTTAAACTTCTCTCGTCTTGAGTTGCATCGTCTACGGTCAGGACATGTCTTTGGACTAACTCGTCACCACCTAAATGAGCAAAAACCGCATCACGTATTAGATCAGTCAAATCACTCGGAGATAATACACCGGGCAGTGTTAACAATGGTGGAATCCCCGGTTCATTGTATGGCCGTAACCAAAAGTTTCTAGCATCATCTGACACTTTGATTACTTCCTCTAGCTCAGGATTTTCAAAATAATCAAGAACCTGGAAGCTTCCATTGAAATTATTGCTAGTCAAAGTATTGTTTGAATCATGTTTTGTGATTTCATCGAAAAAGCTTGGTGGATTGTTGGCAAAGTATTGACTTAATGAAGGACTTGACAAAGAGCTATTCATTACAACCTAAGTTATTTGTTTTCTCTTACTGGAAGTAGGATACGTTCAAAAAACTTTTATGGTCGATATTACCACGCGATTTCACGTAGCATGGCATCTTAGGCTTTCGGCATCGGTTCACTAATTTCTTCTATTCGTTTTTATTCCTTTTAATAGTTTCTAATTGTTAGTTGCTCTCGCGAACATAAAAAGGATCCAATTATAGAACTTTTTAATCATGAAATGCACTTTTAACAAAGATTCGACGTGCCGTTTTCTAACCTCAAATTCAAGTTTGTTTTCTGACGAAGATTTGCTGAATACTCACTTGGATAAAAATTTATTACCACATCTAAAAACGTAATCTCAGCGCTAACAAAAGCACCGAGTAGTCTAACATTGGCGTCCAAACAATTGTCGCTGCATTCGTCCGACTGCCATCCTTTGTTTGCATGGAACAAGAAGCAGCGCCACAACGCAAAAGCAGAAAATTGTTCGTTTCCTTCCTCTACAAGGCATCCTCCAAAACTATGTCGCAGGGCTCTAAATCTTACTTGCCATTTTTCATCCTCTACAAATGACCAACAATCGCTTGTTCGGAAATACAGTTATTTAAAAAGATAAGCAAATAGGGTTGCACTTACTGTACACGCGACTAAACAGGGGAAACATATGAGGCACACACAAGTCTTGGCCACAGGAAACTGGCTTACAGTAGATTCACCGAACCAATTTACCGAAAAGCCAGAAATGAAACTGAAGCTGGTAAACTTTCGTCCCATGGGAAGAAAAGCGGTGGCGCATTCTAAACCAGGGCAGAGACACACCAATAAAGCTAAATTAAAGATGAGAAACTCGAGAACAACTTCTCTAATCCTTAATTGCAATAGCACGAGCAAACTCCTTCGCTTAGCTATAAAAGTAAAAATCGCGTAACTGTACACCGCCTAATATATTCAATGCGTTTTCGATAGGGAAATTTCAGCAGAATTCGAGAATGCGCGAACTGTTCTGCGTCGGAAAAAGAATTACGTGACACTCCCAGACAAAACTGAAGTGGGATGTGAAGTCATACGGTGGCACATTGCTTATGTATTAGTCGCCTACTAATGGTCATGTGTGTGGTAGTGAAGTCTGCTGCCACCTGGCTTCTCATCCAACGTCAAGTTTCACACACATGATCATCTTCCTCTCAGCTGACCAAAGGCGGTTCAGGAAAGCGAGAGGTTAGAGGGTGCGTTCCGATTTCGTCGACGTCGATAACGACTAACTAGTAATCGGCAGTGGCGTAGGGCCGAGTCATTACAGGGCAGTGTCCACGATGCCAACCAGGCATGGGGAGACTGAAGGACACGATGTTCAGCCATAATTCATACTCTGTGTATTTTCCCATGTTTAGCGCTTCCAGACTATCCTGTGTTTTCATCTTTTCCATTTAAACGCTTTTATTTTGTTTTTTCCGACAAATATATATTTCGGGAGTAAGTTGCTCCCTTCTTCAGTGTCAATTATTTACTTAGATTACAAGGCCGTTTCGAGGATATTTATAATAACCGAATTCTAATTATCTAAGGTCGAATTGCTTAGTGTCCAATTGCTTAAGGTCTAATTGCTATTGGTTTTTATTACCTTTATATCTTAATATTATTCTTAGCTTAATTATTTAGTCTTTATTTTTTTATGATTTTAATATTGCTTAAGGTCTTATTATTATTATTTATTGCATGAGTAATTTTAATTACTATAAGTATAATGGAAAACAATCTAACGCTTTTTCACCATATCCAGGAGCCTAGAGTATCCATTTCCTAGGTCATCGTTGAGTTTCGTTTCGGCTGGCTGCCTCATGATCTACAATGATTCGTACACGTCCAGTTTTTGCATGTTTTTTTACTTCCTTCACTACCGTTAGGTCTATTTGATGTCCTTCGCAAATGTGTTTCACACTCAAATGCTTGTTGTAATTTATCCACTTAATCGGTCATGCTTCCTTTTGTGCCGTTCAAACCTTTTGCTAATTTTAGATGCAAATTGTACGCTTGTAGTGCTACTTCTGATTGCTTCGCATAAAGTTGGTTTAAACTATCCTTTATCAGATTCCATTCCATCTCTGCTTTTCTTTTTTCCGCACCTGGTAACTGGTAAAAGATGGCATCTTCCCGAGCGGATACATAGGATGTTGTCAGTACCATTGAGTATGGAAAACCGGATGAAGGAAATAAATTATATCCTAAATAAAGTGAAGAAAAACGGATATGAAGCAGGGATGATCTCAGGTATGATGATGAAAATTGAACAAAGGAGAGCACGAGATAGCTTTACTACGCTCTACACATAAAATAGAAGGCAACAACAAAGAGAACAACAAAGAGCAGCGGTCGTAAACTCAGAACTAACCGTAGACTTAAGCAGATTACTCAGGCAAGTTAACATCTAGCAAATTTCTTGCAGCGTCCAGTTTCAACTTAAAAGTAGGCTCACAAATGCAAAGGATAGCAAGAAGGAAGATGAGAAGTGCCGTGTATACAAAGTTAAATGCAAACACTGTGATAAAGCATACATTGGACAAACAAAACGAACGGTTAAAATAAGATTCGAGGAGCACACTAAGGAGGCACAATCGGCGATGAAGCGTGGAACCACGAGCAACGTTAAATCTTCAGTAGCGAAACACATTTGCGCAGGACATTAATAGAATGGTAAGAAACATGCGAAAACTGGACTGGACTCCTGGATATGGTGAAATAGCGTTAGATTGTTTTCTATTGTACTAATCATAATTAAAATTACTCATCTAATAAATAATAATAATAAGACCTTGAGCAATAATAAAATAATAAAAAAAAAGACAAAATAATTACGCTAAGAATAATATTAAGATATAAGGTTACTTAGACCTTAAGCAATTAAAAATTAAGCAATTAGACCTTGGGTAGTTAGAATTTGGTTAGTGTAAATATCTTTGAAAAGGCCATGTAATCTCAGAAAATAATTGACTTTGAAGAAGGGAGCAACTTACTCCCGAAATATATATTTGTCGGAAAAAACAAAATTATAGCGTTTAAATGGAAAAGATGAAAACACAGGTTCAGCCATAAGCTGGGTTCACCTGTATGACGGAAGAAAGATGTTGTGTGATGGGTGGATGACTAACCTTCCCGCGGTACGTTCTAGTAAGAAAAGGTCGTTGTGCGATTTCGAGCCCAGGTGGAGGTGAGCGATGATAATCATAAAATACGAAAAAAAGAAAAAAAATTGAGGACTTCTTTGTGATGGCGTGCTTCACCGCCGTAAGTCCTTGGCATGGTAGACTCCCAGTTCTTTCCCGGACGTATTCGCAATGAGATATTGCGTGGGGCTTAAAACTTATAGGACCCGACACTTCACGAACTTCTTGTCAAGTTTAGCATTGTAGTGCCGGATCGCATCACTCTGCCTGAAATTTTGTCGGTAGATTTTGTCGCCTGCCTTGAAGCCAGAAGCATGAGGTCGCAGGTTGTAACGCTCCTCCCCCACCTGTCTACTATCTTCAATCTTCTGCTGAAGTTGGTCGCGTAGAATTTGGAGTTTCTCGTGTGGCTCCAGAACCACTATTGGGTCTTCCAAACATTTTAACTGCCGCAATAACCGGTACGAGTTACGGTGGCAGGTCATGTACTGACCGAACACGGCAAAGTACGGTGAGATATCTGTGGTGGTGTGGTATGACGAGCATAGGGCACAGGTGATGGCGGAAATCCTGCCATCCCAATCCTTCTGATCCGGATGGACATGGTCTCGAATGGTGGCGATGCGGATACAGTTCAGCCGCTCGGCTGCATTTGCTTGAGGGGAGTAGACTGCGGTCCGCTGGTGAGTGATACCATACTTGTCCATCAGGTCGCGAAACCTACCCGAGGTGAACTGGACTCCGTTTTCGGAGATAACTTTTTCCGGTACTCCGAATATATGGAAAACGCGATTCTCCAGGAAGCTGACTATTGGACCGGAGTGCATGTTACGAATCGGCTCAATGATTGGGAACTTGGACAGTTGGTCCAGGACCACGATAGCTCCCGTGTGACCAGAAGTCAAGCGAGGATACGAACCGATAAGATCGATATACAAGCCCTGGAACACATGCTGTAGCAACCACGGAAGTCACCGCAGTTGCAGACATTAAATATTGGCAGAGGGGTGTGTAGCCCGGGGTGGCATACTGAGGCCGGCTAGCGCTCAGTCGTGCCGTGGGTCTTCCGGGACACCCTCTGCCCGTGCTGAGCCACCTTACATAAAAACTAGCACAAAGGGAAAAGGATGGGAAAGGGAGAGGTCATTTTGAGAAATGAAAATAAGGTTTTTTTAATATGACATGGCCGTTTATTTAATTCAAACAAGAACAAAAGAAAAAAATTCTAAAAAGTGAAACTTACAAATTTTAACTCCCCGTTTTAAAATTTATGCAAGCATAATACAATTTATATACAATTTATTGACAAGAAAAAAAAACAAAAAAAAAGGAAAATTATTTATTTGAGACAAAAACTAACAGTATTTTTATACAAAAAAAAAATTCAAATAGTTACTTACACTTTCCTTGTTGAACTCCGAGCGCTCGGCGAAGAACAAAAGAAATAAATTCGGGGCACCTGAAACTCAAACTTCAATTTACTAATTAATGTGAACAAAGTCCAGAAATTAAAGCACTGAACGGCCACTTTTCGCAAGACGCTGATTCCACTTTCTTCACCAATTCACTACCCTTCATCCAATAGGATACTTTTGAATCCGACAAATTGTATGTTTTTTACAAAGTGCTTCACGGAAACTTTACTCTTTGTTTTTTTTTTCGTTTTTCTTCTCGTTTTTTCATTAAATCAAATTAAGACACTTTTATACTTTACTTTTAAATGTCCAAACACTCTATTATTTTTTCTTTGATATTATTTTCTACAGAATTTCGGATTTGAGTCGTTTTGGACCATTTTATTCCCGATTCACTCCACAACTTAAGTTATTATTTCCTCTGAAATTCACACTTAGCTCCACTCGCATACGCCACAAGCAAAATTTATTAGTTTTTATCTTGAATTTCTCACGTTTATAATTGAATTCAAATTCAAAATCACACGTCGCCAAACACAAATCCTTTTATCTACTAGTCAGAGACTAACTCCTTTTTTCCACACTCCTAACACCTCCAAAAATCACCTTCACCGCGCACCGGAAACACCTTTCCTTCTCCAAATCAAAAATCTGACTCCCCAATTCCAACCACTTAATTTTCACCTTCCACCTTCATGCCATTCGATCCCGCAATCCCTTTCATTTTCCAATTACCGCTGCCACATCTGGGTAACGTAATCGAAGTTCATTACACTTCGATTCCGCTACCCACACATCTTTTGGTCCGTATCGACAATCACAGTAGTTTCCATTGACTTGCATATATGGCAATTTACATCCCCAAGAATCGCTTGATTGAATGTAAAGTGTCACATATACGAGTACATTACGAAAACTATTGATTTTGCCGATACCCCAAAAAAGAGTGCTTCCGTGCGCCCGGGGGAACTTGAACTCAGGGTTCCAGCAGTCGCACGGTCGAAACTCGCGACGTATCCAATGGAGCTATGCCTTATCGATCTCCCATTCATCAGATTAGCAACTTCAACGATTATCTGGGCATGGGATTGAATTTTGTTAGTAGGGAAACGTGAATTAATTTTCGTTAGTAAGAAAAATAAAATTTGTTAATGGGAACTAGAGAATAGAATTTGTTAGTATGAAGGAAGGAATTAGGTTTTGTTAGGAAGAATGAATAGAATGAAATTTTGTTAGTGGGAATTAATGTAAGGAGTGTTGTTAGTGGGAAAATTGAAATTATTAGTATGTATTATTTTTTTTTTTTTTTTTTTGTAGTTGGAAATAAGGGAAAGGGTAAGATTGTGATTATGGGGAAATAAAAATTATAGGAAAAATGGAAAAATGTTAATAAAATAAATAAATTTACAAAGGAAAAGGTAGAAGTGCCCAAAGGGAGGTGGAAATATTACGACGGCAGTTGAAGTTGCGAATGGAAGAAAGTCGGTACGCCGGAATTCGCAACAATCGTGGGGATGACCCAGACCCTGAGTGTCTCATTCAGCCGGGCAAACAAAGAATGTCGGCAGGGGTAACTATGAATCGGGTCGGATGTCTTTAGCGTGAAAGGTCCCAAGCAGCTTACCGGATTCATCCTCAAGTTCATAAGTAACTTGCCCCGTACGGCGGCGAACCACTGCAGGAACAAATCGAGGAGCGAATTTAGCCGCAAAACGATCGGCTGCATTGCTCACGGCGAAATTCCGCACGAAAACTTTCTGACCTTGAAGTAGCTCACGGGGGCGAGCCCGAAGGTTGTAACTTTGAGCTCCCTTCCGGTAGGCTTCGGTCAGCTTAGCTCGGACACGGTCTTGTACAGCTCGCAGACGATCACTGTTTGAACTTAGCTGTACTTCTCCATCCTCAAAAGCGTTCAAGCTTCTAAGGAGGGCGTACTCAGTGCCATGCTGGATAGGGTGGTATCCGAACATGAGGAAGTAGGGCGAAAATCCTGTGGATTCATGAATCACCTTGCGGAAGGCAAAACACGATTCCGGAAGATTCTCGTCCCACCTGCTATGATCGGACCCTATGTAGGCTCTGATGGCGTTCAATGTCGACTGGTTTGACCTCTCCGAGGCATTCGCTTGCGGGGAATGGTATGGAGTGAAGCAGTGCTGCACCCCATAGTCACTCATAAGCTTAGCGAATACCTTGGAGACGAACTGCACACCATTGTCCGAGTGAAGCCATTCGGGAACTCCGAAGGTCAAAAAGATTTCGCGCTCCAAGTATCGCACGACTGATTCCGCAGTGGCTTTAGCCATGGGTTTGAGCCATATGAACTTGCTATAATGGTCCAGGACCACAAACAATTGAGTGTTCCCAGATTTTGAACGAGGGTATGGACCCATGAAGTCCACAAACAGGCGCTGCATAGGTCTCGTCGAGTCTCGTGATGCGCCCATAGGAGGTCTCAAAGTGGAATTCGAAGGCTTGACCTGTTTGCATGTTGAACAGCCCTGGATGTGCTGAATAACATCTTGACGCAAACGAGGCCAATAATAATATCTTTGTAAAACTTCCGTGGTCTTTCGAATTCCACAATGAGAGCCCCGGGGATCATCATGAGCTCGCACTATAAGAGCCTGTTGGTAGCCCTCAGGAACCCATAATTTTGTTCGGGGAATATCCGTAGTCAGCTTTACAGGGGAACCAGAACCGATGTACACTCGGCCATCAGCAAGGTGCAAATTCTGAAACTTATCAGGTTGCTTCAGGATTTGTTCCTTGAGATGTTCGTACTCGGGCTCCTGAAACGCAGACTGAGGTATCAAACCATCAATATGTGTGTGCTCCGGGAGGCAAGCAATGAGCGAGGCCACCCGCTCGTCCTGCGAGCAAGATCTCGATAACGCATCCGGTACAACGTTAAGAGCACCTTTCCGGTGTTCAATCTGGAAATTGAACCCTTGTAATTTCAGACTCCAGCGAGCCAATCGACCAGAAAGGTCCGACTGCTGCATCAGCCATTTAAGACTGGCATGGTCGGTTATGATGGTGAAGGGCAACCCTTCGATATATGCCCTGAATCGCTTTACACTCTGCACCGCAGCTAAGCATTCCAACTCAGTAATGCTATAGTTACGTTGCGCAGCGTTGAGCTTCATCGACATATATGCAATTGGATGTTCTCCACCTTCATCGTCCTTCTGGAACAAAACACTTCCAATACCCACTGTACTTGCGTCACACTGGATATAGAAGTGCTTCGTAAAGTCAGGGTTGGCCAGCACTGGAGCAGAAATCAGCAATTGCTTCACTTTATTGAAGGCACTATTGGCGGAAGCAGACCACTTGAAGGCACGTTTACCCTTTAGCAAATCCGTTAGAGGGGCCGTAACCGAGGCGAAGTTTGGAATAAAACGCCTGTACCATCCTGCCATGCCCATGAACCGTCTCACGTCTTTGGCCGTTCGGGGTTCAGGATAGGAGACTATACCTGAAACCTTCTCCGGGTCGGTGCGCAGGATACCATCACTCACTACGAAGCCAAGATATTTGATCTCCTTCTTGACAAACTTGCTTTTTTCAACATTGATGGTCAAGTTGGCGTCCCTGAGCAGTTTTGCAACAGTACTCAGGAGCTCCAAGTGCTCATCAAATGTTGAACTTGTAACAAGCAGGTCATCTAGGTAAACAAATACCTTGTCCTGCAGCTCATGCGGTATTACTTTATGCATCAACCGACACATCGTTTGGGGAGCATTACACAAGCCGAACGGCATGACCTTGAAATGGTACAAGGGCCTGCCAGGGACAGTAAAGGCCGTTTTCTCCTTACTTGCCTCATCCAATGGTATTTGCCAAAAGGCATCCTTCAGGTCCAAGCTGGTAATGAACCTGGTACTCTGCAACCGTGCCAAAAGACCTTCAATCAGTGGCAACGGATAGGCGTCCTTAACAGTCACCTCGTTGAGGCGTCGAGCGTCAAGACACAAACGCACCTTGCCGGGTTTTCTGACAAGGGTCACAGGCGAACTCCACGAACTCTGACTTTCCTCTATTACCCCCAAAGACAACATACGATCGAGTTCGTCATACAACAGTTTGTGTATAACAGGCGAGACAGCATAATGCCGCTGCTTGATGGGTCGAGCAGAACCAGTGTCGATGTGATGAGACACGAGACTGGTCCTACCCAAGCCTTTCTCATTATACGACGGAAACTGTTGTTTGACGAAGTCTAGTCGTTGCTGATCTTTTGGGGACAGTAGATGAAATTCAGGGCTCTGAGGTTCCGAGGCGGCTTCGATAGCGTTGACCTGAATTGGTGCTATTTTGAAGAGATCCCAGAAGTCAATTCCAAGATACACTGCATGTGTCAAGGAAGGAACAACCAGGAATCTCATTAATTTAGTGGTTTTATTAAATTGAACCAATGTGGTGACGTATCCCAGAACTGGATCCTTGTGCCCTGATGCAGTCTGGACATGAGCATGCATGGTATGCATATGCAAACCCAAATCCGACAGCAGGTCCAAGGCTCCGGCTCCGAGGATACTAACACTGGCTCCGCTATCAAGCAAGCCCGTCAATTTGCGACCCTTGACGGAAATCTCTGCGTAGGGCCTATTGTCGCCAGGAGTTGCAACAATGGACTCCACGCAGGCACGCTTCAAGAGACGCCTGGCGAAGAAATATCTCCAGGATCTCCGAAAGCGATCCCGAAAAGGTCGTGCTCTAAAACTAGCGGGTGACTCACGATCATCGCCCGCCTTTCCATTACTTCCGGAGATATCAGGGACGCTACCTGGGACAGGTGGGCGGTGGGTTGAAATTAGCTGACAAAGTGTGCCAGGGCGTTGGGAGCGGGGAGAAGAGTTGGCAAGAGGGAAAACAATGCGGGTATTAATAGACGTAGGTGTCAGTCACTGAAGACGTCTGAGCTCCGGATCCACATTCGTGGCCACATCTACACGCTCATATGGCTGGGTGGGATTTGCCCGAGGAAACGATATTTCCTTATGCACCGGGGTTGTTTTGGAATTGCAAGCATTGTAGTGAGGCTTGGTAACTCCTTCCTTCCCACAACCAAAACAAAAAACGTGTCTGATGGGGGAAGCACAATCAAAAAAATTATGGCCTAAATCCTTACAATTCCAGCATATCCTAAATTGTCTTCGTTGTTGATGGTCCGAAGACAAACCAATTTTCGGTTGGGATGCTACCGCTTGAACCTGAGGAATCTCAAGGGGAAGGCATTGATTGGGTTGCGCAAGCTGAGTTGGTAGATCGCATGCTGTCGAATTACGAACATTTCGCCAATTTAAGGGTTCCTCGTTACCGACATTTCGGTCACAATTCGGAGAATACGGTTTATCGTATATGTCCCAGTCCATCAGGTTTTCCGGAAGTCGTACGGAATGCACACCTCCCACCGCACGTCTTTCGAACAGCCTGCGCCGGGACTCTACGTCCCTCCACGTATCCTCGGTGCGACAGCATCTTCTGACCAACTCCCTAGTGGACGGAAAGGTCAGACCTGCCAGGTGATCCTGAAGTCGTGGGCTCATATTTTTGGATACGATGCATTGCAGATCGAAATCAAGAATAGGCACTTGGAGTTGTAATGACAGTGCTTCCAGGGATTCATAGAATTCGATGAATCTTTCCCCGGGACGCTGAAGACGACCGTGCATTGTACGACGAATATCGTCATCAGTGTGATGTGGTGAAAACCGCTCCATCACCTCGCATTTGAATCTTGGCCAGGTCAGATTCTCCCGAAAAATGTCACGAACCTGCCAGTACCACTGTTGTGCTGCTCCTTTCAGAAGCACATGTAGATCCCTCATCAAATCTCGGTCTGACAGGTTGTAATCGCTGGCCAGGCTGCCCACGCGAAATATAAATTGCTGGGCGGACACGCCATTTACTCCACCATCGAAAGTGATACCCCATTTGGTGATGGGAAGTCGATCCGGCGTGGCAAATTCATTACGTCGGGACTCGCGGAAGGTAACGTGAGGTGACGTTTCTTGCACCGCCTGCCGTGTAGAAGAAGCAAGGGAACTACCGGGTGCCCGTATCGGCGGAGTAGCTGCCGCGCTTGGCGCACTAGCTTGAGGAAGTGCGTCTTGTGCTTCTCGCAGGCTGGACGATAGGCTAAGCCGTTCCAACTCTCTATCAAGTTGGGTATAGGTTGGATCCCAACTAGCCGTTCGCCGACGCATGGTTATTCGGTTCTTGTAATATTAAAAAAAACCTAAATCTACTACCTAAATAAAAAAGTAAAAAGAATATTAACGCAAATTATAGATAATACTAAATAAAAATGAATCCACAGACTGACAGACAGACTATGGCAATAATAACAATTAATGGTGGTGGTTATTATTGCGATTTATTAGTAGTGAAGAGGAATAGTGTCGGAAACGATCGAAAATATTGATTCTTGTAATAGCAAGTGAAATGGAGATACAATTCATAAAAAGATTTCATTTCTCAAAATGATCCTCCCCATTAATGGAAAAGGAAAAGAACAGGTAATTATATGGGATGGTGATTAAAATTTAGACATAACACGAAGCAGACAAACCACAACAGTGCCTGGTATAACACTGGAATTTGTAGGCGGACTCCGCTCAAACTGTCGCCACAAAGGGCCGACTACGAGACCATTATGAAACGCTACGGAATTCATGATGGCTCGGACAAGAGCCGCACATATCCCAAAGCTACCACCAGATAGATGATGGAAGGGCCGAAAGCGTTGGCTAATTTCAAGAGATGGATCTAAGTCCAACTATCCCGTGCAGGGAGATATAGCCAACGACTCAAAATTCGGTTGATCCCAACCAACATCCACACTGCTAAAGCATGCCCACTATCATAGCCGGTGGAGACTATCAAACACAAAACAGCACGGTAGGCGCCACTGCAACTGCGGCGAACCCCGTGATCAAAATTTCAATATTTAACTATCAAAACTCCAGATTAAACTTAAAACCATCAATGAAATCATGTAAAAATTATATCCAAACTCATAAAAAATTTCCAACGCAACACAAAAAAAAAAAAATAATTTCCCTGGAATGCTCAAACCACTATTCAAGTCAGGCACTCCAGGTACTCAAGCCAAACAAATCTGAAATTGAAAAATTTAAGTTATAATTAAAAACTGATAAAATCAACTAAAACCAAGTTTGGGCGCCATATGTAGCAACCACGGAAGTCACCGCAGTTGCAGACATTAAATATTGGCAGAGGGGTGTGTAGCCCGGGGTGGCATACTGAGGCCGGCTAGCGCTCAGTCGTGCCGTGGGTCTTCCGGGACACCCTCTGCCCGTGCTGAGCCACCTTACATAAAAACTAGCACAAAGGGAAAAGGATGGGAAAGGGAGAGGTCATTTTGAGAAATGAAAATAAGGTTTTTTTAATATGACATGGCCGTTTATTTAATTCAAACAAGAACAAAAGAAAAAAATTCTAAAAAGTGAAACTTACAAATTTTAACTCCCCGTTTTAAAATTTATGCAAGCATAATACAATTTATATACAATTTATTGACAAGAAAAAAAAAACAAAAAAAAAGGAAAATTATTTATTTGAGACAAAAACTAACAGTATTTTTATACAAAAAAAAAATTCAAATAGTTACTTACACTTTCCTTGTTGAACTCCGAGCGCTCGGCGAAGAACAAAAGAAATAAATTCGGGGCACCTGAAACTCAAACTTCAATTTACTAATTAATGTGAACAAAGTCCAGAAATTAAAGCACTGAACGGCCACTTTTCGCAAGACGCTGATTCCACTTTCTTCACCAATTCACTACCCTTCATCCAATAGGATACTTTTGAATCCGACAAATTGTATGTTTTTTACAAAGTGCTTCACGGAAACTTTACTCTTTGTTTTTTTTTTTCGTTTTTCTTCTCGTTTTTTCATTAAATCAAATTAAGACACTTTTATACTTTACTTTTAAATGTCCAAACACTCTATTATTTTTTCTTTGATATTATTTTCTACAGAATTTCGGATTTGAGTCGTTTTGGACCATTTTATTCCCGATTCACTCCACAACTTAAGTTATTATTTCCTCTGAAATTCACACTTAGCTCCACTCGCATACGCCACAAGCAAAATTTATTAGTTTTTATCTTGAATTTCTCACGTTTATAATTGAATTCAAATTCAAAATCACACGTCGCCAAACACAAATCCTTTTATCTACTAGTCAGAGACTAACTCCTTTTTTCCACACTCCTAACACCTCCAAAAATCACCTTCACCGCGCACCGGAAACACCTTTCCTTCTCCAAATCAAAAATCTGACTCCCCAATTCCAACCACTTAATTTTCACCTTCCACCTTCATGCCATTCGATCCCGCAATCCCTTTCATTTTCCAATTACCGCTGCCACATCTGGGTAACGTAATCGAAGTTCATTACACTTCGATTCCGCTACCCACACATCTTTTGGTCCGTATCGACAATCACAGTAGTTTCCATTGACTTGCATATATGGCAATTTACATCCCCAAGAATCGCTTGATTGAATGTAAAGTGTCACATATACGAGTACATTACGAAAACTATTGATTTTGCCGATACCCCAAAAAAGAGTGCTTCCGTGCGCCCGGGGGAACTTGAACTCAGGGTTCCAGCAGTCGCACGGTCGAAACTCGCGACGTATCCAATGGAGCTATGCCTTATCGATCTCCCATTCATCAGATTAGCAACTTCAACGATTATCTGGGCATGGGATTGAATTTTGTTAGTAGGGAAACGTGAATTAATTTTCGTTAGTAAGAAAAATAAAATTTGTTAATGGGAACTAGAGAATAGAATTTGTTAGTATGAAGGAAGGAATTAGGTTTTGTTAGGAAGAATGAATAGAATGAAATTTTGTTAGTGGGAATTAATGTAAGGAGTGTTGTTAGTGGGAAAATTGAAATTATTAGTATGTATTATTTTTTTTTTTTTTTTTTGTAGTTGGAAATAAGGGAAAGGGTAAGATTGTGATTATGGGGAAATAAAAATTATAGGAAAAATGGAAAAATGTTAATAAAATAAATAAATTTACAAAGGAAAAGGTAGAAGTGCCCAAAGGGAGGTGGAAATATTACGACGGCAGTTGAAGTTGCGAATGGAAGAAAGTCGGTACGCCGGAATTCGCAACAATCGTGGGGATGACCCAGACCCTGAGTGTCTCATTCAGCCGGGCAAACAAAGAATGTCGGCAGGGGTAACTATGAATCGGGTCGGATGTCTTTAGCGTGAAAGGTCCCAAGCAGCTTACCGGATTCATCCTCAAGTTCATAAGTAACTTGCCCCGTACGGCGGCGAACCACTGCAGGAACAAATCGAGGAGCGAATTTAGCCGCAAAACGATCGGCTGCATTGCTCACGGCGAAATTCCGCACGAAAACTTTCTGACCTTGAAGTAGCTCACGGGGGCGAGCCCGAAGGTTGTAACTTTGAGCTCCCTTCCGGTAGGCTTCGGTCAGCTTAGCTCGGACACGGTCTTGTACAGCTCGCAGACGATCACTGTTTGAACTTAGCTGTACTTCTCCATCCTCAAAAGCGTTCAAGCTTCTAAGGAGGGCGTACTCAGTGCCATGCTGGATAGGGTGGTATCCGAACATGAGGAAGTAGGGCGAAAATCCTGTGGATTCATGAATCACCTTGCGGAAGGCAAAACACGATTCCGGAAGATTCTCGTCCCACCTGCTATGATCGGACCCTATGTAGGCTCTGATGGCATTCAATGTCGACTGGTTTGACCTCTCCGAGGCATTCGCTTGCGGGGAATGGTATGGAGTGAAGCAGTGCTGCACCCCATAGTCACTCATAAGCTTAGCGAATACCTTGGAGACGAACTGCACACCATTGTCCGAGTGAAGCCATTCGGGAACTCCGAAGGTCAAAAAGATTTCGCGCTCCAAGTATCGCACGACTGATTCCGCAGTGGCTTTAGCCATGGGTTTGAGCCATATGAACTTGCTATAATGGTCCAGGACCACAAACAATTGAGTGTTCCCAGATTTTGAACGAGGGTATGGACCCATGAAGTCCACAAACAGGCGCTGCATAGGTCTCGTCGAGTCTCGTGATGCGCCCATAGGAGGTCTCAAAGTGGAATTCGAAGGCTTGACCTGTTTGCATGTTGAACAGCCCTGGATGTGCTGAATAACATCTTGACGCAAACGAGGCCAATAATAATATCTTTGTAAAACTTCCGTGGTCTTTCGAATTCCACAATGAGAGCCCCGGGGATCATCATGAGCTCGCACTATAAGAGCCTGTTGGTAGCCCTCAGGAACCCATAATTTTGTTCGGGGAATATCCGTAGTCAGCTTTACAGGGGAACCAGAACCGATGTACACTCGGCCATCAGCAAGGTGCAAATTCTGAAACTTATCAGGTTGCTTCAGGATTTGTTCCTTGAGATGTTCGTACTCGGGCTCCTGAAACGCAGACTGAGGTATCAAACCATCAATATGTGTGTGCTCCGGGAGGCAAGCAATGAGCGAGGCCACCCGCTCGTCCTGCGAGCAAGATCTCGATAACGCATCCGGTACAACGTTAAGAGCACCTTTCCGGTGTTCAATCTGGAAATTGAACCCTTGTAATTTCAGACTCCAGCGAGCCAATCGACCAGAAAGGTCCGACTGCTGCATCAGCCATTTAAGACTGGCATGGTCGGTTATGATGGTGAAGGGCAACCCTTCGATATATGCCCTGAATCGCTTTACACTCTGCACCGCAGCTAAGCATTCCAACTCAGTAATGCTATAGTTACGTTGCGCAGCGTTGAGCTTCATCGACATATATGCAATTGGATGTTCTCCACCTTCATCGTCCTTCTGGAACAAAACACTTCCAATACCCACTGTACTTGCGTCACACTGGATATAGAAGTGCTTCGTAAAGTCAGGGTTGGCCAGCACTGGAGCAGAAATCAGCAATTGCTTCACTTTATTGAAGGCACTATTGGCGGAAGCAGACCACTTGAAGGCACGTTTACCCTTTAGCAAATCCGTTAGAGGGGCCGTAACCGAGGCGAAGTTTGGAATAAAACGCCTGTACCATCCTGCCATGCCCATGAACCGTCTCACGTCTTTGGCCGTTCGGGGTTCAGGATAGGAGACTATACCTGAAACCTTCTCCGGGTCGGTGCGCAGGATACCATCACTCACTACGAAGCCAAGATATTTGATCTCCTTCTTGACAAACTTGCTTTTTTCAACATTGATGGTCAAGTTGGCGTCCCTGAGCAGTTTTGCAACAGTACTCAGGAGCTCCAAGTGCTCATCAAATGTTGAACTTGTAACAAGCAGGTCATCTAGGTAAGCAAATACCTTGTCCTGCAGCTCATGCGGTATTACTTTATGCATCAACCGACACATCGTTTGGGGAGCATTACACAAGCCGAACGGCATGACCTTGAAATGGTACAAGGGCCTGCCAGGGACAGTAAAGGCCGTTTTCTCCTTACTTGCCTCATCCAATGGTATTTGCCAAAAGGCATCCTTCAGGTCCAAGCTGGTAATGAACCTGGTACTCTGCAACCGTGCCAAAAGACCTTCAATCAGTGGCAACGGATAGGCGTCCTTAACAGTCACCTCGTTGAGGCGTCGAGCGTCAAGACACAAACGCACCTTGCCGGGTTTTCTGACAAGGGTCACAGGCGAACTCCACGAACTCTGACTTTCCTCTATTACCCCCAAAGACAACATACGATCGAGTTCGTCATACAACAGTTTGTGTATAACAGGCGAGACAGCATAATGCCGCTGCTTGATGGGTCGAGCAGAACCAGTGTCGATGTGATGAGACACGAGACTGGTCCTACCCAAGCCTTTCTCATTATACGACGGAAACTGTTGTTTGACGAAGTCTAGTCGTTGCTGATCTTTTGGGGACAGTAGATGAAATTCAGGGCTCTGAGGTTCCGAGGCGGCTTCGATAGCGTTGACCTGAATTGGTGCTATTTTGAAGAGATCCCAGAAGTCAATTCCAAGATACACTGCATGTGTCAAGGAAGGAACAACCAGGAATCTCATTAATTTAGTGGTTTTATTAAATTGAACCAATGTGGTGACGTATCCCAGAACTGGATCCTTGTGCCCTGATGCAGTCTGGACATGAGCATGCATGGTATGCATATGCAAACCCAAATCCGACAGCAGGTCCAAGGCTCCGGCTCCGAGGATACTAACACTGGCTCCGCTATCAAGCAAGCCCGTCAATTTGCGACCCTTGACGGAAATCTCTGCGTAGGGCCTATTGTCGCCAGGAGTTGCAACAATGGACTCCACGCAGGCACGCTTCAAGAGACGCCTGGCGAAGAAATATCTCCAGGATCTCCGAAAGCGATCCCGAAAAGGTCGTGCTCTAAAACTAGCGGGTGACTCACGATCATCGCCCGCCTTTCCATTACTTCCGGAGATATCAGGGACGCTACCTGGGACAGGTGGGCGGTGGGTTGAAATTAGCTGACAAAGTGTGCCAGGGCGTTGGGAGCGGGGAGAAGAGTTGGCAAGAGGGAAAACAATGCGGGTATTAATAGACGTAGGTGTCAGTCACTGAAGACGTCTGAGCTCCGGATCCACATTCGTGGCCACATCTACACGCTCATATGGCTGGGTGGGATTTGCCCGAGGAAACGATATTTCCTTATGCACCGGGGTTGTTTTGGAATTGCAAGCATTGCAGTGAGGCTTGGTAACTCCTTCCTTCCCACAACCAAAACAAAAAACGTGTCTGATGGGGGAAGCACAATCAAAAAAATTATGGCCTAAATCCTTACAATTCCAGCATATCCTAAATTGTCTTCGTTGTTGATGGTCCGAAGACAAACCAATTTTCGGTTGGGATGCTACCGCTTGAACCTGAGGAATCTCAAGGGGAAGGCATTGATTGGGTTGCGCAAGCTGAGTTGGTAGATCGCATGCTGTCGAATTACGAACATTTCGCCAATTTAAGGGTTCCTCGTTACCGACATTTCGGTCACAATTCGGAGAATACGGTTTATCGTATATGTCCCAGTCCATCAGGTTTTCCGGAAGTCGTACGGAATGCACACCTCCCACCGCACGTCTTTCGAACAGCCTGCGCCGGGACTCTACGTCCCTCCACGTATCCTCGGTGCGACAGCATCTTCTGACCAACTCCCTAGTGGACGGAAAGGTCAGACCTGCCAGGTGATCCTGAAGTCGTGGGCTCATATTTTTGGATACGATGCATTGCAGATCGAAATCAAGAATAGGCACTTGGAGTTGTAATGACAGTGCTTCCAGGGATTCATAGAATTCGATGAATCTTTCCCCGGGACGCTGAAGACGACCGTGCATTGTACGACGAATATCGTCATCAGTGTGATGTGGTGAAAACCGCTCCATCACCTCGCATTTGAATCTTGGCCAGGTCAGATTCTCCCGAAAAATGTCACGAACCTGCCAGTACCACTGTTGTGCTGCTCCTTTCAGAAGCACATGTAGATCCCTCATCAAATCTCGGTCTGACAGGTTGTAATCGCTGGCCAGGCTGCCCACGCGAAATATAAATTGCTGGGCGGACACGCCATTTACTCCACCATCGAAAGTGATACCCCATTTGGTGATGGGAAGTCGATCCGGCGTGGCAAATTCATTACGTCGGGACTCGCGGAAGGTAACGTGAGGTGACGTTTCTTGCACCGCCTGCCGTGTAGAAGAAGCAAGGGAACTACCGGGTGCCCGTATCGGCGGAGTAGCTGCCGCGCTTGGCGCACTAGCTTGAGGAAGTGCGTCTTGTGCTTCTCGCAGGCTGGACGATAGGCTAAGCCGTTCCAACTCTCTATCAAGTTGGGTATAGGTTGGATCCCAACTAGCCGTTCGCCGACGCATGGTTATTCGGTTCTTGTAATATTAAAAAAAACCTAAATCTACTACCTAAATAAAAAAGTAAAAAGAATATTAACGCAAATTATAGATAATACTAAATAAAAATGAATCCACAGACTGACAGACAGACTATGGCAATAATAACAATTAATGGTGGTGGTTATTATTGCGATTTATTAGTAGTGAAGAGGAATAGTGTCGGAAACGATCGAAAATATTGATTCTTGTAATAGCAAGTGAAATGGAGATACAATTCATAAAAAGATTTCATTTCTCAAAATGATCCTCCCCATTAATGGAAAAGGAAAAGAACAGGTAATTATATGGGATGGTGATTAAAATTTAGACATAACACGAAGCAGACAAACCACAACAGTGCCTGGTATAACACTGGAATTTGTAGGCGGACTCCGCTCAAACTGTCGCCACAAAGGGCCGACTACGAGACCATTATGAAACGCTACGGAATTCATGATGGCTCGGACAAGAGCCGCACATATCCCAAAGCTACCACCAGATAGATGATGGAAGGGCCGAAAGCGTTGGCTAATTTCAAGAGATGGATCTAAGTCCAACTATCCCGTGCAGGGAGATATAGCCAACGACTCAAAATTCGGTTGATCCCAACCAACATCCACACTGCTAAAGCATGCCCACTATCATAGCCGGTGGAGACTATCAAACACAAAACAGCACGGTAGGCGCCACTGCAACTGCGGCGAACCCCGTGATCAAAATTTCAATATTTAACTATCAAAACTCCAGATTAAACTTAAAACCATCAATGAAATCATGTAAAAATTATATCCAAACTCATAAAAAATTTCCAACGCAACACAAAAAAAAAAAAATAATTTCCCTGGAATGCTCAAACCACTATTCAAGTCAGGCACTCCAGGTACTCAAGCCAAACAAATCTGAAATTGAAAAATTTAAGTTATAATTAAAAACTGATAAAATCAACTAAAACCAAGTTTGGGCGCCATATGTAGCAACCACGGAAGTCACCGCAGTTGCAGACATTAAATATTGGCAGAGGGGTGTGTAGCCCGGGGTGGCATACTGAGGCCGGCTAGCGCTCAGTCGTGCCGTGGGTCTTCCGGGACACCCTCTGCCCGTGCTGAGCCACCTTACATAAAAACTAGCACAAAGGGAAAAGGATGGGAAAGGGAGAGGTCATTTTGAGAAATGAAAATAAGGTTTTTTTAATATGACATGGCCGTTTATTTAATTCAAACAAGAACAAAAGAAAAAAATTCTAAAAAGTGAAACTTACAAATTTTAACTCCCCGTTTTAAAATTTATGCAAGCATAATACAATTTATATACAATTTATTGACAAGAAAAAAAAACAAAAAAAAAGGAAAATTATTTATTTGAGACAAAAACTAACAGTATTTTTATACAAAAAAAAAATTCAAATAGTTACCTACACTTTCCTTGTTGAACTCCGAGCGCTCGGCGAAGAACAAAAGAAATAAATTCGGGGCACCTGAAACTCAAACTTCAATTTACTAATTAATGTGAACAAAGTCCAGAAATTAAAGCACTGAACGGCCACTTTTCGCAAGACGCTGATTCCACTTTCTTCACCAATTCACTACCCTTCATCCAATAGGATACTTTTGAATCCGACAAATTGTATGTTTTTTACAAAGTGCTTCACGGAAACTTTACTCTTTGTTTTTTTTTTCGTTTTTCTTCTCGTTTTTTCATTAAATCAAATTAAGACACTTTTATACTTTACTTTTAAATGTCCAAACACTCTATTATTTTTTCTTTGATATTATTTTCTACAGAATTTCGGATTTGAGTCGTTTTGGACCATTTTATTCCCGATTCACTCCACAACTTAAGTTATTATTTCCTCTGAAATTCACACTTAGCTCCACTCGCATACGCCACAAGCAAAATTTATTAGTTTTTATCTTGAATTTCTCACGTTTATAATTGAATTCAAATTCAAAATCACACGTCGCCAAACACAAATCCTTTTATCTACTAGTCAGAGACTAACTCCTTTTTTCCACACTCCTAACACCTCCAAAAATCACCTTCACCGCGCACCGGAAACACCTTTCCTTCTCCAAATCAAAAATCTGACTCCCCAATTCCAACCACTTAATTTTCACCTTCCACCTTCATGCCATTCGATCCCGCAATCCCTTTCATTTTCCAATTACCGCTGCCACATCTGGGTAACGTAATCGAAGTTCATTACACTTCGATTCCGCTACCCACACATCTTTTGGTCCGTATCGACAATCACAGTAGTTTCCATTGACTTGCATATATGGCAATTTACATCCCCAAGAATCGCTTGATTGAATGTAAAGTGTCACATATACGAGTACATTACGAAAACTATTGATTTTGCCGATACCCCAAAAAAGAGTGCTTCCGTGCGCCCGGGGGAACTTGAACTCAGGGTTCCAGCAGTCGCACGGTCGAAACTCGCGACGTATCCAATGGAGCTATGCCTTATCGATCTCCCATTCATCAGATTAGCAACTTCAACGATTATCTGGGCATGGGATTGAATTTTGTTAGTAGGGAAACGTGAATTAATTTTCGTTAGTAAGAAAAATAAAATTTGTTAATGGGAACTAGAGAATAGAATTTGTTAGTATGAAGGAAGGAATTAGGTTTTGTTAGGAAGAATGAATAGAATGAAATTTTGTTAGTGGGAATTAATGTAAGGAGTGTTGTTAGTGGGAAAATTGAAATTATTAGTATGTATTATTTTTTTTTTTTTTTTTTGTAGTTGGAAATAAGGGAAAGGGTAAGATTGTGATTATGGGGAAATAAAAATTATAGGAAAAATGGAAAAATGTTAATAAAATAAATAAATTTACAAAGGAAAAGGTAGAAGTGCCCAAAGGGAGGTGGAAATATTACGACGGCAGTTGAAGTTGCGAATGGAAGAAAGTCGGTACGCCGGAATTCGCAACAATGCTCAGGTAGCACAAATTTACTCATCGGAGGCCGAAAAACAGAATTGGACGCTTTAGTGCACTTGCACAGCTCACAGGTGGCTACATACGCTTTTATTTACTGCGCCATCTTCGGCCAAAAGAAGTTAGTTTTCAGCCGCCGAAGCGTACGACCGTATCCGCCATGCGCACCCAATGGGTCGTCATGAGCCCGTCTAATGAGATCGTTGGTCAATTCTTCAGGCACCCATAACTTCCACTGTTCCTCTCCTTGTATGGGGTCTTCGGATGTGTGTCCCATCCGCTTGTATATAAATCCCTCCGTTACCCACAGTTCTTTCAGCTGTGCTAACTGGCTCTGAATAGTATTCATCAGCTGGGTGTAGCCTATTGACCTGAAAGCGGGATGATCCAGGTCGATCAATAGGTGGCTGTCGTCCTCCTGGGCTAACTCGGCTGCTTCAGGGGCGAACATCCCTGACAATGTGTCCGGTACCACATGTTGGCTTCCTTGCCGGTGTCGAATCGTGAAGTCACACGCCTGCAATTTCAAGGCCTATCTGGCCAAACGGCCGTGGAGGTCATTTTGGCTCATAAGCCATTTTAGAGACGCATGATCCGTAACGATTTCAAAGGGGTGTCCCTCCACATATGCTCAAAAGCGTTTCACCACCAACACAGCCGCCAGGCATTCCTGCTCCGAGACCGTGTAATTCCACTGGGCTGGGTTCAACTTGTGAGACATAAAGGCTATAGGCCTCTCCTCACCGTCTTGCGCAACCTGGACTAAAACTGCTCCCACCCCATGTTGACTAGCGTCGTATTGTATTGAGAACGGTTTACCAAAGTCCGGGCTATGCAGTACGAGGATTGTTGTTGGACTCTTCTTTAGATCTTCAAAGGCTTACAAGCTGGGCTCTTCTCAGACGAATTTACGTCCCTTACGCAGCGTGTCGGTCAAGGGTGGGGTGATGGTCGCGTGGTCACGTATAAATCGTTGGTACCATCCGCATAAACCTAGGAATCGGCGTAACTGCTTGGTGGTCTAGGGTAGTGGAAAAACTTGGTGTCGTAAATGAGGTGGTATCACCTTATCAATAAGGCGCGTCATTGTTTGAGGGGCATCACACAGTCCGAATGGCATGGTCACAAATTGATACAGTGGGCGACCTGGGACCGTGAAGGCTGTTTTTTCCTTTGGGCCAGGGTCTCATGGGATTTGCCAGAAAGCGTCTTTGAGGTCCAAGCTCGTAATGCAATGGGCTTTAGGCAATCGACTCAAAATGCCCTCAATCAACAGTAGAGGGTATGTGTCCTTGACAGTGACGGCATTTGAACGTCTGGCGTCTAATCATAGCTGGACCTTGTTCGGCTTGACAACTGAAGTGACCGGAGAAGCCAATGCGCTCTGCGATTCTTCGATCATGCCTAGTGCTAGCATTTGATCAACTTCGGCATATAACGACTTTTCCTTCACCGGAGATATGGCAAAATGTCTCTGCTTCATAGGTTTGGCATCCATCACATCTACTGTGTGAAACACCAGGGCCGTCCTGCCGAGCCCTTCCTTCTCATGCGATGGAAAAGCCGATATAGCCGAGTCAAGTCGCAGTTGTTGATTCACATCCAGTGCATGTCGTAGTGGGTGGGAAGTTGAGGTCGCGTCATGGACAGTGGCGACAGAATCAAGTATCGTGCCGGAAAATAATGCTGGGGTCAAATTAAATTTTCGAACGAAGTCCACCCCTAGGTAAAGATTCTGTGTTAATTGGGGTATAATGTAGAATTCCAGAGACTTAGACACCCCTTTAAATATGACGTCCGTCATAATTTTCCCCACTACAGAGTGACGAGTTCCATCTGCCGTGCTTAACCAGGTGGTAAAATGCTGGACTTGGTCCGCGTGAGTCATCATAACCGCTCCTGTAAAGTCGGCTGATATGCAATTCACATTGGCTCCACTTTCGACCAAGTCTATTCGCCACTTTTGCAGGATGTGAACTGACGCGTATGGCCGAACGTCATCCTTCAATAATTCGTCTAAGTGTATCGCCCGCAAAGCCTTCCTCGACTGCCTGACCCTTTTCTAGAAGCTCCGCATCCGACGCGTGGCTCGCTTCCTTCGCAGAGGAGTAGTTGTAACCATCTCCTCATTGAAGATGCGCTGGCGAGTAGCTAGATAGTCCCACAGTCTGACGTGGAAGGATTTCACATGTCAAGGGACCTTCGTCTCGTTACCATTCCCCTGTGCGTCCGTCTCGACAATGCGTGACGTCGGCTGCGGAACTTCAGGAGAACTGTGTTTGGCGGTGCGGGTCTGTAGTGAATCGGCCCTACACCACTGCCAATTATTAGTCAGTCTTTGACGTTGGATGAGAAGCCAGATGGCAGAAGACATCCTTACTACCCATATGACCATTAGTAGGTGTATAATATGTACGCATTGCGCCACCTCATGACTTCCCGTCCTACGTCAGTTTTGTCTGGGAGTGTCAAGGGTGCATTCGAGCTAAGAAAGTCGACAAGATCGGTACGGCGTGAGTGGCATCGTCTGGGTCATAACTTTATTTTATTTTCCGTAACTAGTTGTGTTTTAACCGTTCCAACCTGTCATGATACGGATAAGTGAAAGTGAAAGCTTAGTCTAAGAAGTATTGCACGTCATATGGATAATCGCCGCTCAACTGGAAATCCACCACCTTCCGATGATAGTTGACCAGCTTCAGTGTCGATGTATTTTCCCGGTTTAGTCGCGTATACCGTAAGTGCGACCCTATTTGATCATTTTTTCATGAAAATGTTTACTAATAAACGGCTTAACTAAAAAATTAAAATTACGACCAATTCAAATGTTGTTCAGTAAGAAATTAATGCTTGCTTTTTAGAGGATGACGATGAATGTGAGCTTTTTAATCAAGAGCAGTTAGATGAGGGAGCCGATGAGTTTGAAGCAGGTCATGAGAACTCTACGGTGACATGTAACATTTGTTCAGAAAATGTTGACCGTAATACCTTACAAAAACATATGGAGGACGATCATTCCAAGTCTCCATGTCCACAATGCCATACAAAGTATTTCACTGCACCGTTATTGCGTAGACACTTGCGATGTGCTCAGCTGGAAAGCATGAATCTAAAATGTCCTTTTTGTCCGACCACACTCAAAGCTAAGTATATTTTCCAGCATCATCTATTCACGCATTCATCGACTGCGCCATTTTTATGTTCCTTCGACGGCTGTTATCGAAGTTTCAAGCACATAAATACGCATAAACATACACTTTAGTGCTAATGGTGTAATAGAAGGCGCTAAAATGGAACAGTATTCACGAGAAAAATCCCGAATATTGTCGCAAAATCTTAATGAAAGAAATTGTCATGTATTTTATATTCTTCTAGCTGGATTATCTCCTCAAGAGAAAAGAAAGTTGGATTGGGGTGTAACATTTAATTATAAATATCTCACCGGTGGGAACTGCATTACATGTGAAGGGCGGGACAATGCAGCTGAATTTTGTTACCTCAGGCCTGCTATGAAAGTCCTCCTTTTTTCTGATCAGGTGATATGGGAAATTCTAAAACTTCTTGCTGCTCTTCTTCACTGCGGTAATATTAAGTACAAGCCACAGTTGTGGACAATCTTGACGCAACCGAGATTCCTGAGCATACAAACGTCGAAGGAGTTGCGGCTTCTTTCCGCAGTTGGAGAGACTGTTATTTCAACTTTATCGTGAGAACGATCAGTTGAGGTTAGGGACGCTTTCGCAAAAGCCATATATGGAAGGCTTTTCGTATTAATTGTAAAAAAGGTAAATAGCGCCATCTACAGACCTAAAAATACATCAAGAAATTCTATTGGGGTACTCGATATCTTCGGGTTTTCAAATTTCGATCAAAATAGTGTAGTGAAAGTAGGTATAAAAACATGTCCGTGTAGGACTGCAGCGATGGTCTGCTGCCTCGGCGGAAGAGGATGTTAAGATCCGCCGAGATTGGCCTTGTCTGGGGTTGCGGTCTCGTGAGGCGGGTTCTTTCCCTCTAGCACAAGGACCCACTACAAAAAAAATTTCGCATTCACGAATTAAAAGATTATCATGCCGATCGACTGCTGTCGAGGCCGAGGTAACCTAGGAAGGGTTGAAAATTGCTTGTTCAGAGAACAAGTTGGGACGAGCAAAAACGGAGGGACTGATGGAGACCTCGTCATCAACGACGATCCTTATGGCCCACAAATAACAGCGAGGCATCCAGATGGAGGTGGTGCCCCCTCGCACCCTCCAAACCAGATCAAGATCCAAACGTAGACGTGGCCTTATATTTCACTTTTGAGTGGAAACCTCATACAAACATAATTTGCATGAACTTTCCCATCAAAAGAGAAATATAGACGTGACCGATTTATGTTATCGAATTATGTGATGGAATCATATAACCCTACACCATAAAAGGGCACGCGAGCGGAAGGCCACTCTACCCGCCAAGAGCCCCTGGACACAACAAAATGGTGGAGCGTGCCCGATGGCTAGCCCATATCATCCGGAAAACCTTCCATCGTTGCGGGTACTAAACCCGGTCAGAGTCGACGGAATGGAAAGTCCGAGGTTTCAAAATTTTAAGATAAATTTTATTTTTAAAATTTCAATATATTCGGGCGGATATATTGTCGCGTGTTATGGTTTGCGGCCAATGATATCTTTTAAATTAAATTAAAAGAGTTTATTAAATCGATTAAAAAATGCACAATCACTTATTTTATTATTTCACAATTTTAATTAAAATCTAACTTTCACTTGTCAATTGATTCCTCTTACAACGGTCTTCTTAAAATCACTTCGCACTCAAACAATCAATCGCCTTTACTTCGCGTTCCACTATCTGTATATCGCAGTTTTCTATCGCGGTTGTAATGAATGATCTCCCCATTCATTCAGCTCGCCTTTATATAGGGTCTCCATCCGTTCAATGCATTTCTCGTACATTGGCGAATGTTCTGCCGAGAGGTAACTGGTATATTCGAGCAGATTTATGAATGGAGCAGTGACTCACTTCCAAGTGTTGATCATGCTTGGTGGGTTCTCGTGGTTTCGAGTAAATTTGTTTTGTTGATGTTCTTAATGGTTGTGAAAACAATTGCGACAGTAGCTCGCAGGATTATTTGTACATGTAACACTGCCCCCACCTCAGTTCTTTTCGCCCCGCAAAGATGTGTCGCCAGTTGTAGTCTATTCTCCCTGGATGTAATATGGGGCAAGACGGTCCAGATGCACGATTTTCATTTTGGCTCTTGGCTTACGATGTTCCTGTATTCGGTATACGACGTCGTTGATTCGCTTTGTAACTCGGTATGACCCCTCCCAATTATGTTGCAACTTTGGATACCTACCCTTCCGCCCCTGTGGGTTATATAGCCACACCAAGTCATCTTGCTGGAAGTCAGTAGAATTAGCCTTCAGATCATACCTGATCTTCATGCGGTCAGTAGCCGATTCGAGGTGTTTTCGCACTGTCCGATGTATCTGGTTCAACCGTTGTCTTAGATCACTTGCGTACTCCGAGATGGTTTGGAGTTTCTCGGGGGGGTGTTCCGAACTTTATGTCAGCTGGCAGATGAATAGTCTTTCCAAAAATGACTTTGGCTTGGCCCGTCGATGTATGTTCGGCAGCTCTGTACGCCATCAAAAATAGTGGGATGTGTTGGTCCCAGTCCCTTTGGTTCTCGTCAACCATCTCGGTCAGGTGTTTATTGAGAGTGCCGTTGAAACGTTCGACCATTCCATCGAATTGAGGATGCAGCGGTGTTGTCCTCGTTTTCCGTATTCCCAGCAGCTCGCACATTTCGCTAAAAACTTTTGATTCGAAGTCCGCGTACCTACTGACCCAATTTAATACTAGCTGTTCGGCTACAGTAGTTGCTTCCTGGTTGGGAATGGGGTAGACCTCGGGCCACTTGCTGAAATAATCGGCTATAACCAGTATGTATCGATTTCCCCATTCGGATTCAGGAAAGGGTCCTGCGATGTTAACAGCAATCCTTTCAAACGGTACCCCCACATTATAGGTTTGCATTTGTCCTCTCAGTCGTCGCTTTGGGCCTTTGACGGAAGCGCAAATTGTGCATATGTGACACCAGTCCTCCACGTTTTCTCGAGCGTGGAGCCAGTAAAACCTTTCCCGCAATTTCGCCATGGTCTTGTTAACACCAAGGTGGCCTCCCGAGGATCTTTCGTGCATGTCCTTAACCACATCGTGGATTCGGCTTTTGGGAAGTATAGTTTGCATCCTATAGGAGCTGCCATCCGCCGTTTCCCATTTCCGCTTGAGTATGCCACCCTCCACCTGAAGAGTGTTCCATTGTGCCCAATAGCTTTTCAGGGTTGCGCCATGCATTGAAACGTCTTTCCACTCCGGTCGCGCAGTTGTCTCCCTCCACACGAGCAATGGTCTGATGTCTTCATCGGCTAACTGGGCATTTCGAATCTCCTCCGGTGACCAACCTTCATCAAATTCGGTCGTTGTCAATCGCAGATCAACGGGCGGCTCCTTTTCCTCAATCCGTCGGCAATGCTTGCAGTTAGCTGGACATGGACGGCGGGATAGGGCGTCAGCATTTCCATGAACTCCGCCCTTCCGATGAACAATTTCGTAGTCGTATGACTGCAATCTTTCGATCCATCTCGCAACTTTTCCCTCGGGGTTTTTGAAGTTGAGCAGCCAGCTCAATGGTGCATGGTCCGTTCGAAGAACGAATTTCTGGCCATAAAGGTACTTGTGGAACTGCTTGGTGGCCTCTATTATAGCCAATAGCTCCTTCCTGGTCACACAGTAGTTCTTCTCGCTTTTTGAAAGAACTCTACTGTAATACGAGAGGACCCTTTCTTCGCCATCGATCTGCTGGGAGAGTACAGCTCCAATACCGCCGTTGCTCGCATCGGTGTCAACTACAAACATTTTTCCGGGTTTTAAATATGCCAGCACGGGTGATTCACACAGCTTCTCCTTCAAGGTCTCAAAGGCAACCTGGCATTGTTCGTTCCAAACATACGGACGATTTTTCTCGGTTAACTGATGGAGACACTTAGCTGTTTTGGCAAAGTTTTTGACGAATCTTCGATAGTAGGTTGCCAGACCCAGAAAGCTTCGTAGTTGGCGCTTGTTGTTTGGTGTTGGCCAGCTTTTCACGGCTTCAGTTTTCTCAGGGTCTGTTTTGACCCCTTCTGCTGAAACGACGTCTCCCAGGTATTTTACTTCAGCTGTGAAAAGGGTACACTTGTCGGGACTAAGTTTCAAATTTGCCAGTCGCAATCGGGAGAAAACCTCTTCTAAGTTCCGCAAATGCTCTTCAAACGTTCTCCCGATAACAATGATGTCATCTAGGTACACCAAGCGGGTTTTCCAGGTGAGGCCACAAACCACGTTCTCCATCAGGCGTTCGAAAGTGGCTGGAGCATTGCAAAGCCCAGATGGCATCACCACAAACTGCCGCAATCCAGTCCCAACTGAAAATGCGGTCTTCTCTCGGTCCTTCTTGTCGATTTCTACCTGCCAGTGGCCACTCTTGAGATCGAGTGTAGAAAACCATTTTGCGTCGGCTAAAGTGTCCATGATGTCATCGATGCGTGGGAGCGGGTAACTATCTTTCTTAGTGACGTCGTTAAGCACACAAAAACGAGTGCTACCATCCTTTTTCCTTACTTGAACTACTGGCGCGGCCCATGGACTTACAGAAGGTTCAATAACGCCTTGTTTTTCCATGTCCGAGATCAGCGCACTCACTTCTCCTTGTTTGGCTATAGGGAGACGTCTCGGTGCTTGTCGGTTCGGCTTGGCTCCCTGCGTATCTCCGGGCTTGTTGAGAAGATGTCACTGTACTTGGTGACCAGATCAGAAGCTCGTTTGAATAGCTGCGCTGGCAATTTGACTTGCTTCAATATTGCAGACGTGGATTCCCGGGCTTTGTCTATGTCTTGCCTCCTTTTCCAATGATGGTCGTGAGTAGCTTCCAAAGAGGTGATGGTGGAAACAGGCTGGCAGCTGCCGATGACTTCTCCCGCTTTGATGCTCGTGGTTGAGTCAGCGGTGTTAAGGACTCTAACCGGCACGTATCCGTTCCTAAAAGATCTTACAAGGCATCGTCCTACAATGAAGCTGCGCAATGCGGACGTCTTCGTTGGCTCTATCAGATAAGATCGGTGGTCTCCAGAATGACCATCAAGCTTGGCCCATACAATGCTCTCGGAAGAACTCGGTACATCAGTGTCGGTACATACTACCATATTAGTCTTGGGAATTTGGACGCTGGGACCCTCCATCAGTACTTCGACATTCTGCCATTTCAATACCCGTTTGCCCAAGTCCAACGTGATTCCAAGTGGTCGCAGAAAATCCATTCCGAGAATGCAGCCATCCATAATGTTCGTGACCAGAAAATTATGTCGGAACTCAAGGTCTCCCAACTGTATCTGGAGGTTGACCTCTCCATGGACAGGTGCAGTTTCTCCCGTCGCTGTCCTTAGTGAGAAAATCCTGCCCTTTCGAAGTTGTTGTTGCCTCGCATGGTCTGGTCGGATGATCGATCGGGTTACGCCAGTGTCGATGGCTATGGTGCAATGTTCTCCGTCAACTTGACCCGGAAGGCATAAGTCCGCTTCTCCACGATGTAGTCTTGATACAGTGATGGTGGTGCTGGGGACATCGATCCTCCTAGCCAACCTCTGCTCCACGAAGTTGGCTCTTACATGTTTCCCGATCCCTCTGTTTGAAGGGCTTCCATTCTGGGCTCCTGACTCGGTCTGGATCTCCTCCTAGCTGCACACCCTGGACAATAGCTCGGTTTTCTTCGCTTCTTACAGTCTCTTTGCAGGTGCCCCTTCTCTCCGCAATTCCAGCATCTAGGCGCACCATTCACCTGTGGCTCTCGCTCAATTTCCACGCGCTCACACCTGCACTCGTCTGCCACTACCTCGCGAACCGGGGCAGTGGTACGAGTCACATTTTTCGCTGCCTCAAAGTTCAGACTGTAATCCAATGCATCCTTAACCGTTTGCTTTTGAGCCAAATGCACGGCTTGTTGCAATTCCGGGTCCTGCAGTGCGCTGATGAGTGCTTCTGTTGCTGCATCATCTCGATGTTCTAGGTCATAGGCTGGGTAAGCCAAAAGTGCTAGTCGCTCAATGTTTTGGGCTAGCTGCTATAGGGTTTCACCAGACCTCTGCACCCAATGCCATAGCTGCGACCGATAAATTTGCTTCAGATGGTCGTCTCCATAACGCATGTCAAGCGCATTCATTATAGCAACCGGGTTTGAGTGCAACTCAACGGGGATTGTTTGCAAAAGCTCGGCAGCTAGGCCTCTTAGAGCAAGAATTAATGCAGTTGCTCATTCCTGCTCATTCCAGTGATTTGCCCTAGCGGCGGCTTCAAACTGGGTTTTGTAAATACTCCAGACCGTTTACCCGTCGAATATTGGTGCTTTCACATTTCTGGATGTGCTTTGCGCTGCGGTTATAAGCGGGGCTGATGAGGTGGTTACTACTGCTTTCACTGCTTCTTATCCCTTTTTCATGTTTTTCACCTCATGGTTGATTCTCTCCTCGACCTGGCTGACCTTTTCCTCGACCTGGCTGATCTTTTCCTCAACCTGGTAAACATTTTCCTCGACCTAGTCAAGCTTTTCCTCGACACCTTTAATTTGTTTGTTCAGACTACCGAGCTCCGCTTATATTTCGGTGGACTGTTTTTGAAAATCTGCCTTGATTTCGATCGCTTGTTGATCCAGCTTCGCTGGTTGTTCATTTAGCTTCGCTGATTGTTCATTTAGCTTCGCTGATTGTTCATCTAGCTTCGCAGTTAGACTGGATGACATCAGCATTAACATTTGCATTAGCGCGTTTTCTGGCTCCTTTGATGATGGTGTTTCCACTTCTCCGCCTTCTGTGCCTTTTTCCGCATCTAAGAGCTCACCCGAATCTAGATTCCCACCTTCCGACTCGATCGCGTCACGCAAGCGGGCAATCAGTATGGCCTTTGTACCTTGTGTGGCCAGATTTCGCTGTTCCAACTCCTCCTTGAGCTCCGATATGGTCAATTGGTCAATTTTCAGATGTTTCCTGGCATTTTTATTGTTTCGGCTATTTTTCCACCAGTTTCTACGTTAATTTTCACTGTTGTGCACTTTAAAAATGTTTAAACGTTTTCACTTCAAAAATTTTCTTTCTTACTTCTCGACACCACTGCCGCGTGTTATGGTTCGCGGCCAATAATTTTAATGTTGCGGGAAAGTAGAAATGCAATGTCTTTTAAATTAAATCAAAAGAGTTTATTAAATTGATTAAAAATGCACAATCACTTATTTTACTATTTCACAATTTTAATTAAAATCTAACTTTCACTTTTCAATTAATTCCTCTTAGAACTGTCTTCTTAAAATCACTTCGCACTCAAACAATCAATCGCCTTTACTTCGCGTTCCACTATCTGTATATCGCAGTTTTCTATCGCGGTTGTAATGAATGATCTCCCCATTCATTCAGCTCGCCTTTATATAGGGTCTCCATCCGTTCAATGCATTTCTCGTACATTGGCGAATGTTCTGCCGAGAGGTATCTGGTATATTCGAGCAGATTAATGAATGGAGCAGTGACTCACTTCCAAGTGTTGATCATGCTTGGTGGGTTCTCGTGGTTTCGAGTAAATTCATTTTGTTGATGTTCTTAATGGTTGTGAAAACAATTGTGACAGTAGCTCGCAGAATTCTTTGTACATGTAGCAATATTCTATAATTCGAATTTCTTTATGCAGTAAATCTACCGTTTTCCTTTCAGATACAAATTGGCAATGCAAGCAAGAAAAAATAACAGAAAATTAAATGTGAATTATTTTCATCGATTCATTGTTTCAAACGTTTTGATAGGCCTTTTAAAACTTGCCCTATTGTAAATGTACGCGTTTCATTTTCTATTTTTCAAATATTGACTTATAAAATTTTTCTTTAAATAAATACTAAAAGTAGAAAAAAATGTTCTAGTCATATTTATATCGCCTTCGTATTTCAATCATGTGTTTACAAGAAATATTATATTATTACATAATAATAAAAATAAGAAATATTTTAAAAATAAATCAACATCTTAGTGATAAAATTTCTGCATTTTTATGCTATTTCTTTTTGTTTTTTCTTCTTGTTTTCTTTTAGATTTTCCTTCTGTTAGCTATTTTATGAAAATTATGTCGTCAGCGATAATATTTGCATTTGCGCTAAAATTCTTTAAAGTTAAACGAACGTTCAACTAAAACGAAACTGAAAACTAAAGTTAGGAATAACCATATTTACTCCATGTTAATATTTACAATTATGCCTTCATTGCATTTTTTAGTTTCGTCAATCCTATGACGAATTTATTTGCACAGGATATTTAACAGCAAACAGTACAGTTTCAAATTTAAAAAAAAATATATTCAAAAATGATAATTAAATTGATGCTTCTATAACTGATTTTGTGAATAACAGGTCATTGTTATTCATTCGTTTCTTCTTTGTTGCATTTTTTAAATACATGCCTTGATCGATTTAAATTAAATTTAAATAGTTTTAGGTCTTCCAATTATTCTGCCGACTTAACGTTTTTTTTTGCCGTTGATCTTGTGAATTCGGTTCTGGCAAATCATCTCGTGGAACTAAATGCATGACAGTGGTTTTGCTTTGTGGAAGTCCCAACGTACCTTAAGCTACGTTGCAATGTAAAAATCTACCTTGATAAATAAGTCGTAAGATTTCCGCCTTGTAAACTTGTTCCGCTTCCCGATTTTCGGGCCAGTTATCAAAGACTGTGTGGGCAATATCGCCAGCTGAGTCCGAGACACCAAATAGAAACTACTTCGTCTTTCCTCTTTAGCCTGTAGCAGTTATCCAGCATGAAATTCAGACTGTAATGACTTTGGATTGAACGCTGGGAAAGTATTTCAGATATTCCGTCTTCCTTCCAACTTTAAACGATGCAAGACTCATTTTGTATTACAAATCAGTTGGCGTTCCCGAAGCTTTGATTCGAAAATGAAACACTTTAACGCACCAAACAAGTGAACATTGCTGGCGGGCAATTTACACTCCATATCAAATCTTGCACGAGATTTATGCGAGAAACGATAGAAATAAGCAGCGCAGACGAACTCAGCTCTAACACACCACATGCGCGAACATTGCTGGCGGGCAATTTACACTTGATATAAAATCTTGCGCATGATTTATGCGAGAGACGATAAAAATCAGCAACGCAGATGAGCTCAGCTCTAACACATCACATGCGCCAACATTGCTGGCGGGCAATTGACAGTCGATATAAAATCTTTGACGTTTGACGTTAATAACACGTAAGGCTCCCGAGAATTCTTTTTTTTTAATGGGTTTAAATCTCCTTGATAAAACACTAATGACTCAGGCAATAATTATTAATCTCCCGTAGTAGTATCGCGCACTCTCCGCCTCGTGTCCCGTGTCGTGGTCCCACTCTAAAACCCGTGGTGTCCGCAATGGCTGGCAATTTTAAGCAGACTCCCCATTTTCACTTTTGGACCCGTCCAAAACTTGTATATCTTTTCATGCCGTGCCTACGGTGAATCGCCTCAGCTGATTCCAACAGCTCTGTTCCCTTCTCTTCCGTGATGTAATACACCGTTGAGGAGTATTACATCAGCGTTCCTCAAACCCGGAATTTTACATGCAGATTTGAAATTTTTAAACAAAATTTAATTAAAGTAGAGAAAATTAAAATGAAGTAAGCAAATTTGCAATGTAGGAAAGAAATTTAAATGAGGTAAAGAAATTTTAACTAGAGCAATGAAATGAAAATTTTAAATAGCTATGAAAGTTAAATCTCATGACGAATAAAATTAAAGGAAGACGTTTAAATTTTAATATAAAGGAAAACTGATAAAAAAAAATAACATTTGATAAGATTAATAAAACGAAAAAGTATTCTACAAAAATTCGTTTGCAAATAAAATCAATTACATATTTTTTAAAATCTGCCACAAAACTCCGAGTAGGAGATAGGAAGGTTTTCGAGCACTGTGATTGTGTGACTGCTGGATTCACACAATAGTTTCAAACAGATTTGTATTAATTTCGCCAATGACAACCTGCCGCAATTCTTTGTACAGCATATTTTCAAACTAGAGCAGGAAGAGTATAATTATGAAGTTATCAACAGGTAACACATTGAATGTGTTGACAATCAAGATACACTTGATTTGATCGCTATAAAGCAACTCAACATAATGACCTTAATCGATGAACCAGCTTAATTTTCAAAGGGCGCTGAACAGTATTGGAGACTTGCGAATCGAATCGAAGCCATCGGTGAAGTACCTGGCGCTACTGGTCGACTCGAAGATGAGTTTCTCAGAGCAAATCAGGGCAATGGCTGAGGATGCTGCTTCAGGAGTATCAGCTCTGAGTCGACTTATGGCCAACGTAGAGGGACCCAGCCCATCAAGAAGTCGCCTCGCGATGAGTGCTGTAGGGTCAGTGCTACTGTACGGAGCGGAGGTATGGGGCGACGCTCTCAGCAAGGAGGTATACCGAAAACGCTTGGCACAGGTACAGAGAAGAGGGACACTGAGGATTGCATCTTCGTATCCAACAGTCTCTGATTTGGCGGTAAGAGTTATTGCAGGCGTGATACCTGTCGCCCTCCTTGCTAGAGAGCGCCACGCTATTTACCTGCGCCGAAACGAAGATGCGAGGGAGACGGTTGTCCGCGAGGAGAGGCAGCGCTCACTCAACGATTGGCAGCAGTCTTGGGTGAATTGCACGAAGGGAAGGTGGACTGCGTGCCTCATCCCGGATGTGAGACCGTGGCTAAATCGAAGGCTTGGTGAGACTGACTTCTATCTGACCTAGCTTTTGAGCGGGCATGGGTGTTTTCAGTCTAATCTGCACAAGATTGGTAAGCGGTGGTCCCCCGATTGTCGGTATTGCCCAGGAGAGGAGGACAATGCCTACTACACATTTTTTGCGTGCAAAAAATGGGGCAGGCTGCGAAGGGACCTCTACAGGGAGACGGGAGAGCTCACCCAGGATAATATTGTCGTGGTGAAGCTCGAATTGGTTGACAAATGGAACCAGGTGGCACATTATGCTTGGGCAGTCCTAAAAGATAAAAGGGACTCACAGCAGCCGGGGGCGTTGGGGCTGGAGGATCGCTTGTCTGGCACTTCCTCTTCCCCTCTCCCCTCCCGCTAGGAAAGGGATCCCCCAGCTTGAAGGCACCTCACGGCGTAACAAAACGAGACCTAGCAAGAAGTATTGTGTCAAACGGTTCCAGGATAGGTTCTCAGGTTGACAGGGGAGGTGTTTAGTGGGTATTCCAGTCGCCTTCTCTCGTGCATGGGAGTCTCACACTCTGTGCATAAATAGCATTCACCTCCTTACCACAAAACAAAAGGGTACTGACCAAACAATGTTGGCAAGGCTAATTCTAGTTGTTATTTTAATGTATTACTTTGACCTAGATGCAAGTGTCACACCTTCTATGTGTATTTATTGTAAATTGATTTTTAAAGCAGTAGAAGGATAAAGATATTCAATTCGCACCGATCTTTCTTTCTTTCGATTGAAGAATAAATTGAATCGGCTTTGTAAGATAGACGTCAATGGAAAATTTTCCATATTTTGATGCTTTATTTTATAATTTCGAAACAATGATATTATAACTGCGTATTATATGCGAAGATGGACATACCGGTTGAAATAGCAACGAGAAGTACTCAGGTTTAGGAAAGTTACGCGTCTTGATGAATTCGCTCAATATTTAAAACGCGTTGTTTGATCGAGAACGAAGCGCATGATTGATTTCAGAAGATTGTGCGTATTAAATTGATATCTGAGTTAAGACTTAATTTTGTTATTAATAAGCTTAGCAGACATCATAAAATTATTTTGATATATAAAATTGCAAAAAGGTATCAGAAACATCCAAGAAATTCTTTTGAAAGTATAAACCTAAGTGGTTAAAGAAATGAATTTCTTTTGGAATTCACCTAATCAAATGAATCTCTTCAGCAATTTCTCATGATAGATGTTGGCCTGTTCCCAATATTTATCCCTCGACATCATCTTCAAATATTCAACATGATTGCAAGCTTAAGGGATGCATCAGACTACGACTATTTAGCCGCACTTCTGTCGCAAGTTACACATGGTTAAATGGAAGCCCGCACACTGCGATTTTCGACAATTTTTTCCACGTCGGCAGTCGCAGGAATTTGCGATTTATCCTAAAACCAGTTTAGTAGGTAGTTTTTATGATACTCGCGCAGGCGCACATCATTTGGACATTTGACGCTGATGTGCATGGAAGTTTCTTGCATAGCGCTCAAATGAGTTAGCGCATGTGTTCCTGGCAAAGACATACCTTCAAATGAGCATATTAGTTCTGCGCATGCCTGAAGTTCCTTCGGAGATCTTGTCGCAGTGTGTTCGTATTTGCGTCTAAAAATCGCTGGTTACGACTGTAAAATTGCAATGTGGCCGAACCCTAAGTATCTCGTTTTCTTCTGATTCCAAACAAGTAAACAAATAAAAATATACGTTATTCTCTTGAATGATATCAACATACTTATTGTAGAGTCCTTACTCCTTTTGTAAAAAGTTCAGAAGCCATTTTTGCTCGGAAAATTCCAATGAAATGGAGTTGAAAGCTGTAGAAAAAAAAAACAATTAGGAAGTCGTTAAAGACAACAATTCAATAATTATTTTCTAGAGCTATTCATATTTACATAGAAAGAAGGATTAATTATTAAATAGCATAATATTTGAGAATGGAGAAAAATAAACACATACACACACACGATAGGAATGCAAAATACTCGTAGGTTCTCCTAATTTTTCGCTTAGTACATTATAATAAATGCTCTTAAGGGAGGTAATCGAGAAAATAATAAAGTGTGAATGGTAAATGTTCGCCGAAAGAAAAAAAATGGTAAATACTTATAAAATAATATTTAGATATAAAATAGTAAAATTTGAAAATAATAAAGTCGATTCAATTTGAACATAAATTTTTTGTTATCCCCAGATTGCCAACGATAATTAATTAAATTAATTTTTTATATAAGACGAAGATTTATTTTATGAGGCGGTACACATTAGAACCCTTGCTTAATGATATTGTGAATAGAATTATCAGTTGTAATTATTCGTATTTTAATAAGTATAGAAAAATATTTCATTTTGTGTTTATTATTTACTAAACACAAAATGAATTCCTAATTATAACACGACTTTCCTTTCCAGCTAACCCTTCCCTTCCAGCAGGAATGCTAGCAAATTACACGAGACCGTGTAATTCCACTGGGCTGGGTTCAACTTGTGAGACATAAAGGCTATAGGCCTCTCCTCACCGTCTTGCGCAACCTGGACTAAAACTGCTCCCACCCCATGTTGACTAGCGTCGTATTGTATTGAGAACGGTTTACCAAAGTCCGGGCTATGCAGTACGGGGGCTGTTGTTAGACTCTTCTTTAGATCTTCAAAGGCTCACAAGCTGGGGTCTTCTCAGACGAACTTACGTCCCTTACGCAGCATGTCGGTCAAGGGTGGGGTGATGGTCACGTGGTCACGTATAAATCGTTGGTACCATCCGCATAAACCTAGGATTCGGCGTAACTGCTTGGTGATCTAGGGTAGTGGAGAACTTGGTGTCGTAAATGCGGTGGTATCACCTTATCCATAAGGCGCGTCATTGTTTGAGGGGCATCACACAGTCCGAATGGCATGGTCACAAACGGATACAGTGGGCGACCTGGGACCATGAAGGCGGTTTTCTCCTTTGGGCCAGGGTCTCATGGGATTTGCCAGAATGTGTCTTTGAGGTCCAAGCTCGCAATGCAATGGGCTTTAGGCAATCGACTCAAAATGCCCTCAATCAACGGTAGAGGGTATGCGTCTTTGACAGTGACGGCATTCAAACGTCTGGCATCTAAGCATAGCTGGACCCTGTTTGGCTTGATAACTGAAGTAACCGGAGAAGCCCATGCGATCTGCGATTCTTCGATCATGCCTAGTGCTAGCATTCGATCAACTTCAGCATATAACGACTTTTCCTTCATCGGAGATATGGCAAAATGTCTCTGCTTTATGGGTTTGGCATCCTCCACATCTGTTGTGTGAAACACAAGGGCCGTCCTGCTGAGCCCTTCCTTCTCATGCGATGGAAAAGCCGATATAGCCGAGTCAAGTCGCAGTTGTTGATTCACATCCAGTGCATGTCGTAGTGGGTGGGAAGTTGAGGTCGCGTCATGGACAGTGGCGACAGAAACTCGGCTGATATACAATTCACACTGGCTCCACTATCGACGAAGCCTACCAGTCGCTTTTGCAGGAGGTGAATTGACGTGTATGGCCGAACGTCATCCTTCAATAATTCGTCTAAGTGTATCGCCCACAAAGCCTTCCTCGACTGCCTGACCCTTCTCTAGAAGCTCCGCATCCGACGCGTGGCTCGCTTCCTTCGCGGAGGAGTAGTTGTAACCATCTCCTCCTTGAAGATGCGCTGGCGAAGAGCTAGATAATCCCGCAGTCTGACGTGGAAGGGCTTCACATGCCAAGGGTCCTTCGTCTCGTTACCATTCCCCTGCGCGTTTGCCTCAACAACGCGTGACGTCGGCTGCGGAACTTCAGGAGAACTGTGTTTGGCGGTGCGAGTCAGTAAAGTTGGGGTCGTACCTGGGGCTTGGTCGCACCTAGCAATGTGTTTGGTATCGGTTTGCTCAGGTTCTTGGAGTGCCAACGGGTGGTTTCGACACTCGCTGGCAAGTTTTTTCGTTACTTGCAATCTGCGCAATCTGGTGCATACGTGTCTGCTTTTCCACACCGGTAACAGAAGACCGTTGGTTCCGCTGGACATGCAGAGAACCGGTGTCCCGGTTGTCGGCAGTTCCAACTGACCGTCGGGTTTCAACTACTTCGATGAAAGGTCGGTCAATCATTGGTTCGCACTCGTGCTCCAGGGATACTCCGCTCCTTGGGATGGGTACCAGGTCGTTAGCTATGCCATCCGATGTCACTAGCTCCGCAGTATTGTTACTTCGTGGATTAGGTCCCGTCATGTGAGGTTGTGGACATGGAGGCGTAATCCGTGTATGGTGTAAATTGGCACATGAAGGAGACTGTTCTGAAGCTCTCAACGCATGTTCTCCTTGATGGTATCCACCAGTTCGTCCTCGGGCATGGGTGTTTGTAACTGGGTGCTAAGGCATAGTATACTAGTATAATACTGGTTGAGTGGTTCAAGGGCACCTTGCTTGCGTTTTCTCGATTGTTCCTTTAATTCACTTTCAGTGAGGCCATCGTCAAAGTGGTTGCGAAAAACTGCACACAAGGAATTTCAGTCGGGGTGTGGTATTGATTCTTTGAAGCTCCAGTACCATTCGAGGGCATCTCCGCTGAACAAGAGGTGTACCTCTCTAAGGAAAGCCGAGAAGTCACCTCCCAGCGTGCTGGTGACTCGAGCCTGAATTCGAAACAGGAGCCGGAGCACCCGTGTCGTCGAGTTAAAGCCTCCTTTGGAGGAGGTTCCAATCATCAGCCACACTAGAGTTTGGCATAGCCGCACTGGGATTTGGCTCCCAGCCAGATGGAGTTCTTACGCGGCTGGGGGTTGGCTGATCCGGGTGTCTCAGAAGCCTCTATCCAAGTGTCCGATCCTCTCGGACAACCCTTGCAATAAGGACAAGATCGTGTCTTTGACTGTGTTGCTTGATTGCGCTGTTGGGGCATCGGCCAATACTCTTGCAACTGGAGCTTCTCCGCCCACAGCTCCTTGGGTGTCCAACAGTGGTTGAGGCGGTTCAGCACTCTGAAGGTCTTTTGCTACTGCTCCGCGTGTCGGGGCGTGCGCTCCCATGGGGGTCTAGGGCAGTTCGGCCGATTATGCGTCTACATAATGGACAAAGGTCCGATGTTAGCAAGAGCTGTTGGACACAGGCGCGGTGGAACAAGCGTCCGTACTCTAATCACACACTTGATACGCCCTCTACCTGCAGTTTGCTGGTTGCACCCTTTTGGAGTGGGTCCAAAGCTTTTCCGGTGTTGGCTTCGTTGCCATTGTTTATCTCGTTGATGGTGTTAGCAAGAATTAGAGAAAAAAACTGCTCCTAACTACAAAAAAACTATAAAAAACTTATGAATAATTTTCGTGGCTGATAGTGGCGAGCTAACGTATCTATAAAAAAGACGAACTATTTGGTGAACGCTTTCCTTTCCAGTAGCGCCAACTCCTCCATAGGGTGATGAGAGCGACTAGTCTGCCCTAAAAAGGGTGCTTCTGGCCGATTTAAAAAAACGTATCCCCAAACCCACATACATTCCAAACCGTCCGGAATACAAAAATTCAGCCACCGGTTCACATGTCCGATTTACAAACGTGTCGAAAATACAACCATACGGAAACGAAACCTATCCCTACTTTCTTCCGTATTTCTCCTATTCATCCAGCCAACAAGAAATACTGTATCTAATTCCGCGTTCCCGAATATCACCGACGCGGTACCGAAAAACATCCTACTCTAACGCGAACTTCGAAATAACCTACTCTAATAAAAAACGCAAAGCAAACTATGGTACCGCGTACCGAACGTGACGCGAAACCAGCCATCCACGGATTTCTACAACCCTACCCTCGTAACGGCACACTTACCGTTCGCTCTCAGTCCTGCTGGAAGAGAAGGGCATGCTGGAAAGGAAAGACTGAGTTATCCTAACAATTCATTTTATTCATGTTGTGCTGATGCAATAATCGATACATAAACTAGAGTTAAATCTTTGCATGCTTCTAAATCCTGCAATACATATAAATTGATGTTACTAACTTAAGTCTGAAATTCTACCGTTTTGTTTGTTTTTTTTCCTAGGGTAGTTAAATTTAAGTTGCATATATTGTATCGTTATCCTTCATAATTAAATTAGCTAAATAGATTTTTCGTTTCTGTTTCATAAAATTTCATTCTCTATTTAAGTGTTATTTATGTTTATTCATTACTACATTTATTTAAAATTACGATTTATACTCGTCGGTGGTAAAAAATACAAGTTTCTTTGAGTACGATACCAGTACATATGTTTTAATAAAATTTCATATAAAATTGATTTCACTAGTTCCAGAAGAAGTTGCTTTGTTTATTTCTTCGATGTATTCCTTGACACTATAAATATACTATATCTACATACACTTCTAGTGATTTACGTATTTGAACCCGCCTGTCTTTTAAATATATTGTAAATCCACACTGTCATTATGTAACTGACTGCAAGCGACAAGCAAAGAAGTAATATCTTACATCAACCATTCAAGTATACTAACCACAGTATTAACCAAATGATGATTACACTAATACTTAGAAAGTAAAGCAGATACTCATTCTATTTTTTCAAGTACGTTGTCCTATGTTTTTTTACAAAATATAATCGTCGAGATTATAATTTATCTGTCACAAAGCATTTCTATCTTAAAAATAATGTTTGTAATATGAAATCGTGCGATAACTTAATATAAGTGTGTATTTCCGAATTATTATCTTTTTTAATATTCCACAAAAATCGGGGATATGATTAGTTTATTACAAAATAAGACAATACTCATTTAAAAATGGGAAAAGTTCAAATTGGCAGGACCAAAAATGCTAAAATATATCGCATGTGCCTGATGCCAGTGTAAACAAAAGTTCAGAACGTATTGATAACTGATTTTGAGTCAATTTTCTTAAGTATTATCAGCTCCATCACGTAGAAGGCAAGATGAAGTTACATCTACTAACTTATCTCAAGCTACTTCTGTACCATCACTTTTTCTTAGAAGTCGTATCAGTCGTGTTCCACATATGACATCGTATTTAGCCAGTTATTCCCCGAAGGATGTTTACTCTGGTTGTTTGGCGACATAAAACAAATTATTGCAAATTTGATTATGTCTCACAAAATACATGGCTTTTTTTTCTGCCGAGGCAAAGAAAACATTCTTGGCGCGCAAATAAATCTCTCCGTATCAATTTTTCTAAAATAATTTTCCACATTAATCAACCCCAAATACAGCTCCTTAAATCCTTCTTCTTGTTAAAATCGATTAACTCCCCGTTTCATTGTTCAAAAGTAAAAACATTGGTTGGGTTTTCTATCTTACAAGTGTTACAATACTACTATCTCAAACAGTTTTTTTCCTTATTGGTGGGTCATACTATTACAAAGACGAGCGAAGCCATACCACTATTAGGTACATTTCTGTTAAACGAGTGTAAAAAATAATCCTCAGTTGGCCAACCCTCGAGATGCCACATCTATTGTTAAAAGTCTTCCCGTCAAATTGACTGTGGATCGGAAGCATCCAGCTGAAATAAGTCATCTTAAACCTCTCTCGTCTTGAGTTGCATCGTCTACGGTCAGGACATGTCTTTGGACTAACTCGGCACCACCTTAATGAGCAAAAACCGCATCACGTATTGGATCAGTCAAATCACTCGGAGATAATATACCGGGCAGTGTTAACAATGGTGGAATCCTCGGTTCAGTGTATGGCCGTAACCAAAAGTTTCTAGCATCATCTGACACTTTGATTACTTCCTCTAGCTCAGGATTTTCAAAATAATCAAGAGCCTGGAAGCTTCCATTGAAATTATTGCTAGTCAAAGTATTGTTTGAATCATGTTTTGTGATTTCATCGAAAAAGCTTGGTGGATTGTTGGCAAAGTATTGACTTAATGAAGGACTTGACGAAGAGCTATTCATTACAACCTAAGTTATTTGTTTTCTCTTACTAGAAGTAGGATACGTTCAAAAAACTTTTATGGTCGATATTACCACGCGATTTCACGTAGCATGGCATCTTAGGCTTTCGGCATCGGTTCACTAATTTCTTCTATTCGTTTTTATTCCTTTTGATTGTTTCAAATTGTTAGTTGCTCTCGCGAACATAAAAAGGATCCAATTATAGAACTTTTTAATCATGAAATGCACTTTTAACAAAGATTTGACGTGCCGTTTTCTAACCTCAAATTCAAGTTTGTTTTCTGACGAAGATTTGTTGAATACTCACTTGGATAAAAATTTATTACCACATCTAAAAACGTAACCTCAGCGCTAACAAAAGCACCGAGTAGTCTAACATTGGCGTCCAAACAATTGTCGCTGCGTTCGTCCGACTGCCATCCTTTGTTTGCATGGAACAAGAAGCAGCGCCACAACGCAAAAGCAGAAAATTGTTCGTTTCCTTCCTCTACAAGGCATCCTCCAAAATATGTCGCAGGACTCTAAATCTTACTTGCCATTTTTCATCCTCTACAAATGACCAACAATCGCTTGTTCGGAAATACAGTTATTTAAAAAGATAAGCAAATAGGGTTGCACTTACTGTACACGCGACTAAACAGGGGAAACATATGAGGCACACTAAAGTCTTGGCCACAGGAAACCGGCTTACAGTAGATTCACCGAACCAATTTACCGAAAAGCCAGAAACGAAACTGAAGCTGGTAAACTTTCGTCCCATGGGAAAAAAGCGGTGGCGTATTCTCAACCAGGGCACAGACACTCCAATAAAGCTAAATTAAAGATGGGAAACTCGAGAACAACTTCTCTAGTCCTTAATTGCAATAGCACGAGCAAACTCCTTCGCTTAGCTATAAAAGTAAAAATCGTGGAACTGTACACCGCCTAATATATTCAATGCGTTTCCGATAGGGAAATTTCAGCAGAATTCGAGAATGCGCGAACTGTTCTGCGTCGGAAAAAGAATTACGTGACACTCCCAGACAAAACTGAAGTGGGATGTGAAGTCATACGGTGGCACATTGCATATGTATTAGTCGCCTACTAATGGTCATGTGTGTGGTAGTGAAGTCTGCTACCACCTGGCTTCTCATCCAACGTCAAGTTTCACACACATGATCACCTTCCTCTCAGCTGACCAAAAGCGGTTCAGGAAAGCGAGAGGTTAGAGGGTGCGTTCCGATTTCGTCGACGTCGATAACGACTAACTAGTAATCGGCAGTGGCGTAGGGCCGAGTCATTACAGGGCAGTGTCCACGATGCCAACCAGGCATGGGGAGACTGAAGGACACGATGTTCAGCCATAATTCATACTCTGTGTATTTTCCATGTTTAGCGCTTCCAGACTATCCTGTGTTTTCATCTTTTCCATTTAAACGCTTTTATTTTGTTTTTTCCGACAAATATATATTTCGGGAGTAAGTTGCTCCCTTCTTCAGTGTCAATTATTTTCTTAGATTACAAGGCCGTTTCGAGGATATTTATACTAACCAAATTCTAATTATCTAAGGTCTAACTGCTTAGTGTCCAATTGCTTAAGGTCTAATTGGTATTGATTTTTATTACCTTTATATCTTAATATTATTCTTAGCTTAATTATTTAGTCTTTATTTTTTTATGATTTTATTATTGGTTAAGGCCTTATTATTATTATTTATTGCATGAGTTATTTTAATTATTATAAGTATAATGGAAAACAATCCAACGCTATTTTACCATATCCAGGAGCCTAGAGTATCCAATTCCTAGGTCATCGTTGAGTCTCGTTTCGGCTGGCTGCCTCATGATCTACAATGATTCGTACACGTCCAGTTTTCGCATGTTTCTTACTTCCTTCACTACCGTTAGGTCTATTTGATGTCCTTCGCAAATGTGTTTCACACTCAAATGCTTGTTGTAATTTATCCACTTAATCGGTCATGCTTCCTTTTGTGCCGTTCAAACCTTTTGCTAATTTTAGGTGCAAATTGTACGCTTGTAGTGCTACTTCTGATTGCTTCGCATAAAGTTGGTTTAAACTATCCTTTATCAGATTCCTTTCCATCTCTGCTTTTCTTTTTTCCGCACCTGGTAACTGGTAAAAGATGGCATCTTTCCGAGCATGGATACATAGGATGTTGTCAGTACCACTGAGTATGGAAAACCGGATGAAGGAAATAAATTATATCCTAAATAAAGTGAAGAAAAACGGATATGAAGCAGGGATGATCTCAGGTATGATGAAGAAAATTGAACAAAGGAGAGCACGAGAAAGCTTTACTACGCTCTACATGTAAAATAGAAGGCAACAACAAAGAGAACAACAAAGAGCAGCGGTCGTAAACTCAAAACTAACCGTAGACTTTAGCAGATTACTCAGGCAAGTGTAATGATTCTCAACATTTTAAGTTCGAACGCGGAACCGACCTCTCATCGGTTCTAGACGTTAAGTCTGAGTAGTGCCAACGGATGGTACCAACAGGTCAACCAATCCGTGCACCGTAACCCATTCACGCGGTGGCTGCTTGTCGGCCAGCTAGTTCGGAGAGGATTTCGGTCGCGGGTCTCCGAATGGGCTACGCTCAATTACAATATTTTCAGCCACCTGAACTGCCCGTTTTTCAAACGCGTTACAAAACAAAACCATACGGAGAAGAAACCTACTTTACGTTACTCCGTATTTCTTCTTATAACCAGTCAAGAATACAAAAGCTAATTTTTATTTCGCGTTCCCGAAGTTTCGACGCGGTACCGAAAAGTATGCTACTCTAACTCAACCCGACGAAGACTACTCTAAATAAAATAACGAAACAACAAAGGTACCGCGTACCGCGCGCGACGCGAAACCAACCTCAGCGGATTTGGCGAAACCCTACCCTCGCGACGGCATACCTACCCTGCACTCATTTTCCCGCTGAAACAAGAAGAGCCACTGAAAAGGAAAGTCTTTAGTTATCTTAGCAATTCATGATTTTATTTTGTATTTCAAATTTAATTATTTCAACTATAAGTTTATATTGTATTTATATCGAATTATATGTTAAATTTCTCAAAAGGATCATATAATTAAATTTTCTTTTGCACTTTAGAAAGACTAATTTTGTTTTTACTGTAACTTCAAGCGGGTGAACAACTACAATTTTTCAAATGGTTTATGGATGGACATTAAAAATATATCTTTTATGAAATTCTACATTACTACACATATAAATTATGTTCTAAGTGGAAAAGTAAACATAAATCTACAAAATCTTTCATCACACAAAGTCAATTTCAATTATGTATCGAAGTTACAATCTATTTTCAGTAAAATATACCCGTGTTAAAATACTAATATCGAACGTCCCTTCAAATGTTATTTATTTCCTTACATGAAGAATATTCTTCGTATTTCTCTTTCGCTATTATGTTGTACGATTAAAATTAAAATAGGGTATTAATTTATATTAAATTATCATGTGTACGATTAAGACTAAAAATAGAGTATTAATTTGCATGAAAATGAAATCAGCTATAATAAAATTAGCTGGTAGCTATGCACAGTTATCACCGAAAAAAAAAACTCTCTAACTTTATATTACACAGATAGAATTTGACTAAAGGCCCAAGTAGATACGAAACATTTTCTGTGCTCATTGGAAACAACATTATTGGTTTATTTAGCATGAAGTGATACGCCTCTGCTATTTCAAGTTCATTTGGTCAATCTTATTCAGTTTACTCGACAGGTTTAAGTGCCAACGAATTGCTACCGTATTGCAATATTGTAATGATGACTAATTAATCACATACCCTTCGTCGACGTCTTGATTGCGATAGTGGTCAATACTCTCGCCGCTGTTACAAGAATATCCACGCGAATTGCTGCCCTCGTCTTCGCTTAGAATCGGAGTCACCACAATCGGCAACAATTGACTGTCCCCAACGGTATCACTACGATCCGAGTCCGCTATTTCTATCCATTGGTAAAACGATTGATCAAAATTTTCTCCCAGCAGTTGAGGATCCGCTACCAGCAAAATTCGCGTACAATTGCCTGAGCTACATTCAATTGAATTCCAAAATATTCGATGCCGCTCATAAACAAAAAATTCATTCCATGCTATCAATACAACCGTCACAGTAATTAATAATCGCACGAGTGTTCTGTGCAGAAAGCGTGTTGCGACCATCGTTTCGATCTTGCTGAAACTCTCAATTCCATTCTCACATACAATACAGTTGGTATTTTTTGGGATTCTAGCCGCGATGATCATAAATAATTCATCAAATAAGTACAAGAGGTTGTGTCAGCATTCAAATTTATGGAGCGATTTACTCTTAATTAGATTTAATCCAATTAGTACCGCGCCAACATGCTGCTACCGCCACCTTTTTTTTCACTCGCAGCCAAACCTCCTTGCACTCGCCAAGTGGCTGTCAAATTCTACCGGTTTTCTCCTCGGACAAAACAGATGTGTGTGGAATGGAACGCCACATGGCGGCAATGTGCATCTCCATTTGTCGCCAGTGGCATAGCTTTCGATGGCCACGGTGGAGGGGGCATTCCCAGATGGATATGTCTCGAAATGCGTCGGGGTTTTGTTTAATATTCTGTCTCAAATATTTAAATCCACAGATCTAAATATTTGGAGATAAAAAAAAATATTTTCTGCGCAACGATATCCGCACGAAAGATGAAGTCCGCTTGCATTTCGAGGTCATACCCATCTGGCCGAGTGCAAGGGTTCGGGATCGGAATCACTTCGATTCCCGGGCGTAGGCGTCACATTACACAAGTTAACATCTAGCTAATTTCAAGCAGCGTCCAGTTTCAACTTAAAAGTAGGCTCACAAATGCAAAGGATAGCAAGAAGAAAGATGAGAAGTGCAGTGTATACAAAATTAAATGCAAACACTGTGATAAAGCATACATTCGACAAACAAAACAAACGGTTAAAATAAGATTCGAGGAGCACACTAAGGAGGCACAATCGGCGATGAAGCGAGGAACCACGAGCAACGTTAAATCTTCAGTAGCGAAACACATTTGCGCAGGACATTAATAGAATGGTAAGAAACATGCGAAAACTGGACTGAACTCCTGGATATGGTGAAATAGCGTTAGATTGTTTTCTATTGTACTAATCATAATTGAAATTACTCATCTAATAAATAATAATAATTAGACCTTGAGCATTAATAAAATAATAAAAAAAAAAGACAAAATAATTAAGCTAAGAATAATATTAAGATATAAGGGTAATTAGCCCTCAAGCAATTAAAAATTAAGCAATTAGACCTTGGGTAGTTAGAATTTGGTTAGTGTAAATATCTTTGAAAAGGCCATGTAATCTCAGAAAATAATTGACCTTGAAGAAGGGAGCAACTTACTCCCGAAATATATATTTGTCGGAAAAAACAAAATTATAGCGTTTAAATGGAAAAGATGAAAACACAGGTTCAGCCATAAGCTCACCTGTATGGGGAAGAAAGATGTTGTGTGATGGGTGGATGACTAACCTTCCCGCGGTACGTTCTAGTAAGAAAAGGTCGTTGTGCGATTTCGAGCCCAGGTGAAGGTGAGCGATGATAATCATAAAATAACGCCGGAGGACAACGGAAAGACGAAAAAAGAAAAAAATTGAGGACTTCTTTGTGATGGCGTGCTTCACCGCCGTAGGTCCTTGGCATGGTAGACTCCCAGTTCTTTCCCGGACGTGTCCGCAATGAGATATTGCGTGGGGCTTAAAACTTATAGGACCCGACACTTCACGAACTTCTTGTCCAGTTTAGCATTGCAGTGCTGGATCGCATCACTCTGCCTAAAATTTTGTCGGTAGATTTTGTCGCCTGCCTTGAAGCCGGAAGGATGAGGTCGCAGGTTGTAACGCTCCTCCCCCACCTGTCTACTATCTTCAATCTTCTGCTGAAGTTAGTCCCGCAGAATTTGGAGTTTCTCGTGTGACTTCAGAACCACTATTGGGTCTTCCAAACATTTCAACTGCCGCAATAACCGGTACGAGTTACGGTGGCAGGTCATGTACTGACCGAACACGGCAAAGTACGGTGAGAAATCTGTGGTGGTGTGGTATGACGAGCATAGGGCACAGGTGATGGCGGAAATCCTGCCATCCCAATCCTTCTGATCCGGATGGACATAGGCTCGAATCGCGGCTATGCGGGTACAGTTCAGCCGCTCGGCCGCATTTGCTTGAGGGTAGTAGACTGCGGTCCGCTGGTGAGTGATACCATACTTGTCCATCAGGTCGCGAAACCTACTCGAGGTGAACTAAATGAAATGAAATAGATGGAAAACGCGATTCTCCAGGAAGCTGACTATTGGACCGGAGTGCATGTTACAAATCGGCTCAATGATTGGGAACTTGGATAGTTGGTCCAGGACCACGATAGCTACCATGTGACCAGAAGTCAAGCGAGGATACGAACCGATAAGATCGATATACAAGCGCTGGAACACACGCTTAGGTAGCACAAATTAACCCATCGGAGGCCGAAGAACAGAATTGGAAGCTTAAGTGCACTTGCACAGCTCACAGGTGGCTACATACGCTTTTATTTACTGCGCCATCTTAAGCAAAAGGAAGTTGGTTTTCAGCCTCCGAAGCGTACGACCGTATCCGCCGTGCGCACTCAATGGGTCGTCATGAGCCCATCTAATGAGATCGTTGGTCAATTCTTTGGGCACCCATAACTTCCACTGTTCCTCTTCTTGTATGGGGTCTCCGGATGTGTGTCCCATCCACTTGTATATAAATCCCTCCGTTACCCACAGTTCTTTCAGCTGTGCTAACTGGCTCTGAATAGTATTCATCAGCTGGGTGTAGCCTATTGACTTGAAGGCGGGATGATCCAGGTCGATCAATTGGGGGCTGTCGGCTGCTTCAGGGGCGAACATCCCTGAAAATGTGTCCGGTACCACATGTTGGCTTCCTTGCCGGTGTCGAATCGTGAAGTCACACGCCTGTAATTGAAAGAAGTCACACGCCTGTAATTGAAAAGTCACACGCCTGTAATTGAAAGAATGGAAGAAGTAGGGGATAAAGTAAAGTAGGTTTCTTTTTCGTACGAGTATGTTTGTATTTTTGACGCATTTGAAACGGGCATTTAATGGTGGCTGAAAACAAAGTAATAGAGCGCAATCCATTTAAAAGTCCTGTGACCGAAATCCTCTCCGAACTAGCTGGCCGTCAAGCACCCAACGTGAAACGTCTATAACCGATGAGAGGTCGGCTCAGATTTCCTTCGGGAAATCTCTTCGTTCGAACGATGTAAACAGAAAATCATTACAATTTCGCTGCGCCATCTTAGGCCAAAAGAAGTTGGTTTTCAGCCTCCGAAGCGTACGACCGTATCCGCCGTGCGCACTCAATGGGTCGTCATGAGCCCGTCTAATGAGATCGTTGGTCAATTCTTCGGGCACCCATAACTTCCACTGTTCCTCTTCTTGTATGGGGTCTCCGGATGCGTGTCCCATCCGCTTGTATATAAATCCCTCCGTTACCCACAGTTCTTTCAGCTGTGCTAACTGGCTCTGAATAGTATTCATCAGCTGGGTGTAGCCTATTGACCTGAAAGCGGGATGATCCAGGTCGATCAATAGGTGGCTGTCGTCCTCCTGGGCCAACTCGGCTGCTTCAGGGGCGAACATCCCTGACAATGTGTCCAGTACAACTGTTGGCTTCCTTGCCGGTGTCGAATCGTGAAGTCACACGCCTGCAATTTCAAGGCCTATCTGGCCAAGAGACGCATGATCCGTAACAATTTCAAAGGGGTGTTCCTCCACATATGCTCAAAAGCGTTTCACCACCAACACAAGCGCCAGGCATTCCTGCTCCGAGACCGTGTAATTTCGCTGGGCTGGGTTCAACTTGTGAGACATAAAGGCTATAGGCCTCTCCTCGCCGTCTTGCGCAACCTGGACTAAGACTGCTCCCACCCCATGTTGACTAGCGTCGTATTGTATTGAGAACAGTTTACCAACGTCCGGGCTATGCAGTACGGGGGCTGTTGTTAGACTCTTCTTTAGATCTTCAAAGGCTTACAAGCTGGGCTCTTCTCAGACGAACTTACGTCCCTTACGCAGCGTGTCGGTCAAGGGTGGGGTGATGGTCGCGTGGTCACGTACAAATCGTTGGTACCATCCGCATAAACCTAGGAATCGGCGTAACTACTTGGTGATCTTGGGTAGTGGAAAAACTTGGTGTCGTAAATGCGGTGGTATCACCTTATCCATAAGGCGCATCATTGTTTGAGGGGCATCACTCAGTCCGAATGGCATGGTCACAAATTGATACAGTGGGCGACCTGGGACCGTGAAGGCTGTTTTCTCCTTTGGGCCAGGGTCTCATGGGATTTGCCAGAAAGCGTCTTTGAGGTCCAAGCTCGTAATGTAATGGGCTTTAGGCAATCGACTCAAAATGCCCTCAATCAACGGTAGAGGGTATGCGTCCTTGACAGTGATGACATTCAAACGTCTGGCATCTAAGCATAGCTGGACCTTGTTCGGCTTGACAACTGAAGTGACCGGAGAAGCCCATGTGGTCTGCGATTCTCCGATTATGCCTAGGGCTAGCACTTGATCAACTTCGGCATATAACGACTTTTCCTTCACCGGAGATATGGCAAAATGTCTCTGCTTTATGGGTTTGGCATCCCTCACATCTACTGTGTGAAACACCAGGGCCGTCCTGCCGAGCCCTTCCTTCTCATGTGATGGAAAAGCCGATATAGCCGAGGCAAGTCGCAGTTGTTGAGGCTTAGACACCCCTTTAAATGTGACGTCCGTCGTAATTTACCCCACTACAGAGTGACGAGTTCCATCTGCCGTGCTTAACCAGATGGTAAAATGCTGGATTTGGTCCACGTGAGTCATCAGAACCTCTCCTGCAAACTCGGCTGATATGCAATTCACACTGGTTCTAGTATCGACCAAGTCTACTCTTGCTTTTGTTGGATGTGAACTGACGCGTATGGCTGAATGTCATCCTTCAATAGTTCGTCTAAGTGTATCGCCCGCAAAGCCTTCCTCGACCGCCTGACCCTTCTCTAGAAGCTCCGCATCCGACGCGTGGCTCGCTTCCTTCGCGGTGGAGTAGTTGTAACCATCTCCTCATTGAAGATGCGCTGGCGAGTAGCTAGATAATCCCGCAGTCTGACGTGGAAGGGCTTCACATGTCAAGGGACCTTCGTCTCGTTACCATGTTCCTGCGCGTCCACCTCGACAACGCGTGACGTCAGCTGCGGAACTTCAGGAGAACTGTGTTTGGCGGTGCGAGTCTGTAATGAATCGGCCCTACACCACTGCCAATTATTAGTCAGTCTTTGATGTTGGATGAGAAGCCAGATGGCAGAAGACATCCCTACTACCCACATGACCATTAGTAGGTGTATAATATGTACGCATTGCGCCACCTCATGACTTCCCGTCCTACGTCAGTTTTGTCTGGGAGTATCAAGGGTGCATTCGAGCTAAGAAAGCGTCTGGGTCATAACTTTATTTTATTTTTCCGTAACTAGTTGTGTTTTAACCGTTCCAACCTGTCGTGATACGGATAAGTGAAAGTGAAAGCTTAGTCTAAAAAGTATTGCACGTCATATGGATAATCGCCGCTCAACTGGAAATCCACCACCTTCCAATGATAGTTGACCAGCTTCAGTGTCGATGTATTTTCCCGGTTTAGTCGCGTATACCGTAAGTGCGACCCTATTTGATCATTTTTTCATATAAATGTTTACTAATAAACGGCTTAAGTAAAAAATTAAAATTACGACCAATTCAAATGTTGTTCAGTAAGAAATTAATGCTTGCTTTTTAGAAGATGACGATGAATGTGAGCTTCTTAATCAAGAGCAGTTAGATGAGGGAGCCGATGAGTTTGAAGCAGGTCATGAGAACTCTACGGTGACATGTAACATTTGTTCAGAAAATGTTGACCGTAATACCTTACAAAAACATATGGAGGACGATCATTCCAAGTCTCCATGTCCACAATGCCATACAAAGTATTTCACTGCACCGTTATTGCGTAGACACTTGCGATGTGTTCAGCTGGAAAGCATGAATCTAAAATGTCCTTTTTGTCCGACTACACTCAAAGCTAAGTATATTTTCCAGCATCATCTATTCACGCATTCATCGACTGCGCAATTTTTATGTTCCTTCGACGGCTGTTATCGAAGTTTCAAGCACATAAATACGCATAAACATACACTTTAGTGCTAATGGTGTAATAGAAGGCGCTAAAATGGAACAGTATTCACGAGAAAAATCCCGAATATTGTCGCAAAATCTTAATGAAAGAAATTGTCATGTATTTTATATTCTTCTAGCCGGATTATCTCCTCAAAAGAAAAGAAAGTTGGATTGGGGTGTAACATTTAATTATAAATATCTCACCGGTGGGAACTGCATTACATGTGAAGGGCGGGACGATGCAGCTGAATTTTCTGACCTCAGGTCTGCTATGAAAGTCCTCCTTTTTTCTGATCAGGTGATATGGGAAATTCTAAAACTTCTTGCTGCTCTTCTTCACTGCGGTAATATTAAGTACCAAGCCACAGTTGTGGGCAATCTTGATGCAACCGAGATTCCTGAGCATACAAACGTCGAAAGAGTTGCTGCTTTACTTGGACTTCCCATTCAATGGCTAATTGACGCACTTACTAGCAAAACATTTTCCGCAGTTGGAGAGACTGTTATTTCAACTTTATCGCGAGAACGATCAGTTGAGGTTAGGGAGGCTTTCGTAAAAGGCATATATGGAAGGTTTTTCGTATTAATTGTAAAAAAGGTAAATAGCGCCATCTACAGACCTAAAAATACATCAAGAAATTCTATTGGGGTACTCGATATCTTCGGGTTTGCAAATTTCGATCAAAATAGTATAGTGAAAGTAGGTATAAAAATGTCCGTCCGTCCGTCCGACTGCAACGATGGTCTGCTGCCTCGGCGGAAGAGGATGTTAAGATCTGCCGAGATTGGCCTTGTCTGGGGTTGCGGTGTCGTGAGGCGGGTTTTTTCCCCCTAGCACAAGGACCCACTACAAAAAAAATTTCGCATTCACGAATTAAAAGATTATCATGCCGATCGACTGCTGTCGAGGCCGTGGTAGCCTAGGAAGGGTTGAAAATTGCTTGTTCAGAGAACAAGTTGGGACGAGCAAAAACGGACGGACTGATGGAAACCACGTCATTAACGACAATCCTTATGGCCCACAAATAACAGCGGGGCATTCAGATGGAGGTGGTGCCCCAGATCAAGATCCAAACGTAGACGTGGCCCTATATTTCACTTTTGAGTGGAAACCTCATACAAACATAATTTGCATGAACTTTCCCATCAAAAGAGAAATATAGACGTGACCGATTTATGTTATAGAATTATGTGATGGAATCATATTTATTTTCATCGATTCATTGTTTCAAACGTTTTAATAGGCCTTTTAAAACTTGCTGTATTGTAAATGTACGCATTTCATTTTCTATTTTTCAAATATTGACTTATAAAATTTTTCTTTAAATAAATACTAAAAGTAGAAAAAAATTCCCTAGTAGTATTTATATCTCCTTCGTATTTCAATCCTTTGTTTGCAAGAAATATTATATTTTTATATAATAATAAAAATAAGAAATATTTTAAAAATAAATCAACATCTTAGTGATAAAATTTTTGCATTTTTATGCTGTTTCGTTTTGTTTTTTGCTTCTTGTTTTCTTTTAGATTTTCCTTCTGTTAGCTATTTTATAAAAATTATGTCGTCAGCGATAATATTTGCATTTGCGCTAAAATTCTTTAAAGTTAAACGAACGTTCAACTAAAACGAAACTGAAAACTAAAGTTAGGAATAACCATATTTATCTCCATGTTAATATTTACAATTATGCCTTCTTTGCATTTTTTAGTTTCGTCAATCGCATGACGAATTTATTTACACAGGATATTTAACAGCAAACAGTACAGTTTCAAATAAAATAAAAAATATTTAAAAATGATAATTAAATTGATGCTTCTATAATTGATTTTGTGAATAACAGGTCATTGTTATTCATTCTGTAATGTGACGCCTACGCCCGGGAATCGAAGTGATTCCGATCGCGAACCCTGGCAACCGGCCAGATAGGTATGACTTCGAAGTGCAAGCGGACGTCATCTTTCGTGCGGATATCATTGCGCAGAAAATATTTTTTTTTTCAAATATTTATATCTGTGGATATAAATATTTGAAAAATATTATTAATTAAACACCGATACATTTCGAGGCATATCTATCTGGCAATGCCGCCCACAGTTGCCATCAAAACGTCGAATAGATAGAAAAGTGGAAACTGGTTAGAAGTGTCATTCGGAGATAACCTAAAAAGTGCGGGCATGGTGATGTCTCGGGGGTGTTCCCGCAAAATTTTCTACTTAAAATCTAATAAATGATAGTGAAGAAAGTTCTCCATTAGTCTACTTATCCAATGTTGGCGGATTTTCCTATTCGTGTGCATCCTTCGAGTGACATTGGCAGTTTGTCCGACAAAGTGTGCTTGCCAAAATATAAAACAATGCACAATTTCCTTTGTCTCGGTAAGTTCATGCATGACTATTTACAAAAATGTATTTATATTAAATACGATTTAAACCTGGCAGCAAAAACTATCAAAATATCTATCCACCATCAGCAACATTGCATTTAAGCAACATTCCATCATCCTGTTCCGAAGAAGATATTAAAGAAGCATTCACTAAGAATGGCTTCGAAGTCAAAGGCTTTAAATTTTTACCGAAAGACCGCAAAATGGCACTAATCCAACTTGCATCCGTAGAAGATGCTGTTTTAGCTCTCATTAAAATGCACAATCATCAACTATCTGAATCCAATCATTTACGTGTAAGCTTCTCCAAATCAAACATTTAAACAAGTGATATTGAATGTGTGAGAGAAAACTACAAATAAGAAAATTAAGATAAAAATACAGAAATGAAATTGACACATGTAGGCGAAAGATGTAAGCAGCTAATTAGAATTCTTTAACAAACAAAAAGAAAATGAAAACGACGGAGAGCTTACAAATGGTGATTCTGGGGAAGATATTTCTCGTGATTTAGTTACAGGTGAACTTATTAAGAATCCAGTGGAGGACCGCCGTGCATCAGCCGAGTGGAATGAAAGACTTCATGATCAGTTGAAGGCCCCGAAACAAGATTTAGCTCAATCAAGAGATGAAACCAAGGAAACCGCAAACGATAAGATTCATCGTGAAAACGTTCGTCAAGGACGGGATAAGTAATTACACGAGATAGTTGACCAATTGGCGGAGTTTGTGGCTCGCAATGAAAACGTAAATATAAAAGTAAGCAAGAAAATGAATCCTGATTTATCATCAGTGGCATCGAAATCGAAGGACTGCTCCTGAATGTATATTATTCCAATAGAGCAGCTTATATATCAATTTTCTCACAATCTGAACAAGAAACGATCGACAACTTATACCCGTTGAAAGTATGATGGCAAAACTTACCAGAACCCAATCTAGAATTCAATACTCAATCAGATCCAGGTCATGGTGAGCTCCCTCGGTCTTGGCTCTGCCAATTAGTTCAAAGATCGAGGCCTAAGAAAGTATTTATTCTTCCTGCCCCGGAGCATCGTTTATTTAAGTAGAAAATTTATCCTATTCTAGTTTTCTAACGCAAACATTTTTAGCAACACAAGGCCTGGTGCCTGTCGTATACAATATGAATTAATTTAGAATACATCATTTAATCGAAGTTTTGAACAATCATTAAAGGTTTAATGGGTTTATATGCTATCGAATTATCTCGTATTTTGCGCGTTAAGTATCTAGTAAATACATAAAAATCACTGAATGGAAGTCCACGGTTTAATGTCATGTTTAATTAAACACACCGTTGCGGTTGTTTTGTGTTTGTGAACTGTATAGCAAAAGTATATGTGCATTGAAGTTTTGTGGAAGGAATGCAAGTGGTCGATGTTGTGTTGAAACGGTACAAACTCGCATGAAAAAAGAAATACAAATTTATATAGAAATATATATAAATAACTAATGAGTACAGTAGTATCATTTAATTAAATAACCATGTGCACTAGCATATTATTTCAAATTAGTCTTAGAACGACAAAAACATTAATACAAATCTTTAAAAAGAACAACAATTTATGTAAAACCAAAAACATAAAATAAAAACTTGTTTTATTTTATGGTTTTATGTAGCTGCAAGATAGTTTTGTTTTAGCTACATTCATTTTCATGTAAATGACTACTTCATTACTATTTTTATCGTACGATTAAACACAATAAGTTTTTTATAGAACATAATAGCGTACAAGAATACGAATACGAGTATTATAAAATGAGTATATTATACTAAACATGGATTGTCAACTCGATACATAATCCCATCGTTCTAATCGACTTTTTGATAAGGAATGATTTTGTAGACTTATGTTAAAATTTAATCGGAACAATGTTTTGTTTCACTAGAAACTCTTACTCTCTTAATCTGTTCACTTTGATGCAATGTAGTTTTAATCAAACATATTATGTTAGAAATATTATCCCTGATATGATTATTTAACATTTATACATAGAAAATGTTCAAAACGATATCGAGGTTATTTTAAAAATCAATTACATAAGAAGCAAAAGAGAAAAAAAAAAACACAATTTACATAAGTTTCCTTAATTTAGTTTAATCCTATTACACTTCATATTTACACATTTTACTGATTTTTCAATCATTTTTATTTAATATTTTCTTTCTGAGTTTGGTTCTATGAAAAAAGAGAAAGATATTTCTTGGTTGTCATATATAGTTATAGGAATGTATTTCTATAATTTTAAATAATTAAAAACGAATTGCTAAACTTAACCACGACTTTCCTTTTCAGTGGTTCTTCTGTTTTCAGCGGGAAAGGAAGTGCAGGGTAGGTATGCCGTCGTGAGGGTAGGGTTTAGAAAAATCCGCTGAGGTCGGTTTCGCGTCGTGCGCGGTACGCGGTACCTTTGTTGTTTTGTCGTTTTATTAGAGTAGTTTTCGTCGGGTTGAGTTAGAGCAGCATACTTTTCGGTACCGCGTCGGAAATTCGGGAACGCGAAATAAAAATTAGCTTTTGTACTTTTGACTGGTTAATGAAGAAATACGGAGTAACGTAAAGTAGGTTTCTTCTCAGTATGGTTTTGTTTTGGTAACGTGTTTTGAAAACGGGCGTGTACAGGTGGCTGAATATTGTAATTGAGCGTAACCCATTCGGAGACCCGCGACCGAAATCCTCTCCGAACTAGCTGGCCGACAAGCAGCCACCGCGTGAATGGGTTATGGTGCACGGATTGGTTGACCGGTTGGTACCATCCGTTGGCACTACTCAGACTTAACGTCTAGAACCGATGAGAGGTCGGTTCCGCGTTCGGACGTAAAGAGGTGAAAATCATTACAATTCATTTCTTCTTTGTTGCATTTTTTAAATACATGCCTTGATCGATTTAAATTAAATTTAAATAGTTTTAGGTCTTCCAATTATTCTGCCAACTTAACGTTTTTTTTTTGCCGTTGATCTTGTGAATTCGGTTCTGGCAAATCATCTCGTGGAACTAAATGCATGACAGTGGTTTTGCTTTGCGGAAGTCCCAACGTACCTTAAGCTACGTTGCAATGTAAAAATCTGCCTTGATAAATAAGTCGTAAGATTTCCGCCTTGTAAACCTGTTCCGCTTCCCGATTTTCGGGCCAGTTATCAAAGACTGTATGGGCAATATCGCCAGCTGAGTCCGAGACACCAAATAGAAACTACTTCGTCTTTCATCTTTAGCCTGCAGCAGTTATCCAGCATGAAATTCAGACTGTAATGATTTTGGATTGAACGCTGGGAAAGTATTTCAGATATTCCGTCTTCCTTCCAACTTTGAACGATGCAAGACTCATTTTGTATTACAAATCAGTTGGCGTTCCCGAAGCTTTGATTCGAAAATGAAACACTTTAACGCACCAAACAAGTGAACATTGCTGGCGGGCAATTTACACTCCATATCAAATCTTGCACGAGATTTATGCGAGAAACGATAGAAATAAGCAGCGCAGACGAACTCAGCTCTAACACACCACATGCGCGAACATTGCTGGCGGGCAATTTACACTTGATATAAAATCTTGCGCATGATTTATGCGAGAGACGATAAAAATCAGCAACGCAGATGAGCTCAGCTCTAACACATCACATGCGCCAACATTGCTGGCGGGCAATTGACAGTCGATATAAAATCTTTGACGTTTGACGTTAATAACACGTAAGGCTCCCGAGAATTCTTTTTTTTTAATGGGTTTAAATCTCCTTGATAAAACACTAATGACTCAGGCAATAATTATTAATCTCCCGTAGTAGTATCGCGCACTCTCCGCCTCGTGTCCCGTGTCGTGGTCCCACTCTAAAACCCGTGGTGTCCGCAATGGCTGGCAATTTTAAGCAGACTCCCCATTTTCACTTTTGGACCCGTCCAAAACTTGTATATCTTTTCATGCCGTGCCTACGGTGAATCGCCTCAGCTGATTCCAACAGCTCTGTTCCCTTCTCTTCCGTGATATAATACACCGTTGAGGAGTATTACATCAGCGTTCCTCAAACCCGGAATTTTACATGCAGATTTGAAATTTTTAAAACAAAATTTAATTAAAGTAGAGAAAATTAAAATGAAGTAAGGAAATTTGCAATGTAGAAAAGAAATTTAAATGAGGGAAAGAAATTTTAACTAGAGCAAAGAAATGAAAATTTTAAATAGCTATGAACGTTAAATCTCATGACGAATAAAATTAAAGGGAAACATTTAAATTCTAATATAAAGGAAAACTGATAAAAAAAAATAACATTTGATAAGATTAATAAAACGAAAAAGTATTCTACAAAAATATGTTTGCAAATAAAACCAATTACATATTTTTTAAAATCTGCCACAAAACTCCGAGTAGGAGATAGGAAGGTTTTCGAGCAGTTTGATTGTGTGACTGCTGGATTAACACAATAGCTCAATTCTTTGTACAGCATATTGACAAACTGGAGCAGGAAGAGTATAATCATGAAGTTATCATCTGGCAACACATTGAATTTGTTGACAATCAAGATGCACTTGATTTGATTGCTATAAAGCAACTCAACATAATGACCTTAATTGATGAACCAGCTTAATTTCCAAAGGGCGCTGACCAGTATTGGAGACTTGCGAATCGAATCAAAGCCATCGGTGAAGTACCTGGCGCTACTGGTCGACTCGAAGATGAGTTTCTCAGAGCAAATCAGGGCAACGGCTGAGGATGTTGCTTCAGAAGTATCAGCTCTGAGTCGACTTATGGCCAACGTAGGGGGACCCAGCCCATTGAGAAGTCGCCTCTCAGTGAGTTCTGTAGGGTCAGTGCTACTGTACGGAGCGGAGGTATGGGGCGACGCCCTCAGCACGGAGGTATACCGAAAACGCTTGGCACAGGTACAGAGAAGAGGGACACTGAGGATTGCATCTTCGTATCCAACAGTCTCTGATTTGGCGGTAAGAGTTATTGCAGGCGTGATACCTGTCGCCCTCCTTGCTAGAGAGCGCCACGCTATTTACCTGCGCCGAAACGAGGATGCAAGGGAGACGGTTGTCCGCGAGGAGAGACAGCGCTCACTCAACGATTGGCAGCAGTCTTGGGTGAATTGCACGAAGGGAAGGTGGACTGCGCGCCTCATCCAGGATATGAGACCATGGCTAAATTGAAGGCTTGGTGAGACTGACGTCTATCTGACCCAGCTTTTGAGCGGGCATGGGTGTTTTCAGTCTTATCTGCACAAGGTTGATAAGCCATGGTCCCCCGATTGTCGGTATTGCCCAGGAGAGGAGGACAATGCCTTCCACACATTTTTTGCGTGCAAAAAATGGGACAGGCTGTGAAGGGACCTCTACAGGGAGACGGGAGAGCTCACCCAGGATAATATTGTCGTGGTGAAGCTCAAATTGGTTGACAAATGGAACCAGGTGGCACATTATGCTCGGGCAGCCCTAAAAGATAAAAGGAACTCACAGCAGCCGGGGGCGTTGGGGCTGGAGGATCGCTTGTCTGGCACTTCCTCTTCCCCTCTCCCCTCCCGCTAGGAAAGGGATCCCCCAGCTTGAAGGCAACTCACGGCGTAACAAAACGAGACCTAGCAAGAAGTATTGTGTCAAACGGTTCCAGGATAAGTTCTCAGGTTGACAGGGGAGGTGTTTAGTGGGTATTCCAGTCGCCTTCTCTCGTGCATGGGAGTCTCACACTCTGTGCATAAATAGCATTCAATGAATTTCTTTTGGAATTCACCTAATCAAATAAATCTCTTCAGCAATTTCTCATGATAGATGTTGGCCTGTTCCCAATATTTATCCCTCGACACCATCTTCAAATATTCAACATGATTGCAAGCTTAAGTATCTCCTTTTCTTCTGATTCCAAACAAGTAAACAAAAAAAAATATAGGTTATTCTCTTGAATGATATGAACATACTTATTATAGAGGCCTTACTCCTTTTGTAAAAAGTTCAGAAGCCATTTTTGTTCGAAAAATTCCAATGAAATGGAGTTGAAAGCTGTAGAAAAAAAAACAATTAGGAAGTCGTTAAAGACAACAATTTAATAATTATTTTCTAGAGCTATTCATATTTACATAGAAAGAAGGATTAATTATTAAATAGCAGAATATTTGAGAATGGAGAAAAATAAACACATACACACACACGATAGGAATGCAAAATACTCATAGGCTCTCCTAATTTTTCGCTTAGTACATTATAATAAATGCTCTTAAGCGAGGTAATCGAGAAAATAATAAAGTGTGAATGGTAAATGTTCGCCGAAAGAAAAAAAATGGTAAATACTTATAAAATAATATTTAGATATAAAATAGTAAAATTTGAAAATAATAAAGTCGATTCAATTTGAACATAAATTTTTTGTTATCCCCAGATTGCCAACGATAATTAATTAAATTAATTTTTTATAAAAGACGAAGATTTATTTTATGAGGCGGTACACATTAGAACCCTTGCTTAATGATATTGTGAATAGAATTATCAGTTGTAATTATTCGTATTTTAATAAGTATAGAAAAATATTTGAGTAAATAATAAACACAAAATGAATTCCTAATTATAACACGACTTTCCTTTCCAGCTAACCCTTCCCTTCCAGCAGGAATGCTAGCGAACGGTAAGTATGCCTTGACGAGGGTAGGGTTGTAGAAATTCACGGATGGCCAGTTTCGCGTCGCGTTCGGTACGTGGTACCATAGATTGTTTTGCGTTTTTATTAGAATAGGGTTTTTCAGATTCGGATTAACGTAGCATATTTTTCAGTACCGCGTCGGTGATAGTCGGGAACGTGAAATCAAATATATTTTTTGTTGCTGTCTGAAAGAATGGAAGAAATAGGGGATAAAGTAAAGTAGGTTTCTTTTCCGTACGAGTATGTTTGTATTTTTGACGCATTTGAAACGGGCACTTAATGGTGGCTGAAAACAAAGTAATAGAGTAAAGTAATAGAGATTTAAAAGACCTGTGACCGAAATCCTCTCCGAACTAGCTGGCCGTCAAGCACCCAACGTGAAACGTCTATAACCGATGAGAGGTCGGCTCACATTTCCTTCGGGAAATCTCTTCGTTCGAATGATGTAAACAGAAAATCATTACAATTTTGCTGCGCCATCTTAGGCCAAAAGAAGTTGGTTTTCAGCCTCCGAAGCGTACGACCGTATCCGCCATGTGCACTCAATGGGTCGTCATGAGCCCGTCTAATGAGATCGTTGGTCAATTCTTCGGGCACCCATAACTTCCACTGTTCCTCTTCTTGTATGGGGTCTCCGGATGTGTGTCCACTCCACTTGTATATAAATCCCTCCGTTACCCACAGTTCTTTCAGCTGTGCTAACTGGCTCTGAATATTATTCATCAGCTGAGTGTAGCCTATTGACTTGAAGACGGGATGATCCAGGTCGATCAATAGGGGGCTGTCGTCCTCCTGGGCCAACTCGGCTGCTTCAGGGGCGAACATCCCTGACAATGTGTCCGGTACCACATGTTGGCTTCCTTGCCGGTGTCGAATCGTGAAGTCACACGCCTGTGATTTCAAGGCCCATCTGGCCAAACGGCCGTGGAGATCATTTTGGCTCATAAGCCATTTTAGAGACGCATGATCCGTAACGATTTCAAAGGGTATCCCTCCACATATGCTCAAAAGCGTTTCACCGCCAACACAGCCGCCAGGCATTCCTGCTCCGAGACCGTGTAATTCCACTGGGCTGGGTTCAACTTGTGAGACATAAGGGCTATAGGCCTCTCCTTGCCGTCTTGCGCAACCTGGACTAAGACTGCTCCCACCCCATGTTGACTAGCGTCGTATTGTATTGAGAACGGTTTACCAAAGTCCGGGCTATGCAGTACGGGGGCTGTTGTTAGACTCTTCTTTAGATCTTCAAAGGCTTACAAGCTGGGTCCTTCCGAGACAAAATTACATCCCTTACGCAGCATGTTGGTCAAGGATGGGGTGATGGTTGCGTGGTCACGTAAAAATCGTTGGTGCCATCCACATAAACTTGGTCTTGGGTAGTGGAAAAACTTGGTGTCGTAAATGCGGTGGTATCACCTTATCCATAAGGCACGTCATTGTTTGAGGGGCATCACACAGTCCGAATGACATGGTCACAAATTGATACAGTGGGCGACCTGGGACCGTGAAGGCTGTTTTCTCCTTTGGGCCAGGGTATCATGGGATTTGCCAGAAAGCGTCTTTGAGGTCCAAGCTCGTAATGTAATGGGCCTTAGGCAATCGACTCAAAATGCCCTCAATCAACGGTAGAGGGTATGCGTCCTTGACAGTGACGGCATTCAAACGTCTGGCATCTAAGCATAGCTGGACCTTGTTCGGCTTGACAACTGAAGTGACTGGAGAAGCCCATGTGCCCTGCGATTCTTCCATCATGCCTAGTGCTAGCACTTGATCAACTTCGGCATATAACGACTTTCCGTCCTGCCGAGACCTTCCTTCTCATGCGATGGAAAAGCCGATATAGCCGAGGCAAGTCGCAGTTGTTGATTCACATCCAGTGCATGTCGTAGTGGGTGGGAAGTTGAGGTCGCGTCATGGACAGTGGCGACAGAATCAAGTATTGTGCCGGAAAATAATACCGGGGTCAAATTAAATTTTCGAACGAAGTCCACCCTCTAGGTAAAGATTCTGTGTTAATTGGGGTATAATGTAGAACTCCAGAGACTTAGACACCCCTTTAAATGTGACGTCCGTCACAATTTTCCCCACTACAGAGTGACGAGTTCCATCTGCCGTGCTTAACCAGGGATTTGGTCCACGTGAGTCATCAGAACCTCTCCAGCAAACTTGGCTGATATGCAATTCACACTGGCTCCACTTTTGACCAAGTCTATTCGCCACTTTTGCAGGAGCTGAACTGACGTGTATGGCCGAACGTCATCCTTCAATAATTCGTCTAAGTGTATCGCCCGCAAAGCCTTCCTCGACCACCTAACCCTTCTCTAAAAGCTCCGCATCCGACGCGTGGCTCGCTTCCTTCGCGGAGGAGTAGTTGTAACCATCTCCTCATTGAAGATGCGCTGGTGGGTAGCCAAATAATCCCGCAATCTGACGTGGAAGGGCTTAACATGCCAAGGGGCCTTCGTCTCGTTACCATTCCCCTGCGCGTCCGCCTCAACAACGCGTGACGTCGGCTGCGGAACTTCAGGAGAACTGTGTTTGACGGTGCGAGTCAGTAAAGTTGGGGTCGTATTTAGGGCTTGGTTGCACCTAGCAATGGGTTTGGTATCGGTTTGTTCAGATTCTCGGAGTGCCAATGGGTGTTTTCGGCACTCGCTGGCAAGTTTTTGCGTTACTTGCAATCTGCGCAATCTGGTGCATACGTGTCTGCTTTTCCACACTGGTTCCGCTGGACATGCAGAGAACCGGTGTCCCGGTTGTCGGCAGTTCCAACAGACCGTCGGATTTGCAACTACTTCGACGAAAGGTCGGTTAATCATTGGTTCGCACTCGTGCTCCAGGGGTACTCCACTCCTCGGGCTGGGTATCAGGTCGTTAGTTATGCGATTCGCTGTCACTAGCTCCACAGTGTTGTTAATTCGTGGATTAGGTCCCGTCATGTGAGGTTGTGGATGAAAGGTTCCTCGCCATTCATCTAGCCGTTTTTGCCTATGGGCATGGAGGCGTAATCCGTGTATGGTGTAAATTGGCACATGAAGGAGACTGTTCTGAAGCTCCCAATGTATGTTCTTCCTGATGATATCCGCCAGTTCGTCCTCGGGCATGGGTGTTTGTAACTGGGTGCTAAGGCATAGTATACTGGTATAATACTGGTTGAATGGTTCAAGGGCACCTTGCTTGCGTTTTCTCGATTGTTCCTGTAATTCTCTTGCAGTGAGGCCATCGTCAAAGTGGTTGCGAAAAGCTGAACACAAGGAATTCCAGTCGGGGTGTGGTATTGATTCTTTGAAGCTCCAGTACCATTCGGCGGCATCTCCGCTGAACAAGAGGTGTACCTCTCTAAGGAAAGCCGAGAAGTCACCTCCCAGCGTGCTGGTGACTAGAGCCTGAATTCGAAACAGGAACCGGAGCACCCGTGTCGTCGAGTTAAAGCCTCCTTTGGAGGAGGTTCCAATCATCAGCCACACTAGAGTTTGGCATAGCCGCACTGGGATTTGGCTCCCAGCCAGATGGAGTTCTTACGCGGCTGGGGGGTTGGCTGATCCGGGTGTCTCGGAAGCCTCTCTCCAAGTGTCCGATCCTCTCGGACAACCCTTGCAATAAGGACAAAATCGTGTCGTTGACTGTGTTGCTTGATTGCGCTGTTGGGGCATCGGCCAATACTCTTGCAACTGGAGCTTCTCCGCCCACAGCTCCTTGGGTGTCCAACAGTGGTTGAGGCGGTTCAGCACTCTGAAGGTCTTTTGTTACTGCTCCGCGTGTCGGGGCGTGCGCTCCCATGGGGGTCTAGGGCAGTTCGGCCGATTGGGCGTCTGCATAATGAACAAGAGTCCGATGTTAGCATGAGCTGTTGGATACAGGCGCGGTGGAACAAGTGTCCGTACTCTAATCACACACTTGATACGCCCTCTACCTGCAGTTTGCTGGTTGCACCCTTTTGGAGTGGGTCCAAAGCTTTTCTGGTGTTGGCTTCGTTGCCATTGTTTATCTCGTTGATGGTGTTAGCAAGAATTAGAGAAAAAAACTGCTCCTAACTACAAAAAAACTATAAAAAACTTATGAATAATTTTCGTGGCTGATAGTGGCGAGCTAACGTATCTATAAAAAAGACGAACTATTTGGTGAACGCTTTCCTTTCCAGTAGCGCCAACTCCTCCATAGGGTGATGAGAGCGACTAGTCTGCCATAAAAAGGGTGCTTCTGGCCGATTTAAAAAAACGTATCCCCAAACCCACATGCATTACAAACCCGTCCGGAATACAAAAATTCAGCAACCGGTTCACATGTCCGATTTACAAACGCGTCGAGAATACAACCATACGGAAACGAAACCTATCTCTACTTTCTTCCGTATTTCTCCTATTCATCCAGCCAACAAGAAATACTGTATCTAATTCCGCGTTCCCGAATATCACCGACGCGGTACCGAAAAACATCCTACTCTAACGCGAACTTCGAAATAACCTACTCTAATAAAAAACGCAAAGCAAACTATGGTACCGCGTACCGAACGTGACGCGAAACCAGCCATCCGCGGATTTCTACAACCCTACCCTCGCAACGGCACACTTGCCGTTCACTCTCAGTCCTGCTGGAATAGAAGGGCATGCTGGAAAGGAAAGACTGAGTTATCCTAACAATTCATTTTATTCATGTTGTGCTGATGCAATAATCGATACATAAACTAAAGGGTGATTCATAATAAGCATACACACTTTCGTCGAAAAAAAAACATAGTTTTTGTGAAGATTGAGCTGTAATGTTTATTTATTATAAAAATCTGGTCCCTTTCAATTAAATATGAAACATTACTTCGGGCATATGTGCACCTCGTGCTGCTCAAACGATGATTGTAGTTTTCGATGACAATTTTGCACATTTCCGGCGTTATTAGGCGTATTTTGGCTGGAACATTGTTTTTTAAATGGTCCAGTAGTCTGGAGAGCATCAGCGTAAGCACGATCCTTCAGAAATCCCCGTAGGAAGAAGTCACAAGGAGTCAAATCACACGATCTCGCCGGCCAATTCATGGGTTCATTTCGTGAAATTATTCGATTTCACGTAGAGCGCAAAATGTTTGCACTGGCGCTTCATTATTTTTATATAAAGTTTTAACAATAATAAAACGTTTGGCTGATGACGCCATGGTTGAAATTGTAAAACACCAAACTGTCATAATCTGGTAATGAATAAGATATTAAGGCCCAGTTCCATGTGTACACTTGAAATGAATCACCCTTTAGAGTTAAATCTTTGCATGCTTCTAAATCCTGCAATACATATAAATTGATGTTATTTTTTAGACTGAAATTCTACCGTTTTGTTTGTTTTTTTTCCTAGGGTAATTAAATTTAAGTTGCATGTATTGTATCGTTATCTTTTATAATTAAATTAGTTGAATAGATTTTTCGTTTCTGTTTCATAAAATTTCATTCTCTATTTAAGTGATATTTATGTTTATTCATTACAACATTTATTTAAAATTACGATTTATACTCATCGGTGGTAAAAAATACAAGTTTCTTTGAGTACGATACCAGTACATATGTTTTAATAAAATTTCATATAAAATTGATTTCACTAGTTCTAGAAGAAGTTGCTTTGTTAATTTCTTCGATGTATTCCTTGACACTATAAATATACTATATATACATACACTTCTAGTGATTTTCGTATTTGAACCCGCCTGTGTTTTAAATATATTGTAAATCCACACTGTCATTATGTAACTGACTGCAAGCGATAAGCAAAGAAGTAATATCTTACATCAACCATTCAAATATACTAACCACAGTATTAACCAAATGATGATTACACTAATACTTAGAAAGTAAAGCAGATACTCATTCTATTTTTTCAAGTTCGTTATCCTGGGTTTTTTCGTATACAAAATTTAATTGTCGAGATTATAATTTATCTGTCACAAAGCATTTGTATCTTAAAATTAATAATAATAATAAATAATTACTTAATATAAGTGTGTATTTCCAAATTATTATCTTTTTTAATATTCCACAAAAATCGGGGATGTGATTAGTTTATTACAAAATAAGACAATACTCATTTAAAAATGGGAAAAGTTCAAATTGGCAGGACCAAAAATGCTAAAATATATCGCATGTGCCTGATGTCAGTGTAAACAAAAGTTCAGAACGTATTGATAACTGATTTTGAGTCAATTTTGTTAAGTATTATCACCTCCATCACGTAGAAGGCAAGATGAAGTTACATCTACTAACTTATCTCAAGCTACTTCTGTCGTGTTCCACATATGACATCGTATTTAGCCAGTTATTCCCCGAAGGATGTTTACTCTGGTTGTTTGGTGACATAAAACAAATTATAGCAAATTTCATTTTGTCTCACAAAATACATGGCTTTTTTTTCTGCCGAGGAAAAGAAAACATTCTTGGCGCGCAAATAAATCTCTCCGTATCAATTTTTCTAAACTAATTTTCCACATTAATCAGCCCCAAATACAGCTCCTTAAATCCTTCTTCTTGTAAAAATCCATTAACTCCCCGTTTCATTGTTCAAAAGTAAAAACATTGGTTGGGTTTTCTATCTTACAAGTGTTACAATACGACTATCTCAAACAGTTTTTCCCTTGTTGGTGAGTCATGTTATTACAAAGATGAGCGAAGCCATACCACTATTAGGTACATTTCTGTTAAACGAGTGTAAAAAATAATCCTCAGTTGGCCAACCCTCGAGATGCCACATCTATTGTTAAATATCTTCCCGTCAAATTGACCGTGGATCGGAAGCATCCAGCTGAAATAAGTCATCTTAAACCTCTCTCGTCTTGAGTTGCATCGTCTACGGTCAGGACATGTCTTTGGACTAACTCGGCACCACCTTAATGAGCAAAAACCGCATCACGTATTGGATCAGTCAAATCACTCGGAGATAATACACCGGGCAGTGTTAACAATGGTGGAATCCCCGGTTCAGTGTATGGCGGTAACCAAAAGTTTCTAGCATCATCTGACACTTTGATTACTTCCTCTAGTTCAGGATTTTCAAAATAATCAAGAGCCTGGAAGCTTCCATTGAAATTATTGCTAGCCAAAGTATTGTTTGAATCATGTTTTTTGATTTCATCGAAAAAGCTTGGTGGATTGTTGGCAAAGTATTGACTTAATGAAGGACTTGACGAAGAGCTATTCATTACAACCTAAGTTATTTGTTTTCTCTTACTGGAAGTAGGATACGTTCAAAAAACTTTTATGGTTGATATTACCACGCAATTTCACGTAGCATGGCATCTTAGGCTTTCGGCATCGATTCACTAATTTCTTCTATTCGTTTTTATTCCTTTTAATTGTTTCTAATTGTTAGTTGCTCTCACGAACATAGAAAGGATCCAATTATAGAACTTTTTAATCATGAAATACACTTTTAACAAAGATTTGACGTGCCGTTTTCTAACCTCAAATTCAAGTTTGTTTTCTAACGAAGATTTGCTGAATACTCACTTGGATAAAAATTTATTACCACATCTAAAAACGTAACCTCAGCGCTAACAAAAGCACCGAGTAGTCTAACATTGGCGTCCAAACAATTGTCGCTGCGTTCGTCCGACTGCCATCCTTTGTTTGCATGGAACAAGAAGCAGCGCCACAACGCAAAAGCAAAAATTGTTCGTTTCCTTCCTCTACAAGGCATCGTCCAAAACTATGTCGCAGGACTCTAAATCAAACTTGCCATTTTTCATCCTCTACAAATGACCAACAATCGCCTGTTCGGAAATACAGTTATTTAAAAAGATAAGCGAATAGGGTTGCACTTACTGTACACGCGACTCAGCTTATAATACGACGCAGGGTCTAAATGACCAAGATAGTGAATTGTCAATTCTTAGGAGCTATCATTCGTTTGAATATCTTAGATGTTCCTTAAGTTAATTGTATTAACGAGGGAAGATTTTTTCGAAAGATGTTAAGAGTATTCTCTAAATGTACTTTGTTAGACAGATCTCTTCTGTAATGGATAAGCCCCGAAAAAGCTGCCTGATTTAGGAAAAATTAAGTTCAACCCGAGAACGGAACCGATTTTCTCTTACTTATTTTTCGAAAGATTGCAACGTTGGAAACATGAAATTAAATATTATATAGTAAGTTTAAAAAAGAACAATGTGTCTTTATTTCAATTATATTTATTATGTTACGAGACATATAACTTATATACAATGATAAAAGAATTATGACAACTTAAAGTATGGAATTTGATTTAGGGGCACAGCAGTCTCAGCGCTCTCATACCGAATCGCATTGATGAGATCGTAATTCACTCGGAATAGCCCAGTCATATTAGGTAAAACAAGGGGTCAACCTCGGAATGAAAGATAATAAGCTGCAAATTGGTATGAACCTTTGTTTTGTCATTCTAAATGTTGTCTCAAAAGTCACAATCGTTATCGTGTTCGCGTCTCAAGATATTCAAGGTCAAAGGTCACAAAAATCGGTTTTTCGCGAATATCTGGCTTCCTATCGGTTAAATGAGATTTGCATTTATTATAAAAGTTGTAGGCTATAAAATTCCCTACAACTTTTGTTTAAACTTTTTTTTCATACGACCAACCGTTTTGAAGGTAGAGCGCGAAGAGTGCACATCGTACAGTCATATACGGCCTAATGCAAGGTCAAGCGTGAGTTATGGTTATCAGTACGTTATAAAGTCAATTATTTACTTGGAAATTATAATTATTAAACAATGCCTATTATTTATGTACTAACTATTAATTATTTATATTTAATTAAAGTAAGTAACTTGATTATTTATATATAATTATTCATATTTAACTCATCATTGACACAGCTATTGCCTTATCAGAACATCAAAAGACTGCTGTCATCATAGGAGAAGATATCGATTTGCTCGTTATTTTAATTGGACGTACTCAGTCACATCATCAGGAAATTTTTTTGAAAAAAGTTGGCAAAGGCAATGTCAAAACACAAATATATTCTACTAAAAGTTTTGACCAATATCCTCGTACTAAAAAGCACATTTTATTTTTACACGCATTCAGTGGCTGTGACACGACTTCTGCGCTATTTAAAAAAGGAAAAAAAACTGTTACTAGAGCATTGGAAAAAATTCCTGATTTAGATAAACTGGTGGAAGTATTTCAACAAGAAAACTGCCCAAAACAAACATTATTAGAAAATGGAGTGCGCATCTTGTTGGCATTATATAATGCTCCAAAATCTGAGGACAACATTGATCATTGCCGCTACACGCAATTCATCAAATTTACAAAACTAAATAAACCTGTACAACTGTCAACACTTCCACCAACAAGTGTAGCAGCTCATCAACACATAAAACGTGTCTACTACCAGATTCAAACGTGGTTAGGGAAGGACTTAGAACCTAAAGAATGGGGCTGGATGCTTGAAAATGAAATCCTGGAGCCCATACGAACGTTATTACCTCCAGCACCAGCCGAACTACTAAACGTAATATTTTGCAATTGCAAAAATGGTTGTGGTTCCCGCTGTGGATGCAGGAAATCAGGGCTACAATGTTCTTTAGCTTGCGGCCAGTGCAACGGACAAGCTTGCCTCAACGCTTCACTGTATCCAAGTAATCCCGATGAAGAAAATACATATGATCCCGATATTCTGGAAGGTTTGGAGATGAACATGACAGATAATGAGGATGATGACAATGAATCGAACATTTTTGAGCGACAAGAAGAAGAAGACGACGAACAAGAAGAAGATAATTAGCTTCCATTTCCAATTTCATTACAATTAAAATCAACAAAGATACTTTTGATATTTGAACTCACATTTTGATAAATGTATATTATGCCGTATTTAATAATAAATAAAAATATGTGTAAAATATATACTCTTACTATCATTTTAACTTAAAATAAAACTAAAATATATAATCCAGAATTAATAATATTTTATACTTAAATAGTTAAATATGAATAATTATATATAAATAATCAAGTTACTTACTTTAATTAAATATAAATAATTAATAGTTAGTACATAAATAATAGGCATTGTTTAATAATTATAATTTCCAAGTAAATAATTGACTTTATAACGTACTGATAACCATAACTCACGCTTGACCTTGCATTAGGCCGTATATGACTGTACGATGTGCACTCTTCGCGCTCTACCTTCAAAACGGTTGGTCGTATGAAAAAAAAGTTTAAACAAAAGTTGTAGGGAATTTTATAGCCTACAACTTTTATAATAAATGCAAATCTCATTTAACCGATAGGAAGCCAGATATTCGCGAAAAACCGATTTTTGTGACCTTTGACCTTGAATATCTTGAGACGCGAACACGATAACGATTGTGACTTTTGAGACAACATTTAGAATGACAAAACAAAGGTTCATACCAATTTGCAGCTTATTATCTTTCATTCCGAGGTGAAAGCCCTAATATGACTGGGCTAGAACACAAATCTAAGGCTAGATATCTGAAATAGAAAATTCAATAAAATTCTTGCCTTTCAAAGTAGATGAAGATCATACCTCGACTACACAGTTATTATTCAACCGTGATTTGTTGCCTTGCAACAAAGGCATACCACCAATATAAATTGACCGTTGCACTTCATTGGAAATAAAAAAGTCTCCATTACTGCGCAACTTAATAGTTCCTTGCTTGCTCGACATTTTATAGACGGGTCCCTCTAACGACAAATCCACATCCACTGTGGAGTCTTTAACGCTCCACCGCAGGAAATAATCCTTGGAACGCATCAAATAACGAGCTAAATCCCCTCGCAGAACCACTTATGTTTGAGTATCAAACTCTGGAGTGAGTCCATAAGGATAGTCCAGCAACTTGATTCGTTCTCAATATGACAAATTTCGTTTTTGTTTTTCCGGTCGGCAAGCGCCAATTCTATTTCCAATGCTTCATTCTTGTGATCGAGGAGATCGTTGTCGTTGTGCATTTCCTCTACATTGGAAAAGCTGATTATGTGATCTTCAATACGAATTGGCTTGACCGTCTGATCAGGCAGCAATAAGCATTATTGTGATTTAGGAGTGCCTTAGCTCTTGAAATGTTTCGGCAGAAGGATTCTTGGATTGCAAATATTTAAATTAGCAATTTAGTTCGATTGCGTAGAAAATATTAATCAACATTACGAAATCTTAATAGCAAAAAGTCCATCACATTAACCAATTAAACATATATGTAAAATACAACACTTACACCCTTAATAGTTCTCAACAACTCTTCTCCCTTGTTGTATATAGTGCATGACTTTCAACGTGTTCCACAATTTCTGTGCGCAAATTTCTCATTGCTGCAACTGATATTTGCGATATTAGTTCCTGATACAACAACGAAAATGAGTTTGATTTTTCACCGTCTCTGGAAGGTAGTTATTGTGATAACCTCGATCCCGCGAATCAATATTCCGCAGAAAACTGTTACCCTTATATACAAATGTCCCAAACAGCTGATAAGGCTGTTTGACAGGTCTCTGCGAAATAAAAGTTATATTCAGAGATTACATGTTACATAATTATTAAACATACGGGGAGTTGATTCCTTCACGATTAATTTGACTTCTGTGAATTATGTTAGAAATACTTCATCAATAAAAATACATGCATATATAGTATACGTAGAATTTTAAAAATTGATACAATGAAGTATAAAAGTCATAGTAATAAAAATGAATAGATAAAGAGAAGAGTTACATTCCGTCTTTCCTTTCATCAAACCTGACCGGGTATGGGACCCACTACGTTGGCTAGCTCCTCTTCTGTAATGAGCTAGCTGTTATGAATCGGCCCTACGCCACTGATGATCATTCGTCAGTCGTTATTGACGTCAATGGTTCGGAACGCACCCTTTAACCTCTCGCTGACACTGATCCGCATTCTGACAGCTGGCAGGATAGAGAAGGAGTAACCGTGCAGCGACCCATTCACGTAAGAGATTTTAATTCAACTTGGATAAATGTGCAACATTTTTTAAAGAATTTATTAAAAAAACGGTTTTTAATTTCAATTTTAAGATAGTGTGAAGTGAAAGTGTAAAATATTGTTCTAGGGGTTCATTATATTGTAAAATTTCCTCGATCCGGAATCTATTCTGCAGGCAGTGCACTTGCTTGAATGCCCTTTTCAACGCAACGGGAAGATAATGCAATTTGGCGGTCTGATTGGCCGAACGCTATTCAAGCTACGGATAAGAGAGGGATGCATTGGTGCCTCTGTTTCACATTCAAATGTAAGGCAAAGGAACAATAGAAAATTCACACAATTCAAGGTATGTTCTATTCACATTTTAAGGTTATTGGACTAGGAGATTTAGTATTTCCAAAAGGTGTCGAGGGATTGCAAGAATGCCTAGTGCTTATGGGAGCACATCGAATTTGGTTCGTGAGCGATAGTCAGTAAACACTCTCGTTCAGAACGCACAGGGCAATACAGTGCTTGGCTAACAATCTTCATCATCATAGCCATCATCAACATTAACCTGACATCAGCAGCTTTTACTCGTCTTCATTTGGCGAAGGACACATCGCGCAATACCAGTCAAGAACGCTCACTCACACCTTGGCAAAACATTCATCGAAATCAAATTTACTCTCATCGATCATATGCCATCGTTTATAGATGACAGCACTTTTAGTTGCCCATATGGTCCTTGTATGTGTTTCATCTCAAATACGCCATTTACTTATGCTTATACAAAAAATATAAAGACAAGCTATTATTACGTGGCTGAATTCGAACCGAATTTGAAGTGGAAGTTCACGTCCACAGCATGAGCTGATTAACTGGAAACGCGCAGTGGTTATTGCACGCTTCGTTGATTAAAAAATGAAGACTTGCACACTTCTTCTTACTCACAACACTATGCTCAATTATTCAATTCTCTGAATAATTTTCAGCTAGTTCTAGTCTCAAAACTTCTAAGACTAAGCTTAGCTAATTTATTAGAGAAATTCAACTAACTTGGGTCGTTCTACGGGTATATAAAGTAATCTACGTTGGTGTACATTTATTTATCCTAACAATTATTTATTGTATTCTGTAATGTAACAAAACAAATTTAGTGAAAGTTTAAGAAAATGTATCAGATTTATAATTTGAATGTTTTCTCTTCCTTTATTGTTTAGATCTGTCTGTGGGGCAAATTCAGTCACAAAAAGATTTTAGTGCATTTGGTTGAACTAATATCATTTAATCGCAGAATAGTATGTAAAATTCAGACAATTTAAATTAAACTTAATTTAAGGCAACTGATAACAACGGAACATGCATTAGTATTAGAATAAATACGCAAAATAAACCCTGTTTAAGTTCAGTAGAGGTTTTTGCCTAAATTTTCCTCTAGCTAATTGTAATAATCACATAGAAATACGATAATATGCATAGTTTTAAGTAATGTTCCAACGATGGTGAAATGACTTTGTCAGAACACCTACTATATTATAAGGCCTCTGTACTGCATACATTCTAATAAAGAAAATTATATTATTATTATTAAATAAACCCTGTAAAATAAGAAACCCCTCTATTTTGTATTTGCCTACCTTTATTTGTCTTATTGTTTTCAAAGTTGAGCAATTAAGCAATACTCTTCCATATTACAATTATATGGTTTGTTAAGACTAGATTAATACATAATAAAAGGGGAATTAATAAAATTGACTAGCGGTGCGTATCGGTGTAATTCTTAAAATTAAAACTTAATATGAATCAATTTATATTATGAAATTAATACGCCAACCATATATTATAAAAATTAAAATCTTGCAGTGCTATATTTCTTTTTTTTCTAAACTAATATTAACAGACAGTCCAACATATAATAATTAAATGACAATAGCCAATGCACCAATTTTATGACCCAATATCAATTTTAATCAACCTTAAAATATTCATTTTTAATTGCTTATGCTTTAAATGGTAAAAAATTGAATCCAAAATGTACAATACTTTCGTTTAAAACTCACCTTATAAAATTCGTAAAGTATCTAATGATATCTTAATTTTTCATCATCATGTTGAACAGGTAAGTTAAGAACAATATCTTTGTGAATTAAAAACATAAGGCAGAAAAGAAGTTAACAGGGGATAAGGCTAACAATAATTAATCATAACCACAGTACAACTTTTTCATGGTGATTGTAAAATGATTAATAATAAATACGAACTTTTGAACAGAACATGAAGAGAAAACAATAGGATAAATTATGATATAAGCATATAAATATATAATTGTAATTAGTTCAGATTGCAGATATTATTATAAAAAAAAGGAGAAGTTATATATACATATTCAGAAATATTACACTAATAATGTACACATATGGTTTTTAAAAGATATTATACCAGTATTAAAAGATTATACTAATAACAATATGAACTGCTAATTTAAATACGACTTTCCTTTCCAGCAAATCCTTGTTTTTCCAGCAGGAATGACAGCGAATGGTAAGTATGCCGTTACAAGGGTAAGGTTTTAAGAAATCCGCGGATGGCCGGTTTCGCGTCGCGTTCGGTACGCGGTACCTTGTTTGTTTTGAAGATGTTTTCATTAGAGTAGATTCTTTCGGCGCTTGCGTTAGAGTAGAAGATTTTTCGGTACCGCGTCGGGGAAAAAGTAAAAGAAAATTCGGGAACGCGAAATTAAATCCAGTTTTTTTGTTGTTGTCTGACTTGACTGAATGGAAGTTGAATACGAAATAACGTAAGGATAGGTTTCTTTTCCGTATGTTGTATTTTTGACGCGTTTGAAGCGAACACTTGATGGCGGCTGAAAAAAAGGAATTGAGCATAATCCATTTGAAAGACCTGCGACCGAAATTCTCTCCAAACTAGCTAGCCGACAAGCAGCCACCGCGAAATGGATTGCGAATGCACGAACTGGTTGACCGATTGGTACCATTCGTTGGCACGACTCAGACTTCACTTCTAGAACCGATGAGAAGTCGCTTCAGATTTCCTTCGAGAAATCCCGACGTTCGAACGACTTGAAACGAAAATCATTACGCAGCCATCGAGTGGGCTCACTCCTTTTTTTATGTGTTCACACGTGCTGTTGCAGGGTAAGGTGGCCCCTAATACTATGGCATGAATTTGCCAAGTTAATTTTTTTCATTTAAAGGAAAAATTTATTCAAATTATGTTTGTATGAGTTTTTCGATTAAATGGAAAATATGGCCATTCTTGTACTTGGATCTCAATTCAGTTGGGTGGGGGGGGAGTGAGGGGGCACCACTTCCACCTGGATGTCCCACACTTATTTGGGGGCAATAAGTATCACAGGTAACGACGAAGTCCACTCAAATCTGTCTGTTTTCTCCAGGCCCGGTTTTTTATTGGCTATAAGCAATTTCAACCCTTCGTAGGCTATCTCGGCCTCGACACCTATCGACCGCATTCACGCGCAATGCTAGGCTGCCAGCCCATTCACGCGTCCTCAGATAAGGCCAATCTCGGATCCCACCATCGTCTGTTGCCGAGGCAGCAGACTATCGCCGCAGTCCTGGGTGGACAGTTTATATACACCTATCTCACTACAAGCATCGAGCGCGAGCTGTATTTAATTTGTGCCCAATATGGCAGTAATCTAAACGGAAAGGTCGTCGTAGTTAGAGACAAATAGCTCTTAGTAAAATCTCGAAAAAATAAGATCGGGTCAATCGAATTGGGGACAGACTGGCAGTCTGTCCCCAATTAGATTGACCCGTCAAAGGTGAAGATTTCTGAAATATGTGTGTGTGCTCAGCAACCAATGTGCAAACAACAACATTCTTGGATTAATTAATTAAGAGTTCAAACAACCCGCATCGAGTGATTTAGTGTAACAACCAGCTTAGTAGGTAGCAACTGCCAGTTTCTATACACCAACGAAGCCTTCATTCACTCGGCGAACTGGACTGGCTCATTTCAAATATTCTCAAGTGAAGCATAAAACCCCTTGCAGCTGTTAGTTCAAGTAAATCAAGTAAAGCATGGTTTCGAGGCGAAGCCACTCAATATCAACACGGCAGCACCAATCGAAATATATATTTTATAATAATAGCTGCCGTCACTACAAAAGCTTACAAGATCTAATTGTAGTCACAAATTGATAAGAAATTTCGTGAGATAATTGATCATTGGCGGAGTTCGTGGGTCACAATGGACCCGAATGCAAATCCATCACTAAAAGCAAACAAGAGAGAAATCCAAAGTTCGAATTCTGATAGGGAATGGAAACTATACAAGCGATAAAAGTGGTTATTATAACCGTCCGCAACTTTCAAGAAAGCGACGTTTCCAATATTTTGTATAATCGTGGAACTGTGGACATATACACTTGTTCGGTGCGAATAATAACTATCTTTACCTTTAAATTAGTGTTGAGTGCATTAAACTATTCTACAAATATTAAAACAGTGGACTCAAATGAAGATAGTTATAAATTGCATGAAATTTTCTGACGCGTAGCCCTTAAAACGTAAACATAACTTCCAATTGACGTCCAAAGTGCAACGCAAGGCTACCCATATCTTTAGTGAAACTACAAGTAAAGAAACCTTCCACAACTAATTTCTGCTTTCGCGGACGATGCAAAAAATCAAGAGGAGATGTATACGAAAGTCTCGCCAATCAATGCGCAACAGGAAAATGTCGATCAAGCACAATAAACTTACAGTCGACCTGTTAGAATTTGATAACTTACCAAATGCATAAATGATTTTCGCCACATCATCATTTCCCACAGTTCGAAAATAATATGCATATTATGCATTCGCGTGTATTCAGACTATTTGTAATTCCCATGGTCATCGCCAGACAAAACAAGAAAGTTCTATGTGGTGTGATCCCATGATCTAGCATAATGCGGTAAGACTACACCGCCAGACAAAACAATAAAGTTCTATGCGGTGCGATCCCACGATCTAACATAGAACATGAAACCGCGAAAATTCAAACATGCTTAGAAGCAAACTCCATCGACGCGTTGAACCATGGGAAGATTTAATTTGTGTATAATTAAAAATGTATTTAAGGTAAAGTGCAATAATAAAAGATGTCTATTGTCTCTCAATCACTCGGAGTAATCATTTCGAGCTCAAGCATTGGCGACCGTGACAGGACTTTCGACAAACCAGGATGTCGGACCTTACTGCGAAGCAGCAATCATTGGGAGACGAGATAGAGCAGCTGGTGCGGAACTTCGCCAAGGATTCTTCATCCAGGAAGAGTCAGGAATATCTGCAGCAGCGACAACACCAGCTCAGCCAACTATGGCGGGAATCCAAACGTAACCACGAACTCATCGGAGCAGCCATAGAAAGCTACAATTACTACGACCAAATCGAGAAGCTTGCGATTAGCCTGTTGGAGAAGTTAGAGGAACTGTTGGCAACATCATCAAAGGGAGAAGCCACTCAAAGGGAGCAATCAGAGGAACTCTTAGCGACATCATTGAAGGGAGAGGCCACTCATAAGCAGCTGCCGGTGGAGATGTTATCAATGGTCAACACCTTAAAAATTTTGATGTAGGCCTTAAGACAAGTAATGGACCGTCTTAATAGCAGATTAACATCGCCACAACCAACGCAGTTTTTGAAAATGCAGCGAGTTACCGTGCAGAAACATTGAGAAGCCACTTCAGCATTTCAAAATCAGCTGTTGTTCCTAGTGATTACGATGCCGAGGCATACACGAAGATGGAAGAAGAGGTCGAAGTTCTTCAAATGATCTTCAACCTAACGTCTTCAAGTGCCACAACGTCATCATCTGCAACTGTAAAGCTTCCACGGATCCAGTTGCCAAAGTTTGACGGAAACTACTTGCGGTGGCAAGAGTTCCACGACTTGTTTTGCCAGCTGATTGACCAGAGCAACTTAGGATCCGCACAAAAATTGTTTTATTTAAAAACAAACGTTGAAGGTGAAGCCGAACGCTAATTAAGCACCTTACAGTATGTGACAAAAATTACAGTCCAGCTTGGGAGCTCATAAAGGAGCACTATCAAAATAGACGCTTTTTAGTCACCTCCACCATACAGAAGCTCATTTCGCAGCCAAATATTAGCCAGGAAACGGCCAATGACTTAAAGGGGCTACATGACGTTACGCAGGAATGCATTCGGGGGCTCCAAACGTTGGAGATGAACGTAGATCAATGGGATCCAATTTTGATATTCCTGTTGCTGATAAAACTGGACAGCACTACACATGTAGCATTCGAGCGTTCCCTTTCTTCGCCAAGAGAGTTGCCATCCATGAACCCATTCTTGCAGTTCCTAGAGTTTTGGTTTCAAACTATGAAAGCAATAAGTGTGACACCTACCAAAACAAAGGTCTCCAAAATGGCCCTAACAGCAGCGGATATTGGTTGCAAGATGTGTAGAGGAGTACATCAACTACACCAATGCAGCGGTTTTGTAAACCTGAATCAAGGCAACAGGAAAAAACTCGCAAACAAGTGGCAGCTGTGCTTCAATTGTTTGATAGCAGATCATGCAGTAAAGGTGTGCACCGCACGAAGCTCTACAAAATGTGGGAAGCGGCATCACACATTGCTTCACAATGACGCAAGGGGCAACGACGTCATCCCAAAGAAATCTATCACGGAAAGCAAATCACTGGCGGCCAAAGGCGAAGTTGATAACTCATCCTACGTTTTGTTGGCCACAGCAGAAGTTTTCATCATCAATAGCTACGGAGAACCTATTCATGCGCAAGTCTTATTGGACTCAGGTTCACAGACTCACTTAATCACGGAAAGGTTTTGCACTAAACTTGGTCTCAAAGGAAAAAGAGACAACCATGAGATTGTTGGGATCGGCAACACTACACAGCAATCTTGACATCGTGTGTTTTTACGTCTGAAGTCTACGCTATCGAGCTACGAGGCACCACTAGAAGCCCTTGTTATCAGCGAGATAACAACCAAACACCCAACACAAAACTTAGACACATCAAATTGGCCAATTCCTAAGAATATTTCGCTTGCTGATCCGCACCTTCAATCGGCCCAAGAACATTGATCTTCTTATTGGTGTGGAGCTTTTTTGTTCTCTGTTATGTAGTGAAAAAATAGCCATGGGCCCTTCACTACCAGTTCTGCAAAACACTATGCTAGGATGGGTGGCAATCGGAAGGGTTGATAGTAGTATCGATGCAACGAAAAACATATTTTGCGGCACCTTGACAAGCCTCGACAAGCAGCTTGAACGCTTTTGGACTATGGAGGAAGTCGAGGAAATGAAACAGAGAATATCAGAAGACGATCGCCAGTGCGAGGAGTTCTTCGAATCTACAGTAACAAGAAACAATGAGGGAAGAGTTGTAGTCCGATTACCATCCTCCCGTCCACCTTCAAGTCTAGGAGAGTCGAGAAACTTAGCAGAACTGAGGCTTCAGAGTTTGCTGAGGTAGTTGGACAGAAACGATGAACTGCGGTCAATGTACACAGATCTCATAAACGAATATTTGGCTTTGGGTCACTTGAAACCTGATCTTGACTCTTCACATCTTGACGCAGCATAGAATACACCCCAGTACTATCTACCTCATCACAGTGTGCTGCGCTCAGACAATACAACCACTAAATTTCGAGTAGTATTCGATGGATCCGCAAAGACGTCGACCAATTTGTCTCTGAATGACATACTGCATACGGGACCTGCTCTGCAGAATGTACTGTTTAGTATTTTGATCAGGTTTTGCACATTTAAGTACGCAATGACAGCGGACATACAAAAAATGTTCCGCCAAATACTTATTAACCCTGAAACTCAAGAATACCAGAAGATTCTATGGTGAGAGAGTCTAAATGAAGCTCTGAAAACATATCGCCTAAAAACGGTGACATACGGAACCAGATGTGCACCATACTTAGCATCGAAATGTCTCCTAAATTTAGCAGAGAGTGAGGAAAAAAGATTTCCAATGGCAGCTCAAGTCACACGACGGGACTTCTATGTTGACGACTTGCTTACTGGTACGGATGATCTCCAACAAGCCATCAATCTTCAGCAGCAACTCATTGAAATGTTACAACGTGGTGGGTTCTACTTGCATAAATGGTGTTCTAATAACATAACACTGCTGAAACGCATTCCAGCCAATAATCGAGCTACAGAATATAATGTCACCGACTCCGATGATACCGGCATTGTTAAGGCTCTAGGATTAATATGGCATCCTGCATCGGATCAATTTAACATCAATACCAACGTTTCGGACTCAACACAGCCAATCACAAAACGAGTTGTTCTTGCACATATGTCACAACTCTTTGATCCCCTCGGACTAGTTAACCCAGTTGTCGTACTTGCAAAGATATTCATGCAACAACTTTGGGAATCAAAAATTGACTGGGATACACATCTATCGGAAAAGCTCCAACAAAGCTGGAAGGATTATAGAGCTCAACTATCAACATTGAGGAGATTAGCCATACCACGCTATATAATGAATACCACCAAACGAAAGAGTGCGCAACTCCATGGGTTTGCGGATGCTAGCAGGCTAGCTTGCGGTGCTTGTATCTATATGCACACTAAAGACATCTATGGAAATATCGACGTTTCCCTAGTTTGTGCGAAGAGTAGAGTCGCACCTACTAAGCAAACAACAATAGCGCGGTTAGAACTATGCGACGCCAAGCTACTTGCTCAGCTCATGAGAAAAGTCCGAAACTCTATATCGACAGAGATTGAAAGAGTTTTTTATTGGAGTGATTCTCAAACTGTTCTCCAATGGATAGCTTCATCGTCATCTAAATTTACCACCTTTGGCGGCAATCGGGTCGCTCATATTCAAACTTTGACCAAACCGAACATCTGGCAACACATTGATTCAGCCAGCAACCCAGCGGATATTGTTTCCCGAGGAATGCTTCCCAGCGAACTATGTTCAAATTAACTCTGGTTTGAAGGTACAGAATTTTTGTAAACAACAGCTGGCAGCATTGAACGCGATACAGACAATAACCACGGAAGAACTTCCGGAATTACAAAAGCGAAAGACGGTTTTGATTGGCTCAAGTGATTTACAAACCCAAATCATACGACGCATAAACCATCATAATAATTTCAAACGCTTACAAGAAACAACCGCATTTATATTGCGTTTCATTTGAAATTATAAATTGCCCAAGGAGAAAAGAAAGCTGAGCAGAAGACCCAGCCCATTGGAAATGAAAGACGCACTCAAAGCTTTGAAGAGGATCTTAAGCATCTACAAACCAAAGGAGCAGTCCATCAAAATAAAAAACTTCGGTTCTTAACACCATTCATAGATCCAGACGGACTTATACGCGTTGCCGGGCGAATTAAAAATAGTGATATTCCAAGGAACGCCCAGCACCCATGGCTGATATCACCAAATCACGAGTTTACTCCGCTTATTTTCAATCATCTCCATCAAAAATACTTGCACGCTGGGGCACTAGCGCTCCATTATGCGTCACGTGAAACATTTTAGTGCATTAATGGCAGAAGGATGGCATCCAAAACAGTTTGGCAATACATGCTGTGTGCATGACTTAAACCAAAAACTCTAACTCAATTGATGGGGGACTTACCAGTAGACAGAGTACGAAGATCGAGGCCATTTCTCCATGTTGGAGTCGACTTTTGTGGTCCAATCCAAGTGCAGCATAAAATTCGTGGGAAACGTCCAGATAAGGCCTACATAGCGCTCTTTGTATACTTTTCAACAAAGGCCATTCACTGCTAGTTTGTGACCTCTCATCAGCGGCCTTCATTGGATGTTTTAAGCGGTTCATCGCAAGGCGAGGACGTTCTGTAAAAATCTTTAGCGATAACGCTACAAATTTTGTTGGAGCAAACACGGAGCTCCACGAACTCACTTTACTATTTAACCAGCAATTCGCACAGATTGAGGATAGCTGTGCCGATGAAGGTATAGAATGGCTGCGCATACCACCACGCTCCTCCCACTTTGGTGGATTATGGGAATCCGGAATTAAGTCCGCTAAATATCATTTGAAACGAATGGTAGGATGCGCTTTCCTGACGCATGAGAAACTAGTACGGCAATCTGCCAAATAGAGGCCGTACTGAATTCTCGGCCAATCAGCCAGATATCACCGGATCCAACTGATGTACAGGCCCTAATACCAGGCCACTTCTTGATCGGGGAACCTTTAACAACAATTCCTGATCCTTAACTTGACCCTGGATCCATGCCTCTTTTAACTCGATGGAAATTGGTGAGAGGTCTTCACAAAGCCTTCTGGCGCCAATGGTCTAAAGAATACCTTCAAGACATGCAACAGAGGCAAAAATGGCAAGAAATCAAGCACAATGTTGAGCCAGGATTATTAGTCATGCTAAAGGAGGAGAACTTGCCACCTCTCAAATGGCGCTTAGGAAGAATAATCAATGTAAAAAAGGCATCTGATGGCAGAGTAAAAGTGGTTGAGATAAAAACCACTACTGAAATCACCTCAAGTGCAATAAATATGATCAGTCCACTACCAACCATCAAAGAGCCTTCTACAACAGAGAACAACACTACCAACGACCTTCGCCGGAAATATCTCTCCCCAGTCAACACTGAACTCATTGACGCAGTTAAAGGCCAATCCAGCAAAAGAATGGAGAATGTATCCAATGACTCAGCACCGAAACGAGTACGAAAGTTTCCTCTACAAACCTTACTCTGCCTCCTACTAATCCTTCCGGTATTTTTTTTTTGTGGTAGGGAGGTGAAGGCATTTACGCCCGCCGAGTCTGGCAGTGTGGGACTCCCATGGAGGATACCCTTGGACTACCCACTAAACACCTCCCCTGTCAATCTGAGAACCTAGCCTGGAACCGTTTGACACATTACTTCGGGCCAGGTCTCGTTTTGTTACGCCGTGGGGCGCCTTCAAGCTGGGGAGTCCCTTTCCTAGCGGGAGGGGAGAGGGGAAGAGGAAATGCCAGAAGAGCGATCCCCCAGCCCCAGCACCTCCGGCTGCTGTGAGTACCTTTTATCTTTTAGGACTGCCCGAGCATAATGTGCCACCTGGTTCCATTTGTCAACCGATTCGAGCATCACCGCAACTATATTATCCGGGGTGAGCTCTCCCGTCTCCCTGTAGAGTTCCCTTCGCAGCCTGGCCAATTTGGTACACGCAAAAAATGTGTGACAGGCATTGTCCTCCTCTCCTGGGCAAAACCGACAATCGGGAGACCGTGACTTACCGATCTTGTGCAGGTAAGACTGAAAACACCCGTGCCCGCTCAAAAGCTGGGTCAGATAGAAGTCAGTCTCACCATGCCTTCGATTTAGCCACGGTCTCACATCTGGGGTGAGGCGCGCAGTCCACCTTCCCTTCGTGCGATTCACCCAAGACTGCTGCCAATCGTTGAGCGAGCGTTGTCTCTCCTCGCGGACAACCATCTGCCTCGCATCGTCGTTTCGGCGAAGGTAAATAGCGCGGCGCTCTCTAGCAAGGAGGACGACAGGTATCACGCCTGCAATCACTCTCACCGCCGAGTCGGAGACTGTTGGATACGAAGATGCAATTCTCACTGCTCCTCTTCTCTGTACCTGTGCCAATCGTTTTCGGTATACCTCCTTGCTGAGAGCGTCACCCCATACCTCTGCTCCGTACAGTAGCACTGACCCTACAGCACTCATCAAGAGGCGTCTTCTTGATGGGCTGGGTCCCCCTACGTTGGCCATAAGTCGACTCAGGGCCGATATTCCCGAAGCAGCCTTCTCAGCCGTTGACCTGATTTGCTCAGAGAAACTCACCTTCGAGTCGATCAGTAGCCCCAGGTACTTCACCGATGGCTTCGATTCGATTTGTATATCTCCAATACTGATCATCCTTACTCTAGGGATTCTCTTTTTTGTCAAGATGACCACTTCGGTTTTCTCCAGTGCTAAACTGAGCCCGCGAGCAGTCATCCAGTCCCTCACTCGGCGCATTAGCATACCTAGCCTAAGTTGCGCTTGTTCAACGGTGCGTCCGGCGACCAGAGCCGCAACATCATCCGCCTAGCCGACCAAGCGCGACTCATCTGGCATCTCAAGTCTCAGTAGCCCGTCGTAAGACACGTTCCACAGGTCCGGATCAAGGATAGATCCCTGGGCAACACCCGATGTAATTTCCATCCTTCGTTGGCCCTGTGTCGTGTCGTAGAGCAGGCTTCGGTCCTTTAGGTAGTTCCTCAAAAGCCGCACTAGATATTCTGGAACTTGGAAAGAGTTTTCCAGCGTGTCCAGAATATCCACCCATCTAGCGGAGTTGAAGGCAATTCTGACGTCGAGTGTCACCAACAGGACGATCCGTCGCTTGGTGCGACTATATGCCTCAGCCTTTTGGACCGCGTTCACCACCTCTGCAATCGCATCAATGGTAGAACGTCCTGCTCTAAAGCCGTACTGCCGAGGAGATAGGTCCCCAGCAGCACGAATCGCGTCAGTGAGTCTTCCCTTGATGAGTTTCTCTAGCACTTTTCCAGCCGTGTCTAGCATGCATAACGGGCGATATGCAGACGACGATTCGGGATTTCCCTTCCCCTTGCTGACCAGCACGAGCCTCGCCACCTTCCATTGTACCGGGAAAACCCCGTCCCGTAGGCAAGCGTTGAATGCACTGAGCAGCAAGTCAGGACAATGGTGATAGACGAGCTGCAAAACCTCAGCTGGAACACCATCTGGACCTGGAGCCTTCCTCGCTTTCAGGAAGATGACTGCCTCCTCCAGTTCCAGCTGTGTGAAGAGTGGGCACTCGACTACTGTTTCACCATGGACAGCATCAACACGGACGGGATGGGCGGGGAATAGTCCCCGCACTATCGCGTCCATCTTTTCCGCGTCATGTATACAAGGCTTCCGTAGGGCACCAAGTTTCCCCATGACCAGCTTGTAGCCAAGGCCCCACGGATCCCTATTTACATCGTCCACGAGGTCTTGCCAGCATCGGGCCTTGCTTTTATTAATAAGCCTGCGAAGATATTTCCTGCCGGACCTGTAAGCTGCTAGCCTAGTGTCTGCCTCCTCCCGTGTTCGCGCCCGCTGGGCCTCTCGCCGAAGTTTGTGACACTTGCTTCTTTGTTCGGCGATCTCGTTTGACCACCAGTATACTGGAGGCTTACTGTGTCAGGGTCTCCGACGGGGCATGGAAGACTCGCAAGCAGCTATGATGGTACTCATATTTGAGTTCACCAAGTCCTTGGCTGTAGGCCCTCCACTCCCTGGCGGAGCTCCCAGCAACGGTGCGCCTGCCGTAAGCGCGTCAGCGAACCTCTCAACGTCCATCCTCCCAGTCTTCCATCCGAGGATTGAAGTATGAGCATATGCACGCAGAGTGGCACTGTCGTGAATCTCAACCGCTATATACTGGTGATCACTAGCCGAGTAGTCCTCTAGTACTCGCCAGTTGTGTACTCTAGGTACCAGGGACTCCGAAGCGAGTGTCACATCGGGTATGGTTCCTACGCAACCCCAGCGGCGGAAAGTAGGGGTGTTACCAGTATTCAGGACAAAAAGCGCTGTTCTGGTCGCCATGTCCAAGATTTGCTTTCCCCTTGGGTTGGATTGTGGCATACCCCATTCAATGACTCTAGCGTTGAAGTCTCCCCCGACCAGCATGTGGCCCTCTGTGTTCGAGACAGCGTCCTCCAGGGCATCGAGTTTGGTTCGAAAAGATTGCATTGCCTCGTTAGGCGTCAGATAAACACTGAAATATGTTATCCCTGAACACCGCACCCACACAAAACCATCCCCGCGCCCATGGCCCTGCACCTGAAGGCGGGCGCTGTCTCGAATCCAGATGGCCGAGGTACTAGATTTGTCAGGGTACCACGCTTGCGAGTCCTTGTTATGATGTTGCTCGCTCAGCAACAGGAGGTCAGCTTTCTTATCCCTCGCAAGCTGCTCAAGTAGGTCCTGGGCGATTGTGCTTCGGTGCAAATTTACCTGCAGGATACGGATCATTTGAGTATCGACACTTGCACGGAGAACCCTTTCAGGCAAAAACCGCTGTTGGCAAGAACACCGATAAAACAAGTCACCGATTGCGGGGGGAGGCAGCAAACCCCAGAAACACTGTCAAAGTCAACATCACCGGTTAAATCATCGGAGACAGACCACAGACGGACTAACGAACGAAAGAAGGCAGAGTGCGTTGTGCAACCTGGCATCATTGCGGCCTTTGGGCGCAGTAGAAGGACTATGCGCACCCCGGAGCGTCCAGTGCAAGACGTACACAATCCGGATCAAGCTGCGACACCAACAGAGGCCAGTGTAAGACTGGGGGAGGGAGAAGTTTTGCCGTTGGCCGACGCCACTTCAAACGCGACCAAAGCGATAGAAGCAAAAGGGCTAAGAAACGGGGGCCTCTCCCAAGAGGTGGCGCCAAATAACACAATCGCCCTTGACCACGCCGAAGAGGAGCGGCTTACTCGGAAAGCGGGGACTATCGACAAACAACTGAGGGCTGCCTGCGAAGTGCAGAAAAACATAGGCAAGAGTGTCAAGAATGGCATTCTTGAACTGGAGGAGCTTTTTGACCACATAACGCACTACAGGCACCAAAAAGACACGCTCTCCCTCGAGGCATCAGTGGATCCTAGCAGCAGCAAAAGAATGGCCGGTAGCCCAATTGAAGGCGACTGTGAGAAAAGGAGGAAGCACGAGACCATAAACGAAGTTGACTCTCCAGGCGAGGAGTTTCATGTGGTGCGAAACAAGGCAGCGAAAAAGCGGCCAAAAAGCTACTCCTAGAAAAAACAGACAAAGAGCTCAACCACGAAAAGAACAAAGAACCCCCCGATATACCGCAGAAAACAAAAAGCAAACCGCAGCGCAAACCCTTGCGAGAGGCACTGCTTATTAAACCCACTAAGGGCCGAACCTACGCAGATGTCCTCCGTGAAATTAAAGGAGCGGTCAAGCCAGACGACACCGAAACTGCCATCAAAGCAGTTCGACCAACCCGGACCGGTGGCCTGCTGGTGGAATTCGCGCCAGAGGCCACAAACAAAGATGCACTCCGTGACGCGGTTCAAAAGGTTCTTGGAGATGCGGCAACGGTTGCCTCGCTCGAACCAATGGCCACCTTGGAAATCAGGGACCTCGACTGTGTCACGGACAAAGCTGAAGTAGAGGATGCCATTAGGAGGGAGTTCCCCAGCTTAAGTGAAGTCAAGGCAAGATTGACACGTGAAAACACAAAGGGGCAACGCATGGCTATTGTCGAACTAGCTGATAAAGACGCCCAGCAAGTCCTGGCGAAGGGCAATATTAAGATAGGTTGAGTGATCTGCAGGACACGGAGAAGAGCGATCCCTATCCGCTGCTTCAGATGCTTCGAATACGGACACACCGCGTATGGCTGTAGGGGACCCGACAGGAGATCTCTGTGCTACAAATGTAGTGAAACGGGGCACAAAAGGAAGGAGTGCACGAACGAGGCAAAATGCATTCTTTGCAAGGATGCTAAGCTAGCACCCGGCGACCTCAAACATGAGCCGGGGATAGGGAGATGCTGGGTTTTCAAGGAGGCCCTAACTAAAGTCCTTCCGGTATTGGTAGTTGGAGAAACGGAAACGATTTTAGCCGAAGGAATAGTGGAGCTAATACCATTCAAAAAAACCCCTGGTATATATTTTGAGGAAATCAATAGGATAAAGTTAACGGATGGCAGCTGGAAAATAACCACATTTTACGACTTCACAACCTACTGGATGGAATACGATGGTATTAGAAGATATATTCCTAGACTGATCGATGTATCTTCTCAAGAGGATCAGCTACTCCACATCGGCCAATATTGCAAGACCCTAATACCGCAGTTCAAATATTTGCTCCGCGAAATCGAGCACAAAAACGAGCTTTTGCATCCAGATCAACTACACACACAAAGGTCACCTCTGAATATAATAGGCTCAGCTGCTCACCTTTTATTCGGAGTATTAGATGAAGAGTTTGCCACTCAGTACGAAAACGACATTGGTCAAATAAAACAAAACGAAGGCTATTTATTGGAACTTATAAAAAATCTAACAATGGTACTTGATTGTACTTCAAACATACTAGCCAAGGAAACAGAACAAATCAACCAACAATTTCTTTTCATGAAAACATAGTTTGAACACTTCGCAAACACAACATTCCAAATAGAGACTCTCAGCAATATTTTTAATTCGTTAGCGCTGCAAACAACAATCCTTCTATCTAACTTCAAAGGCGTGCAGGCAAAATAAATCCATTGCTAATACAGCCTTCACAACTTCGCAGACAACTGCAAATCATCAGAGAAAATCTGCCCAAAAATTAAATGCTTCCGGTATCTTAAGAATTTATAAATAAACTCTACAGCATTGCTACCGTGCGTACGAGAACAACTATGAAGCGAATCATATTCGACATGCGGATACCACTCACGTCTGTGGAAGAGTTTCAGTTGCTCAAACTTTACGCTGTTCCAACAATTTTGAACAACATTTCAGCATGTATAAAACCTTCCACTCAGTATCTAGCGACCAAACTTGAAAAGAGACAAATTCTTTCCATTATCAACACAAGAACGCAGTAAATGCCTCAAACTTTCAGACATCGAACTGGTATGCCCTCAGAACCAACCTATTTACACCACACATTCACATATGTACAAATGCGAGACAGCCCTTCTTGCTCACAGGGTTAATTTTTCCGCATACTGCAATGTACAAATTGGTTCAATCGCCAAATCATGGATACCATTAGCTGCTTCCAATAACTGGATATACGTTTTGAAAGAGCGGACAACATACGATGCCATATACCAAGGAAGCGTTTGAACTCTTCAGCTGAATGGTACTGGGGTTCTAAAACTAAGCCCAATTTGTGAACTAAACCATCCAGCAATCATTATTACTGGCCACTCGCAATACCTTGATGGCATGAATTTTTCCTTTTACCCGATGAGCAATCTGTCCGACTAAATCAGCCAAAATATGTTACACTTCGCTAACAAAATGGACCTCAATGATATAACCATTGACAAAAGGCTATTGGGCCACATCAAGGAGGGTATTGACAAAATAAAACAGGCCAAACTCCCAAAAACCATTTCTTCGCACAACACGCATACATACATTGTCAGCTACCTCTGCTTACTCTCAATAATAACAGCCTTAATATGGTTGACCTGGAAAAAATTACACATTCACCGAAAACCATGTTCGCCAAACATTACATATCGACCACTAATTCCCCGTCCTAGAACATCAATCCATCAACAGGAACAATAAATAATCGAAGGCTATTCAACTGTTGAACCAGCTCCACGAGTGTTTCAAGTAGGGGAGGATGTTAAAATTTGATAACTTACCAAATGCATAAATGATTTTCGCCACATCATCACTTCCCACAGTTGGGATAGGAAAAATAATATGCATAATATGCATTCGCATGTATTCAGACTATTTGTAATTCCCATGGTCCAACGTGATAAGACTATACCGCTAGACAAAACAATAAAGTTCTATGCGATGTGATCCCACGATCTAGAATAGAACATGAAACCGCGAAAATTCAAACATGCTTAGAAGCAAATTCCATCGACGCATTGAACCATGGGAAGATTTAATTTGTGTATAATTAAAAATGTATTTAAGGTAAAGTGCAATAATAAAAGAGGTCTATTGTCTCTCAATCACTCGGAGTAATCATTTCGAGCTCAAACAGACCTATGTCAAAAACTTCTTCCATGAACTGGCGAAAAACAACATAAATCAGTTTTCCATTCCGTTTTCAGTTTATGTATTCAATTTGGATGAGATATTTTTTTCTCTTGTTTGTTTTTATCACATTTTGGCTCGATATACAAACACACATTCGTATGCACATATATCTCGTTGCAGTTAATTATTACAGTTATAGTAATGAGAATATTATTGTTTGCTTGGGTACTGCTATGAATTTTAAAAGTATATATTTGTGGCGACTGAGAACGTTCAAACGTCGACGCACGCTTCCCGGCGCATACAGACCCTCGTTCCATGAGAAATCTTCGCCTGCCAGCCAATTCCACATACCAGCGGCGCAAGCAATTCCCTCGAGAAAATTGAAATTTGCTTGAGCCGTTCTTCTTGCTTATTATGAATTAACATACATGAGAGAAACTAAGCAAACGCCACTACTGGTTCATAGTCAACATTATCTTCAGCATCATCAGTGACAATGTCATCAGCATCATCATCGACATCATCACTAATAACCTCATCATCATCATCAACAACATCATTATTCATCATCAACAACGACATCATCATTCATCATCAACAACAACGACATCATCATTCATTACCTTCACCGTCGTAGCCTCCTACCTCGTTTATACAAAAGGGAGTAATAAATTCTGTCATTTCCAAAGAGTAAAGAGTAAAAGATAAATAAAGAGTAAAAGCTAAAGACAAAAATTTTTGCTTCCAAAGTAGTGACCCCAACTCGCAACAATAATGGTAGTCGGATGAAACGGCGAGGATAGCGAGCACCATCTCCCTCAAGAGGCACAACAAGCCGGAAGCTTACCACCGGCTCAGGAGGTGGAATCACAATTCGAGGTGCACAAGGTGGTAAGGGACGCAACCAAGTACCATCTCATGGTATCATCGCTGGACCATGAAACCATCACGGATGTAGCGGACATCACCCATGCGCCACTGGAGCACGACCGATACGGAATGCTCAAAGCAGCTATCGTCACCCGCCTTACAGACCCACCTGATGTGCAGCTACATAAGCTGCTCACAGGCGTCAAGCTCGGAGACAGGAGACCTTCGCAGCTCCTACGCCATATGCGTTCCCTCGCTGGCACACGGGTTAGCGACGATATCCTCCGTGTCAGATGGCATGAACCCCTGCCTCAACAAATGCGCCACATGCTTCTGCTTATTTGAAACGAGACGCTGAAAGAGATTGCCACTGTCGCAGACGAGGCTCAAGACATGGGTCCGGGAGTAATGGCCACATAAGTGCAACCATTCATGCGCCCAATAACACCCTCATCTGGTATCTCCTCAACGCGTTCTTCTTTGGACGGATTACGCAGCTAACAAACTTGACTCGAGAGGCACTTCAGCAACCACATGCCTGCACCAACACACTGCGGAAACGGTCCTCGTCAAGAAACGCAAGCCAACGATGAGGCCGCTCCGCCCCTCCTGTACCAGGCAGTTGCACAGGACACTGCTGGCATCACGCCAAGCATGGGGCCCTAGCGATGTAATGCAAGCAGCCTTGTTCCCTCCCAGCTTTAGATCACACTACTAGGCGCTCGGAAAACTATGTTTGCCGGTTCCATACTGAGCTGGCACCGCCGGCAACACATTGGAAAGACGCCTATATGTTTCCGACCGCACCACAAAAACCAGGTTCCTGGTAGACTCCGGCTCTGCATGTAATGATTTTCCCTTCAAATCTCTCGAAAGAAATCGGAGCCGACCTCTCATCGGTTCTAGACGTGAAGTCTTGGGACGTGACAACGGACTGTACCCTTCAGTTCAACAAGCCCGGACACCCTTAGTCTACTCCGAGGTGGCTGCTGGCTAGCTAGCTAGTTCGGAGAGAAGTTCGGTCGCGGGTCTTGCACGAGTAGACTAAGTCCGGAATACAACAATTCAGCCACCGGTTCACATGCCCGTTTTACTAACGCGTCGAAACATCAACAGACGGAAAAGAAACCTACTTTACTTTATTCGGTATTCCTTCTATTCTTTCAGGCAACACAAAAACTGGATTTATTCCGCGTTCCTGAAGATCACCGACGTGGTACCGGAAAATATCCTACTCTAACTCGAAATTCGAAACAACCTGCTCTACTAAAAAACCGCAAAACAAATTATGGTACCGCGGATTTCTACAACCCTACCCTCGTCACGGCATACTTACCATTCGCTACCATTTCTGCTGGAAGAGAAGGGCATGCTGGAAAGGAAAGACTGATTCAGCCTAACAATTCATTTTATTTGTAACCTCTAACATAGCTTGATTTCATTCTACTTCTAAATTTAAGTTCTTCTCTTCACTTTTTTAACTCAATCTTACATATTCATTTTGCATTCAAAAAATATAGAAAAAAAATAAATTGCAATCTTAGCATCTTTTTTTCATTTGGTTATATTTGATGTTAAATATTGGTGGCTCTCTTTACTTTGCCATTATAGAAATAATTTGTGTGACATAAAAAAACAAACTGATCTTTAATAGTAAATTAACAAGTACGGAAACTGCAATGAGCTTATATCAACAATTATAAGTCTACGAATGGGAACATACTAGAATATCTTTAGTACTTTACTTTCATCAATAAATAGTAATTAGAATTAATACTTAACATCGCAAAGTTAATCAGAGAATATTTGTCATTAAATTTACCATTCAAAAGACATTTTATACATTTCGACAAGTTCCTCTCGGCTTAATCCAAAATGTTCACCAATTATTTAAATATACTTTTTACAAAGGAAGTTAACTAGAAAAATAAAATTTATAGAAAATTTTTGATGCACTATTGGCTTCTAAATTGTATATTAAGCGGATCAAAAAATTGGTTTATATTTTCGAAACATCGTAACTAGAAATAAATTCGAATTATCATTGTTGCTTATTTATTCTAGCAAAATAGAAGTTCATTAAGATGAGAAAAGTGTCATTACTGTATTTTAGGTGTATTCTCGTTTCCTTCTGAGTGTTTTTTTTATGGTATTATCAGTCAAAAGAGTGTATTATTTACGGCAGCTCGTGTTTCGTATAGATTTATCTTTTTGGCCATATCTAATGCAAAGTTAATTACTCGATTATGAATAAAATTATTATTTACATAACAGCTTTATCATTATTTTTTACTTTTGCGTTTGGCACAACATAATAAAAACTTGAATGAGAATGTTTGTGCGCTACAATTTTTCGCTTACAAACTTATTTATAAAAATAAATTCATTTGATGGACATACATGAACTCATTATTATCGTAACCGCAACATTAATAAGTGTTGGGTGAAATGAGTATGCATTTAAGGTGGCAAACGTTATTTGAAATCAGTTCTGTCTTGCCAAGTAGAAGTTTCCTTTTAAATTTACATGACACAGAAGAAAATTGAAGATTCAAAAGGAGCGTTTATTTTGGAGTATTCGTATGTTGAGATTTTTTTCATTCTATGTATCGGATACTACTATAAAATTGCTATTAAGTTCATTTTAATTTCTGCAAAGCGTGCCGCAATAAGAGCATTATTTACCAATTATCGAAAGTGGAAACAATTTAGAGCATAATTCTAAATTTCTGAACATCAGAATTGTAACTTAGGCCCACACTTCTTCCCTAAAGTTAGTGTGCTTTTTTTTGTACGAATGTTATACTCATTTGTGTTTGATCAGCAAATTTTACACGAACATTAAAGCGCATGAAAAAATAATTCTATTATACATATCCACTGAGTATTCGGTTTGAATTTTGTGGTGTATTCTCGGGCATTTCGTATTTTTGCATAGAGATTCTAATAGATTATTAAAAATAATATCTCACAATCTGAATATGTCAATGGTAACTTTGTACTTTATCATTGAATAAGAAGTAGTGTACACGGAAGGCCAAAAACAAAATAATGAAAGGATCTTAGTGCCCGTCTAGAGCTACACCTCGGGATGGCTAGCGTACTTGATGGGCTCGAGATAACTTTATGTATTATACATAGTCAGAGTATATGTATTGCCTTTTTATTTCGGTGTATTGATTTCAAAAGTATCTACAGCATTAAAACAAATTTAATTAATTGTGTAATTTGGCTCGTTTTAACTCTATCTTATAACATTACAAGTGTGTCAATTATCTACACCACTTGTTTAATATACAGTGTAAATTTTTTTGGCTCTTCTAAGTCTAAACACGCATAGGAGTTAATGGAAAGGATTAACAGTAATATAGATTTTTTTCGTCATGAATTAAGTTCCCACTATACTAAATATCTTTTGCTTCATTTTACGTGGTAATATTGATGGACATTGTCACGTTTAATATTCGACGATATATAATGCATGTATACATGCAATCAGCTTGATTCATCTATAAAATAGCTTTCAAATATATAATCAGTTATTTCATATTTAATTCATTTATTGTTGTTCCACAGCGACGATTCTTGTAACTGTATAATATGAAAATTCGCCTGACCTTTGGCCGCTAAATTGTTTCCAACTTAAATTAGTGGCGTAAGGGATGGATACTAAATTATTCCAAAATGAATTATGATGTGTTGTGCCTTTTACTGGATTTAGTTTTTTCAGTTTTGTTACATGGTATATTAAATTAAGCCGACTTATTCAATGTAATATTTTAGAAATTAGTTATCCTACGAAAGCATTTTGGAGCAATACTTTTTTCTTTTGTATCCCACGTACAATGGCTTAGTCGGGTATTAAATATTTAAATGACGCAAGCAAACGCAGAGAAATCATTAAGGCAATTATATTAAATTCTAGTCTGAGCTGTAAACTATACTTCATCGACTTTTCTCAACACAAGTAACTATTCATAAATTATGTGTGAGTTTAATCATACTTTGTTCGTCACTAAAGCAAATTAAGATAAGCATTCTTAAATCCTAGCTTTGTAATGATCATTGTTTTTGATGGCGCAACATAACATTGAGCGAAAGGATTATACAAGTAGTAAACTCAAGGTGAAGGGAAAAATCTATCGTATTGCGTACTCTTCACTTCAAAAACACCACTAAGATGTTGAGACTGTTGTGCGACCGACGATGATTTTTGTGGTCAGGGCTATGCAATGTTTTTCCGCTTAAAATCGTGCGAACGCAGTCGGAACCGACCTCTCATCGGCTCTAGACGTGGAGTCTGAGTCGTGCCAACGAATGGTACCAACCGGTCAACCAGTCCGTGCACCCGTAATCCATTTCGCGGTGGCTGCTTGTCGGCCAGCTAGATCGGAGAGGATTTCGGTCACAGGTCTTTAAATGGATTACGCTCTATTACATATTTCAGCCACCATTAAATGCCCGTTTCAAACGCGCCGAAAACACAAACATACGGAAAAAAAACCTACTTTACTTTACTCCGTATTTCTTCATTATTCCAGACAATTCCAAAAACCTAAATTCAATTTCGCGTTCCCAAATTTCACCGACGTGGTACCAAAAATACGCTACGTTAATTCGGAGAAGTGTACGATTCAGTGAAGACACCAAGTCAACTTTCGCCATAGCCGTTCTAACACTTGCTACATACTATATTTTTCTTGCAACTGAAATATAATGGTCTCACGATAAATTTATTGAGAACGACAAAGTAAAAATAAAACACGATTAAACCATAAAAACCTTTGAATAAGCTTCACTGAAAAGCACAATAAAAAATTTACCACTAAAAATCAACTCAAGACCAAAACAAAAACAAGGAAAAAATAAATTGTGGATGTATTTTACTCAGACAAAAAAATTGTCAACCATTTATATTTATAACTATTTTAATAGAACAAAGCATGCAAAACACATGAGTACCCATTATTTGGTCTGATTGAGGATTCATGGTTTGTAGAGAATTTCATTTGTTTTGATTAATGCGTAGAGGATTGAATTTCGAAGTTACTATATTTTGTTAATTGCAGTGGAAAAGAATAAAAAAGAAAACAAATGGAAAGAAATTTATGCTTTAGTATTTTATGAAGCCATGTGAAATTGGTGATTGTCCTCAATACAAAATTAATGCAAGAAAATTCGCTGTAAGCTTCATGAAAAGTAAAAATTATTCGAGGTGACTATATTATCAGAAAGAAGCATTAAAAATATCTAATATAAAGATCGATGAACTGAAACAAAAGAAAAAAAAAATATAATGAACCACGTTAATAATTAACCATAACCCAACTAATAATACGCAATAAAACCGACCCTATTAAACTGGTAACTAACAAATGATGCAAATAATAAAAAAAGATAATGCAAACCACATTAACAACTAGCCAATAGTACCAATAAACAATCAAGACCTTATTAACGTACAAGCCTTGCCAAAGTTTTCCTCAAGTTTCTGATCATTTCCCACAACCCACCAACACTTGTCCTTGAAATTATAATTGAGGAAAATTACAATCAAAAATATGTCATCGAATCATAATTATAACTCTACTTTTCATCATCCTTAACATTTTTGGTACATTATTTTACAACTATAGATATCGGGTGATTCATAACAAGTGTACACATTTATGTCGAAAATAAAACATAGTTTTTGTTAAGATTGAGCTGTAATGTTTATTTATTATGAAAATTTGGTCCCTTATAATTAAATATGAAGCATTGCTTTGGGCATATGTGCACCTCGTGCTGCTTTACAGACTACAAACGATGATTGTAATTTTCGATGACATTTTCGCACATTTCCGGCGTTATTAGGCGTATGTTGGCTCAAATATTGTATTTTAATGGTTCAGTAGTCTGGTGAACATCAGCATAAACACAATTCTTCAGAAATTCCCAAAGGAAGAAGCCACAAGGAGTCAAATCACACGATCTCGCCGGCCAATTTATGGGTCCATTTCGTGAAAATTTTCGATTTCCAAACTTGGTCTTCAATAAATCGATTGTTTCGCGTGATGTGTGGGATGTACGGCTGATGTGTATGACGCCATGGTTGAAATTGTAAAAGACCAAACTGTCATAATCTGTCAATATATGGACCTAAAATTGGTAATAAATAAGAGTTAAGGCCCATTCACATGTGTACACATGTTATGAATCACCAACACAGAAATGAACGTAAGTATAACATTGAATTATATAAGGAGTCACAGTTAGGCCACGTATTTTGGTTCTATTGTCGTAGAAAATAAAATATTACTAACTTTAGAGTTGTTTTAAATTGTTAATATTATTTTCTCTGGAAAGAAAAATATTTATATACTCCTTTTTAAGCTTTATGTCATATAAAGTAAATTAAAAAAATAATGAATTGCTAATCAGACAGAACGACTTTCCTTTCCAGCCTGCCTTTCGTTTTTCCAGCGGGAAGGAGAGTGCATGGTAAGTATGCCGCAAAGAGGGTGGGGTTTTAAGAAATCCGCGGATGGCCGTTTTCGCGTCGCGTGCGGTACGCAGTACCTTAGTTTGCCTTGTCTTTTTATCAGCGTACAGTTCTTCGGGATTGAATTAACGTAGTGTATTTTTCGGTACCACGTCGGTGAATTTCAGGAACGTGAAATTGAATTTAGGTTTTTGGAAATGACTGGAATAATGAAGAGATACGGAATAAAGTAAAGTAGGTTTCGTTTCCGTATGTTTGTGTTTTCGACGCGGTTGAAACGGGCATTTAATGGTGGCTGAAATATGTAATTGAGCGTAATCCATTTAAAGACCTGCGACCAAAATCCTCTTCAATCTAGCTGGCCGACAAGCAGCCACCGCGAAATGGATTACGGGTGCACGGACTGGTTGACCGGTTGGTACCATTCGTTGGCACGACTCAGACTTCACGTCAAGAACCGATGAGAGGTCGGTTCCGACTTCTTTTGCCCAATTTTAGACGAAAAAGCATTACAAATGGCACCCGACACGGGGCCAAAACATCCTAAGGGGATAAAAGCCCCACAGACAGGAGCAGTGGAGTTGTGCTGTACACACTTGCAGTCGCATCACGTGAGTTGTAGCTTTCGCTCTCGTTTGTTTTTTCGCGACAGAAACTCTCTGATGTGTTGTCCCAGGGTAAAACCTGTAAGGACCTTCTATTTTCTTGATGGGAACTGTCAGCCGGATGGGTTTCTCCTATCAGCCGGGACTCTCAAGAAAATAGAAGGCTACCTTGCCTTTATGTCGCGGAAGGATTCTACTCATCTTTTTATGCGTGATAGACGAGTGGATTCAGTTCAACGTTCGGTGGCGTATGCTGGAGTTGCGGAGCCCAGAATGCTTCCACGTGTTGGGAATTTTGACCGCGTACAAAGCTTTTACGGTAACGCTACCACTTTCCTTGTCAAGTCAATTAACGTAGTTTAGAGATGGTTTTTGTAATGTATGTGGATTTGGGGATAAATTATTGTAAATCGGCCGGAAGCACCCTTTTCTCGGCAGACTACCATTCACTCTCATTTTCCTGTGGAGGACTCGGAGCTGCTGGATGGGAAAGTGTTTAATAAATAAATTTTCTTTTCTCAATATATATAGCAATAGCTCACCACTATCGGCCACTAAATTATTGATAAGTATTTATATATATACCTTTAGTTTTTTTTCGTGATTGGGAGCAGTTTTCTTTAATAATCAACACAATCAACGAGACCCAACCATGGCGACGAAGTGGGCCCCAGAAAGACGTTGGACTCGTTCCAAAACGTTGCAACCCGCTAACTTCGGGATTTGCTTTGAGGACGTAGTGGAGGGCGTAAACAGCGTGCGATTGGAGTATGGACACTTGTTTCATCGCACCTGTGTCCAACAGCTCCTACTGACGTCCGACCTCTGTCCATTATACCGGCGCCCGATAGATCGAACAGCCATAGACGCTCCCCTCGGAACGCAGGTCCCGACGCGTGGAGCAGTGGCGAAGGAGCCGCAAAATGTTGAACCGCCTCAACCACTGTTGGACATCCAAGGAGCCGTGGGCGGAGAAGTTCCTGTTGCCGTTGTCCCGACCAAGGTTCCAACAGCACCTTCCACCAACTCCGTCGACATAATCCTGGCTTTACTGCAAGGGATGTCCGAGAGGATCGGACACTTGGAGAGAGGACTCCAGAACATCCAGATCAGCCAACCCCCCAGCCACGTAAGAACTCCGTCTGGCTGGGAGCCAAATCCCAGTGTGGCTATGCCCCACTCTAGACCGGCCGATAATTGGACCCTCCTTCCAAGGAACTAGGGAATGAGTCCCAGAGCTCCCGAGTATCGACCTCGATACAACACCGCACCTCCGTCGATACCCACAGTCCCCGATTCGGTCCCGTACAGCAGGCCCACCGAGGATGCGATTCGCCCCGCGAACGTATCGGCACCCGTCTGAGACCCTTTGCCTCGTATCATGGAGAGTTGGTGCACCAGCACACTGGGAGGCGACTTCTCATCTTTCCTTAGGCACGCACACCTTCTGTTCAGCGGAGATGCTGCCAAGTGGTACTGGAGTTTCAAAGAATCGATGCCACGCCCCGATTGGAATTTTTCTGTGCAGCCTTCCCCATCAGCTTTCACGACGACTTCACTGAAAGAGAGCTACGGGAACAACTGAAGAAACGCAAGCAATGCGCGTTACGGACACCCATGCTCGAGGACGAACTGGTGGAAATCATCAGGGAGAATATGCGTTAGGAGCTTCAGAACAGTCTCCTTCATGTGCCCATTTACAACGTACAGAAGTTACGCCTCCATACCTGCAGATAAGAACAGCTAGATGATCGGCAAGGAACCTTCCGACATACTCCATGAAATAATAATACCGCGGAGTTAGTGGCAGTGGATCACATAATTGACGACCCGATACCCGTACCGAGGAGCGAAGCACCCCTGGAGCGGGAGTTCGAAGCAATGATTGACCGACCGTTCGTTGAAGCAGTTACAAGTCCGACGGTCTGTTGGAACTGCCGACAACCGGGGCATCGGATCTATGCATGTCCAGCGGAACCGATGGTCTTCTGTTACCGGTGCGGAAAGGCAGACATTTATGCACCAGATTCCGCAGATTGCAAGTTACAAAAAAACTTGCCAGCGAGCGCCGCGACCACTCGTCGGCACTCCTAGAACCCGTACGAACCAATACCAACCCTATCACTAGTTGCGACCAAGCCCCAGACACGACCCCAACTTCGCTGACTCGCACCGCCAAACACAGTTCTCCTGAAGTTCCGCAGCTGACGTCACACTTTGTCGAGGCGGACGCGCAGGGGAATGGTGGCGAGACGAAGGTCCCTTGGCATGCGAAGCCCTTCCACGTCAGACTGCGGGATTATTTGGCTACCCACCAGCGCATTTTCAATGAGGAGATGGTTACAACTACCCCACCGCGAAGGAAGCGAGCCACGCGTCGGATGCAGAGCTTCTGGAGAAGGGTCAGATAGTCGAGAAAGGTGTTGCGGGCGATACACTTAGACGAATTATTGAAGGATGACGTTCGACCATACGCGTCAGTTCACCTCCTGCAAAAGCGACTGGTAGGCTTCGTCGATACGGGAGCCAGTGTGAATTGCATATCAGCCGATTTTGCAGCCGAGGTGCTGGCAACTCACGCGGACCAAATCCAGCATTTTACCACCTGGTTAAGCACGGCGGACGGAACTCGTGACTCCATAGTGGGGAAAATTAAGACGAATGTCACATTTAAAGGGGTGTCTAAGCCTCTGGAATTCTATGTTATACCCCAATTAACATAGAATCTTTACCTAGAGGGTGGACTTCGTTCGAAAATTTAATTTGGCCCCGGCACTATTCTCCGGCACGACACTGGATTCTGTCGCCATTGTTCATGACGTCCCACTCATTACGACATGCACTGGATATGAATCAACAACTGCGACTTGACTCGGCTATATCGGCCTTTCCATCGCGTGAGAAGGAAGGTCTCGGCAGGACGGCCCTGGTGTTTCACACAATAGATGGGGGGGATGCCAAACCCATAAAGCAGAGACATTTTGCCATATCTCCGGTGAAGGAAAAGTCGTTATATGCCGAAGTTGATCAAATGCTAGCACTAGGCGTGATAGAAGAATCGCAGAGCGCATGGGCTTCCCCGGTCACTTTAGTTGTCAAGCCGAACAAGGGCCGCCTATGCTTAGATGCCAGATGTTTGAACGCCGTCACTGTCAAGGACGCATACCCTCTACCGTTGATTAAAGGCATCTTGAGTCGATTGCCCAAAGCCCATTACATCACGAGTTAAGACCTCAAGGACGCTTTCTGGCATGTCCGATGAGACCCTGGCTCAAAGAAGAAAACAGCCTTCATGGTCCCAGGTCGCCCACTGTATCAATTTGTGACCATGCCATTCGGTATGTGCAATGCCCCTCAGACAATGACGCACCTTATGGATAAGGTGATACCACCACATTTACGGCACCAAGTTTTCGTATACATGGACGATCTGCTGCTTATAACCGAGACCTTTAACGAACACCTCGACCTGCTGTAGGAAGTGGCTTTGCACATCTTGAGGGCAGGGTTAACCATCAATATACAGAAGAGTCAGTTCGTGATGACGGAGGTGAAGTATTTGGGCCACATCATTGGTCATGGCAACATCAAGGCAGACCCGGACAAGACTCAAGCGATTGACGCTTTTCCACTACCCAAGACCACCAAGCAGTTACGCCGATTCCTAGGCTTATGTGGATGGCACCAACGATTCTTACGTGACTATGCCACCATTACCACATCTTTGACCGACATGCTGCGTAAGGGACGTAAGTTCGTCTGGGAAGGGCCCAGCTTGCGAGTTCTCGGAGAGCCAAAGAAGAGTCTGACAACAGCCCCCGTACTGCACAGCCCGGACTTTGGGAAACCGTTCTCAATCCATTGTGACGCGAGTCAACATGGGGTAGGAGCAGTCTTAGTCCAGGTTGCACAAGACGACGAGGAGAGGCATATAGCCTTTATGTCTCGCAAGCTGAACCTGGCCCAGCGAAACTACATGGTCTCGGAGCAGGAATGCTTGGCGGTTGTGCTGGCGGTGATACGCTTTCGAGCATATGTGGAGGGACATCCCTTTGAAATCGTCACGGAGCATGCGTCTCTAAAATGGCAGATGAGCCACGGCCGTTTTGCCAGATGGGCCTTGAAATTACGGGCGTTTGACTTCACGATGAGACTCCGCAAAGGAAGTCAGCACGTGGTACCGGACACATTATCAGGGATGTTCACCCCTGAAGGAGCCGAGTTGGCCTTGGAGGACGACAGCCCCCTATGGATCGACCTGGACCATAACGCCTTCAAGTCAATAGGGTACACTCAGCTGATGAATCAATTCAGAACCCGTTACCACAACTGCCAGAACTGTGCGTGATGGAGGAATTTATATACAAGCGGATGGGACACGCCTCTGGAGACCCCATCCAAGAAGAGAGCAATGGAAGTTATAGGTGCCTGAAGAACTGACCTTCGACCTGATTAACGGGCTCATGACCACCCATTGAGTGCGCGCGGTGGTTATAGTTGTACGCTTCGGCGACTGAAGACTTACTTCTTTTGGCCTTAGATGGCGCAGCAAGTAAAAGAGTACGTAGCCGCTTGTAACCTGTGCAAATGCACTAAAGCACCCAATTCTGTTCTTCGGCCCCCGACGGGAAGATTCGAGCTACCGGCGCGGGTGTTCCAGTGCCTGTATATAGATCTCATCGGTCCGTACCCTCGCTCGACCTCGGGATACACGGGAGCTATCGTGGTCCTGGACCAATTGTCCAAATTCCCAATTATTGAACCGATTCGGAATCTGCACACCAGCCCGATAGTCAGCTTCCTGGAAAATCGCGTTTTCCATATATTTGGAGTACCGGAAAAGGTAGTCTCCGACAACGGAGTTCAGTTCACCTTGGCCAGATTTCGGGATCTAATGGACAAGTATGGTATTACGCATCAGCGGGCCGCCGTTTATTCCCCGCAAGCCAATGCGTCGGAGTGGCGGAACCACACCCTCATAGTCGCCATTCGTGCCTACGTCCAACCGGATCAGAAGGATTGGGACCGCAGGATTTCCGCCATCACCTGTGCCATACGTTCGTCATACCACTCCACCACAGGTATATCCCCGTACTTTGCCGTGTTCGGCCAGTACATGATCTGTCACGGAAACTCGAACCGGTTATTGCGGCAGTTAAAAGGTTTGGAAGACCCAATAGTGGTTCTGGAGCCGCACGAGAAACTCCAAATTCTACGAGAACAAATTCGGGAGAAGATTAAAGACAGTAGACGGGCGGGGGAGGAGCGTTATAACCTGCGATCCCATCCTTTTGGCTTCAAGGTAGGCGACGAAATCTACCGACAGAATTTCAGGCAAAGTGAAGCAAGCCGGCACTACAGTCCCAAACTGGACAAGAAGTTCGTGAAGTGTCGTATCCTACAAGTTTCAAGTCCCACGCGATATCTCATTGCGGACATGTTCGGCAAGGAGCTGGGAGTCTACCATGCCAAAGACCTACGACGGTGAAAAGTGCCATCAAAGAGTTCTACTTTTCGCCGTTGTTCCCCGCTGTTATCTCCTGCGTAGCATCGATCGCCTTCACCTGGGCTCAAAATATCAGCAACCTCTTCGGGCTAGCACGTGCCACGGGAAGATTTGCCATCCACAAGTCACACGACCTCTTCGGCCGCCATACATGTAAAGCCATCTTATGGCCAAGCAGCGTATCCTTCAGTCTCCCGGTGCCTGGGTGGCATCGTGGAAACTGCCCTGTAATGAATCGGCCCTACGCCACTGCCGACTAGCACACATGCCCATCACTATCGTATGGCTTTCTAGCGAACGTCAGCTTTTGATGACATTCCCATCCTACGTCAGTTTTAGTCGAGGAATGTTAAACGGGCCAGACGGCAGGACGGCCCTGGTGTCTGACACGGGAGGATTGTGGACGAGACTGGCCATCTTCTAGGATTGCTTCGCGGGAGGATTCTAAAAAAATATTTCGTTGGATTTTTCCCTACCACCTAAGACATCCGATCATCACTAAATCGGTAAGAAAACAAAGATCGACCTTTGTCCCTTTGTTCTAATATAATTTTGCATGCAAATTGTAGACGAATCTGGCCATCTAAACTTTCCTCGAGGGAGGTTTTTAAAAAGTAACTTCGTTGGATTTTCCCCGCCTCCTAGGACATCCGACCATCACTAAATTGGTAAGAAAACAAAGATCAACCTTTGTCCCCTTGCTCCAACACCATTTTGCTTGCAAATTGTTGAGCATTTTTTATAAAAATTGAATTGCGTTGCTCGTGTCTATGCGTATATTTTTTCCGAAAAGTATAAAAATGCGGCGCTTTATGGTGCACTTAAATAGTTGACGCTAAGTGAATACAATCATCAATAATGTGATAACACTGTATTATTTTTACAAATACTTCAATTATTTCAAAGTGGATTACTTTATAAAATTCGACTGTTGCTATAAATTTGGTAGATAACGGAGAAAAGCTTGAAACCGTTTTAAATAAGTAAAAATTTGCGCCAACTGATACAACCGTTCAGTTAATATCGCTGTATTGAAGATGATGAAATAGAACGTGAGCTAGCACATGTTGACATCAGTTCAAAGGAGAAGTGTACGGTTCAGTGAAGACACCAAGTCAACTTTCGCCATAGCCGTTCTAACACTTGCTACATACTATATTTTTGTTGCAACTGAAATATAATGGTCTCACGATAAATTTATTGAGAACGACAAAGTAAAAATAAAACACGATTAAACCATAAAAATCTTTGAATAAGCTTCACTGAAAAGCACAATAAAAAATTTACCACTAAAAATCTACTCAAGACCAAAACCAAAACAAGGAAAAATAAATTGTGGATGTACTTTACTCAAACAAAAAAATTGTTTACCATTTATATTTATAACTATTTTAATAGAAAAAAGCATGCAAAACACATGAGTACCCATTATTTGGTCTGATTGAGGATTCATGGTTTGTAGAGGATTTCATTTGTTTTGATTAATGCGTAGAGGATTGAATTTCGAAGTTACGATATTTTGTTAATTGCAGTGTAGAAGAATAAAAAAGAAATTTAGTGTTTTATGAAACCATGTGAAATCGGTGATTGTCCTCAATACAAAATTAATACATGAAAATTCGCTTAAAGCTTCACAAAAATTAAAAATTATTTGAGGTGACTATATTATCAGAAAGTTGCATTAAAAATAGCTTTAATATAAAGATCGATGAACTGAAAGTTTTCCTCAAGTTTCTAATCATTTCCCAAAACCCACCAATACTTGTCCTTGAAATTATAATAAAATATGTCATCGAATCATAATTATAACTCTACTTTTCATCATCCTTAACATTTTTGGTACATTATTTAACAACTATAAATATCGGGTGATTCATAACAAGTTTACACATTTATGTCGAAAATAAAACATAGTTTTTGTTAAGATTGAGCTGTAATGTTTATTTATTATGAAAATTTGGTCCCTTATAATTAAATATGAAGCATTGCTTTGGGCATATGTGCACCTCGTGCTGCTTTACAGACTACAAACGATGATTGTAATTTTCGATGACATTTTCGCACATTTCCGGCGTTATTAGGCATATGTTGGCTCAAATATTGTATTTTAATGGTTCAGTAGTCTGGTGAACATCAGCATAAACACAATTCTTCAGAAATTCCCAAAGGAAGAAGCCACAAGGAGTCAAATCACACGATCTCGCCGGCCAATTTATGGGTCCATTTCGTGAAAATTTTCGATTTCCAAACTTGGTCTTCAATAAATCGATTGTTTCGCGTGATGTGTGGGATGTACGGCTGATGTGTATGACGCCATGGTTGAAATTGTAAAAGACCAAACTGTCATAATCTGTCAATATATGGACCTAAAATTGGTAATAAATAAGAGTTAAGGCCCATTCACATGTGTACACATGTTATGAATCACCAACACAGAAATGAACGTAAGTATAACATTGAATTATATAAGGAGTCACAGTTAGGCCACGTATTTTGGTTCTATTGTCGTAGAAAATAAAATATTACTAACTTTAGAGTTGTTTTAAATTGTTAATATTATTTTCTCTGGAAAGAAAAATATTTATATACTCCTTTTTAAGCTTTATGTCATATAAAGTAAATTAAAAAAATAATGAATTGCTAATCAGACAGAACGACTTTCCTTTCCAGCCTGCCCTTCGTTTTTCCAGCGGGAAGGAGAGTGCATGGTAAGTATGCCGCAAAGAGGGTGGGGTTTTAAGAAATCCGCGGATGGCCGTTTTCGCGTCGCGTGCGGTACGCAGTACCTTAGTTTGCCTTGTCTTTTTATCAGCGTACAGTTCTTCGGGATTGAATTAACGTAGTGTATTTTTCGGTACCACGTCGGTGAATTTCAGGAACGTGAAATTGAATTTAGGTTTTTGGAAATGACTGGAATAATGAAGAGATACGGAATAAAGTAAAGTAGGTTTCGTTTCCGTATGTTTGTGTTTTCGACGCGGTTGAAACGGGCATTTAATGGTGGCTGAAATATGTAATTGAGCGTAATCCATTTAAAGACCTGCGACCAAAATCCTCTTCAATCTAGCTGGCCGACAAGCAGCCACCGCGAAATGGATTACGGGTGCACGGACTGGTTGACCGGTTGGTACCATTCGTTGGCACGACTCAGACTTCACGTCAAGAACCGATGAGAGGTCGGTTCCGACTTCTTTTGCCCAATTTTAGACGAAAAAGCATTACAAATGGCACCCGACACGGGGCCAAAACATCCTAAGGGGATAAAAGCCCCACAGACAGGAGCAGTGGAGTTGTGCTGTACACACTTGCAGTCGCATCACGTGAGTTGTAGCTTTCGCTCTCGTTTGTTTTTTCGCGACAGAAACTCTCTGATGTGTTGTCCCAGGGTAAAACCTGTAAGGACCTTCTATTTTCTTGATGGGAACTGTCAGCCGGATGGGTTTCTCCTATCAGCCGGGACTCTCAAGAAAATAGAAGGCTACCTTGCCTTTATGTCGCGGAAGGATTCTACTCATCTTTTTATGCGTGATAGACGAGTGGTTTCAGTTCAACGTTCGGTGGCGTATGCTGGAGTTGCGGAGCCCAGAATGCTTCCACGTGTTGGGAATTTTGACCGCGTACAAAGCTTTTACGGTAACGCTACCACTTTTCTTGTCAAGTCAATTAACGTAGTTTAGAGATGGTTTTTGTAATGTATGTGGATTTGGGGATAAATTATTGTAAATCGGCCGGAAGCACCCTTTTCTCGGCAGACTACCATTCACTCTCATTTTCCTGTGGAGGACTCGGAGCTGCTGGATGGGAAAGTGTTTAATAAATAAATTTTCTTTTCTCAATATATATAGCAATAGCTCACCACTATCGGCCACTAAATTATTGATAAGTATTTATATATATACCTTTAGTTTTTTTTCGTGATTGGGAGCAGTTTTCTTTAATAATCAACACAATCAACGAGACCCAACCATGGCGACGAAGTGGGCCCCAGAAAGACGTTGGACTCGTTCCAAAACGTTGCAACCCGCTAACTGCGGGATTTGCTTTGAGGACGTAGTGGAGGGCGTAAACAGCGTGCGATTGGAGTATGGACACTTGTTTCATCGCACCTGTGTCCAACAGCTCCTACTGACGTCCGACCTCTGTCCATTATACCGGCGCCCGATAGATCGAACAGCCATAGACGCTCCCCTCGGAACGCAGGTCCCGACGCGTGGAGCAGTGGCGAAGGAGCCGCAAAATGTTGAACCGCCTCAACCACTGTTGGACATCCAAGGAGCCGTGGGCGGAGAAGTTCCTGTTGCCGTTGTCCCGACCAAGGTTCCAACAGCACCTTCCACCAACTCCGTCGACATAATCCTGGCTTTACTGCAAGGGATGTCCGAGAGGATCGGACACTTGGAGAGAGGACTCCAGAACATCCAGATCAGCCAACCCCCCAGCCACGTAAGAACTCCGTCTGGCTGGGAGCCAAATCCCAGTGTGGCTATGCCCCACTCTAGACCGGCCGATAATTGGACCCTCCTTCCAAGGAACTAGGGAATGAGTCCCAGAGCTCCCGAGTATCGACCTCGATACAACACCGCACCTCCGTCGATACCCACAGTCCCCGATTCGGTCCCGTACAGCAGGCCCACCGAGGATGCGATTCGCCCCGCGAACTATCGGCACCCGTCTGAGACCCTTTGCCTCGTATCATGGAGAGTTGGTGCACCAGCACACTGGGAGGCGACTTCTCATCTTTCCTTAGGCACGCACACCTTCTGTTCAGCGGAGATGCTGCCAAGTGGTACTGGAGTTTCAAAGAATCGATGCCACGCCCCGATTGGAATTTTTCTGTGCAGCCTTCCCCATCAGCTTTCACGACGACTTCACTGAAAGAGAGCTACGGGAACAACTGAAGAAACGCAAGCAATGCGCGTTACGGACACCCATGCTCGAGGACGAACTGGTGGAAATCATCAGGGAGAATATGCGTTAGGAGCTTCAGAACAGTCTCCTTCATGTGCCCATTTACAACGTACAGAAGTTACGCCTCCATACCTGCAGATAAGAACAGCTAGATGATCGGCAAGGAACCTTCCGACATACTCCATGAAATAATAATACCGCGGAGTTAGTGGCAGTGGATCACATAATTGACGACCCGATACCCGTACCGAGGAGCGAAGCACCCCTGGAGCGGGAGTTCGAAGCAATGATTGACCGACCGTTCGTTGAAGCAGTTACAAGTCCGACGGTCTGTTGGAACTGCCGACAACCGGGGCATCGGATCTATGCATGTCCAGCGGAACCGATGGTCTTCTGTTACCGGTGCGGAAAGGCAGACATTTATGCACCAGATTCCGCAGATTGCAAGTTACAAAAAAACTTGCCAGTGAGCGCCGCGACCACTCGTCGGCACTCCTAGAACCCGTACGAACCAATACCAACCCTATCACTAGTTGCGACCAAGCCCCAGACACGACCCCAACTTCACTGACTCGCACCGCCAAACACAGTTCTCCTGAAGTTCCGCAGCTGACGTCACACTTTGTCGAGGCGGACGCGCGGGGGAATGGTGGCGAGATGAAGGTCCCTTGGCATGCGAAGCCCTTCCACGTCAGACTGCGGGATTATTTGGCTACCCACCAGCGCATTTTCAATGAGGAGATGGTTACAACTACCCCACCGCGAAGGAAGCGAGCCACGCGTCGGATGCAGAGCTTCTGGAGAAGGGTCAGATAGTCGAGAAAGGTGTTGCGGGCGATACACTTAGACGAATTATTGAAGGATGACGTTCGACCATACGCGTCAGTTCACCTCCTGCAAAAGCGACTGGTAGGCTTCGTCGATACGGGAGCCAGTGTGAATTGCATATCAGCCGATTTTGCAGCCGAGGTGCTGGCAACTCACGCGGACCAAATCCAGCATTTTACCACCTGGTTAAGCACGGCGGACGGAACTCGTGACTCCATAGTGGGGAAAATTAAGACGAATGTCACATTTAAAGGGGTGTCTAAGCCTCTGGAATTCTATGTTATACCCCAATTAACATAGAATCTTTACCTAGAGGGTGGACTTCGTTCGAAAATTTAATTTGGCCCCGGCACTATTCTCCGGCACGACACTGGATTCTGTCGCCATTGTTCATGACGTCCCACTCATTACGACATGCACTGGATATGAATCAACAACTGCGACTTGACTCGGCTATATCGGCCTTTCCATCGCGTGAGAAGGAAGGTCTCGGCAGGACGGCCCTGGTGTTTCACACAATAGATGTGGGGGATGCCAAACCCATAAAGCAGAGACATTTTGCCATATCTCCGGTGAAGGAAAAGTCGTTATAAGCCGAAGTTGATCAAATGCTAGCACTAGGCGTGATAGAAGAATCGCAGAGCGCATGGGCTTCCCCGGTCACTTTAGTTGTCAAGCCGAACAAGGGCCGCCTATGCTTAGATGCCAGATGTTTGAACGCCGTCACTGTCAAGGACGCATACCCTCTACCGTTGATTAAAGGCATCTTGAGTCGATTGCCCAAAGCCCATTACATCACGAATTAAGACCTCAAGGACGCTTTCTGGCATGTCCGATGAGACCCTGGCTCAAAGAAGAAAACAGCCTTCATGGTCCCAGGTCGCCCACTGTATCAATTTGTGACCATGCCATTCGGTATGTGCAATGCCCCTCAGACAATGACGCACCTTATGGAAAAGGTGATACCACCACATTTACGGCACCAAGTTTTCGTATACTTGGACGATCTGCTGCTTATAACCGAGACCTTTAACGAACACCTCGACCTGCTGTAGGAAGTGGCTTTGCACATCTTGAGGGCAGGGTTAACCATCAATATACAGAAGAGTCAGTTCGTGATGACGGAGGTGAAGTATTTGGGCCACATCATTGGTCATGGCAACATCAAGGCAGACCCGGACAAGACTCAAGCGATTGACGCTTTTCCACTACCCAAGACCACCAAGCAGTTACGCCGATTCCTAGGCTTATGTGGATGGCACCAACGATTCTTACGTGACTATGCCACCATTACCACATCTTTGACCGACATGCTGCGTAAGGGACGTAAGTTCGTCTGGGAAGGGCCCAGCTTGCGAGTTCTCGGAGAGCCAAAGAAGAGTCTGACAACAGCCCCCGTACTGCACAGCCCGGACTTTGGGAAACCGTTCTCAATCCATTGTGACGCGAGTCAACATGGGGTAGGAGCAGTCTTAGTCCAGGTTGCACAAGACGACGAGGAGAGGCATATAGCCTTTATATCTCGCAAACTGAACCTGGCCCAGCGAAACTACATGGTCTCGGAGCAGGAATGCTTGGCGGCTATGCTGGCGGTGATACGCTTTCGAGCATATGTGGAGGGACATCCCTTTGAAATCGTCACGGAGCATGCGTCTCTAAAATGGCAGATGAGCCACGGCCGTTTTGCCAGATGGGCCTTGAAATTACGGGCGTTTGACTTCACGATGAGACTCCGCAAAGGAAGTCAGCACGTGGTACCGGACACATTATCAGGGATGTTCACCCCTGAAGGAGCCGAGTTGGCCTTGGAGGACGACAGCCCCCTATGGATCGACCTGGACCATAACGCCTTCAAGTCAATAGGGTACACTCAGCTGATGAATCAATTCAGAACCCGTTACCACAACTGCCAGAACTGTGCGTGACGGAGGAATTTATATACAAGCGGATGGGACACGCCTCTGGAGACCCCATCCAAGAAGAGAGCAATGGAAGTTATAGGTGCCTGAAGAACTGACCTTCGACCTGATTAACGGGCTCATGACCACCCATTGAGTGCGCACGGTGGTTATAGTTGTACGCTTCGGCGACTGAAGACTTACTTCTTTTGGCCTTAGATGGCGCAGCAAGTAAAAGAGTACGTAGCCGCTTGTAACCTGTGCAAATGCACTAAAGCACCCAATTCTGTTCTTCGGCCCCCGACGGGAAGATTCGAGCTACCGGCGCGGGTGTTCCAGTGCCTGTATATAGATCTCATCGGTCCGTACCCTCGCTCGACCTCGGGATACACGGGAGCTATCGTGGTCCTGGACCAATTGTCCAAATTCCCAATTATTGAACCAATTCGGAATCTGCACACCAGCCCGATAGTCAGCTTCCTGGAAAATCGCGTTTTCCATATATTTGGAGTACCGGAAAAGGTAGTCTCCGACAACGGAGTTCAGTTCACCTTGGCCAGATTTCGGGATCTAATGGACAAGTATGGCATTACGCATCAGCGGGCCGCCGTTTATTCCCCGCAAGCCAATGCGTCGGAGTGGCGGAACCACACCCTCATAGTCGCCATTCGTGCCTACGTCCAACCGGATCAGAAGGATTGGGACCGCAGGATTTCCGCCATCACCTGTGCCATACGTTCGTCATACCACTCCACCACAGGTATATCCCCGTACTTTGCCGTGTTCGGCCAGTACATGATCTGTCACGGAAACTCGAACCGGTTATTGCGGCAGTTAAAAGGTTTGGAAGACCCAATAGTGGTTCTGGAGCCGCACGAGAAACTCCAAATTCTACGAGAACAAATTCGGGAGAAGATTAAAGACAGTAGACGGGCGGGGGAGGAGCGTTATAACCTGCGATCCCATCCTTTTGGCTTCAAGGTAGGCGACGAAATCTACCGACAGAATTTCAGGCAAAGTGAAGCAAGCCGGCACTACAGTCCCAAACTGGACAAGAAGTTCGTGAAGTGTCGTATCCTACAAGTTTCAAGTCCCACGCGATATCTCACTGCGGACATGTTCGGCAAGGAGCTGGGAGTCTACCATGCCAAAGACCTACGACGGTGAAAAGTGCCATCAAAGAGTTCTACTTTTCGCCGTTGTTCCCCGCTATTATCTCCTGCGTAGCATCGATCGCCTTCACCTGGGCTCAAAATATCAGCAACCTCTTCGGGCTAGCACGTGCCACGGGAAGATTTGCCATCCACAAGTCACACGACCTCTTCGGCCGCCATACATGTAAAGCCATCTTATGGCCAAGCAGCGTATCCTTCAGTCTCCCGATGCCTGGGTGGCATCGTGGAAACTGCCCTGTAATGAATCGGCCCTACGCCACTGCCGACTAGCACACATGCCCATCACTATCGTATGGCTTTCTAGCGAACGTCAGCTTTTGATGACATTCCCATCCTACGTCAGTTTTAGTCGAGGAATGTTAAACGGGCCAGACGGCAGGACGGCCCTGGTGTCTGACACGGGAGGATTGTGGACGAGACTGGCCATCTTCTAGGATTGCTTCGCGGGAGGATTCTAAAAAAATATTTCGTTGGATTTTTCCCTACCACCTAAGACATCCGATCATCACTAAATCGGCAAGAAAACAAAGATCGACCTTTGTCCCTTTGTTCTAATATAATTTTGCATGCAAATTGTAGACGAATCTGGCCATCTAAACTTTCCTCGAGGGAGGTTTTTAAAAAGTAACTTCGTTGGATTTTTCCCCGCCTCCTAGGACATCCGACCATCACTAAATTGGTAAGAAAACAAAGATCAACCTTTGTCCCCTTGCTCCAACACCATTTTGCATGCAAATTGTTGAGCATTTTTTATAAAAATTGAATTGCGTTGCTCGTGTCTATGCGTATATTTTTTCCGAAAAGTATAAAAATGCGGCGCTTTATGGTGCACTTAAATAGTTGACGCTAAGTGAATACAATCATCAATAATGTGATAACACTGTATTATTTTTACAAATACTTCAATTATTTCAAAGTGGATTACTTTATAAAATTCGACTGTTGCTATAAATTTGGTAGATAACGGAGAAAAGCTTGAAACCGTTTTAAATAAGTAAAAATTTGCGCCAACTTATACAACCGTTCAGTTAATATCGCTGTATTGAAGATGATGAAATAGAACGTGAGCTAGCACATGTTGACATCAGTTCAAAGGAGAGGTGTACGGTTCAGTGAAGACACCAAGTCAACTTTCGCCATAGCCGTTCTAACACTTGCTACATACTATATTTTTGTTGCAACTGAAATATAATGGTCTCACGATAAATTTATTGAGAACGACAAAGTAAAAATAAAACACGATTAAACCATAAAAATCTTTGAATAAGCTTCACTGAAAAGCACAATAAAAAATTTACCACTAAAAATCTACTCAAGACCAAAACAAAAACAAGGAAAAATAAATTGTGGATGTATTTTACTCAAACAAAAAAATTGTTTACCATTTATATTTATAACTATTTTAATAGAAAAAAGCATGCAAAACACATGAGTACCCATTATTTGGTCTGATTGAGGATTCATGGTTTGTAGAGGATTTCATTTGTTTTGATTAATGCGTAGAGGATTGAATTTCGAAGTTACGATATTTTGTTAATTGCAGTGTAAAAAGATAAAAAAGAAATTTAGTGTTTTATGAAACCATGTGAAATCGGTGATTGTCCTCAATACAAAATTAATACATGAAAATTCGCTTAAAGCTTCACGAAAATTAAAAATTATTTGAGGTGACTATATTATCAGAAAGTTGCATTAAAAATAGCTTTAATATAAAGATCGATGAACTGAAAGTTTTCCTCAAGTTTCTAATCATTTCCCAAAACCCACCAATACTTGTCCTTGAAATTATAATTGAGGAAAATTACAATCAAAAATATTTCATCGAACCATAATTATAACTCCACATTTCATCATCCTTAACATATTTTGGTGCATTATTTTACAACAACTATAAATATTTTAGTGAGGCTTCACTGAAAAGCACAATAAAAAATTTACCACTAAAAATCAACTCAAGACCAAAACAAAAACAAGGAAAAAATAAATTGTGGATGTATTTTACTCAGACAAAAAAATTGTCAACCATTTATATTTGTAACTATTTTAATAGAACAAAGCATGCAAAACACATGAGTACCCATTATTTGGTCTGATTGAGGATTCATGGTTTGTAGAGGATTTCATTTGTTTTGATTAATGCGCAGAAGATTGAATTTCGAAGTTACTATATTTTGTTAATTGCAGTGGAAAAGAATAAAAAAGAAAACAAATGGAAAGAAATTTATGCTTTAGTATTTTATGAAGCCATGTGAAATTGGTGATTGTCCTCAATACAAAATTAATACAAGAAAATTCGCTGTAAACTTCATGAAAAGTAAAAATTATTCGAGGTGACTATATTATCAGAAAGAAGCATTAAAAATATCTAATATAAAGATCGATGAACTGAAACAAAAGAAAAAAAAAAATATAATGAACCACGTTAATAATTAACCATAACCCAACTAATAATACGCAATAAAACCGACCCTATTAAACTGGTAACTAACAAATGATGCAAATAATAAAAAAAGATAATGCAAACCACATTAACAACTAGCCAATAGTACCAATAAACAATCAAGACCTTATTAACGTACAAGCCTTGCCAAAGTTTTCCTCAAGTTTCTGATCATTTCCCACAACCCACCAACACTTGTCCTTGAAATTATAATTGAGGAAAATTACAATCAAAAATATGTCATCGAATCATAATTATAACTCTACTTTTCATCATCCTTAACATTTTTGGTACATTATTTTACAACTATAAATATCGGGTGATTCATAACAAGTGTACACATTTATGTCGAAAATAAAACATAGTTTTTGTTAAGATTGAGCTGTAATGTTTATTTATTATGAAAATTTGGTCCCTTATGATTAAATATGAAGCATTGCTTTGGGCATATGTGCACCTCGTGCTGCTTTACAGACTACAAACGATGATTGTAATTTTCGATGACATTTTCGCACATTTCCGGCGTTATTAGGCATATGTTGGCTCAAATATTGTATTTTAATGGTTCAGTAGTCTGGTGAACATCAGCACAAACACAATTCTTCAGAAATTCCCAAAGGAAGAAGCCACAAGGAGTCAAATCACAAGATCTCGCCGGCCAATTTATGGGTCCATTTCGTGAAAATTTTCGATTTCCAAACTTGGTCTTCAATAAATCGATTGTTTCGCGTGATGTGTGGGATGTACGGCTGATGTGTATGACGCCATGGTTGAAATTGTAAAAGACCAAACTGTCATAATCTGTCAATATATGGACCTAAAATTGGTAATAAATAAGAGTTAAGGCCCATTCACATGTGTACACATGTTATGAATCACCAACACAGAAATGAACGTAAGTATAACATTGAATTATATAAGGAGTCACAGTTAGGCCACGTATTTTGGTTCTATTGTCGTAGAAAATAAAATATTACTAACTTTAGAGTTGTTTTAAATTGTTAATATTATTTTCTCTGGAAAGAAAAATATTTATATACTCCTTTTTAAGCTTTATGTCATATAAAGTAAATTAAAAAAATAATGAATTGCTAATCAGACAGAACGACTTTCCTTTCCAGCCTGCCCTTCGTTTTTCCAGCGGGAAGGAGAGTGCATGGTAAGTATGCCGCAAAGAGGGTGGGGTTTTAAGAAATCCGCGGATGGCCGTTTTCGCGTCGCGTGCGGTACGCAGTACCTTAGTTTGCCTTGTCTTTTTATCAGCGTACAGTTCTTCGGGATTGAATTAACGTAGTGTATTTTTCGGTACCACGTCGGTGAATTTCAGGAACGTGAAATTGAATTTAGGTTTTTGGAAATGACTGGAATAATGAAGAGATACGGAATAAAGTAAAGTAGGTTTCGTTTCCGTATGTTTGTGTTTTCGACGCGGTTGAAACGGGCATTTAATGGTGGCTGAAATATGTAATTGAGCGTAATCCATTTAAAGACCTGCGACCAAAATCCTCTTCAATCTAGCTGGCCGACAAGCAGCCACCGCGAAATGGATTACGGGTGCACGGACTGGTTGACCGGTTGGTACCATTCGTTGGCACGACTCAGACTTCACGTCAAGAACCGATGAGAGGTCGGTTCCGACTTCTTTTGCCCAATTTTAGACGAAAAAGCATTACAAATGGCACCCGACACGGGGCCAAAACATCCTAAGGGGATAAAAGCCCCACAGACAGGAGCAGTGGAGTTGTGCTGTTCACACTTGCAGTCGCATCACGTGAGTTGTAGCTTTCGCTCTCGTTTGTTTTTTCGCGACAGAAACTCTCTGATGTGTTGTCCCAGGGTAAAACCTGTAAGGACCTTCTATTTTCTTGATGGGAACTGTCAGCCGGATGGGTTTCTCCTATCAGCTGGGACTCTCAAGAAAATAGAAGGCTACCTTGCCTTTATGTCGCGGAAGGATTCTACTCATCTTTTTATGCGTGATAGACGAGTGGTTTCAGTTCAACGTTCGGTGGCGTATGCTGGAGTTGCGGAGCCCAGAATGCTTCCACGTGTTGGGAATTTTGACCGCGTACAAAGCTTTTACGGTAACGCTACCACTTTTCTTGTCAAGTCAATTAACGTAGTTTAGAGATGGTTTTTGTAATGTATGTGGATTTGGGGATAAATTATTGTAAATCGGCCGGAAGCACCCTTTTCTCGGCAGATTACCATTCACTCTCATTTCCCTGTGGAGGACTCGGAGCTGCTGGATGGGAAAGTGTTTAATAAATAAATTTTCTTTTCTCAATATATATAGCAATAGCTCACCACTATCGGCCACTAAATTATTGATAAGTATTTATATATATACCTTTAGTTTTTTTTCGTGATTGGGAGCAGTTTTCTTTAATAATCAACACAATCAACGAGACCCAACCATGGCGACGAAGTGGGCCCCAGAAAGACGTTGGACTCGTTCCAAAACGTTGCAACCCGCTAACTGCGGGATTTGCTTTGAGGACGTAGTGGAGGGCGTAAACAGCGTGCGATTGGAGTATGGACACTTGTTTCATCGCACCTGTGTCCAACAGCTCCTACTGACGTCCGACCTCTGTCCATTATGCCGGCGCCCGATAGATCGAACAGCCATAGACGCTCCCCTCGGAACGCAGGTCCCGACGCGTGGAGCAGTGGCGAAGGAGCCGCAAAATGTTGAACCGCCTCAACCACTGTTGGACATCCAAGGAGCCGTGGGCGGAGAAGTTCCTGTTGCCGTTGTCCCGACCAAGGTTCCAACAGCACCTTCCACCAACTCCGTCGACATAATCCTGGCTTTACTGCAAGGGATGTCCGAGAGGATCGGACACTTGGAGAGAGGACTCCAGAACATCCAGATCAGCCAACCCCCCAGCCACGTAAGAACTCCGTCTGGCTGGGAGCCAAATCCCAGTGTGGCTATGCCCCACTCTAGACCGGCCGATAATTGGACCCTCCTTCCAAGGAACTAGGGAATGAGTCCCAGAGCTCCCGAGTATCGACCTCGATACAACACCGCACCTCCGTCGATACCCACAGTCCCCGATTCGGTCCCGTACAGCAGGCCCACCGAGGATGCGATTCGCCCCGCGAACGTATCGGCACCCGTCTGAGACCCTTTGCCTCGTATCATGGAGAGTTGGTGCACCAGCACACTGGGAGGCGACTTCTCATCTTTCCTTAGGCACGCACACCTTCTGTTCAGCGGAGATGCTGCCAAGTGGTACTGGAGTTTCAAAGAATCGATGCCACGCCCCGATTGGAATTTTTCTGTGCAGCCTTCCCCATCAGCTTTCACGACGACTTCACTGAAAGAGAGCTACGGGAACAACTGAAGAAACGCAAGCAATGCGCGTTACGGACACCCATGCTCGAGGACGAACTGGTGGAAATCATCAGGGAGAATATGCGTTAGGAGCTTCAGAACAGTCTCCTTCATGTGCCCATTTACAACGTACAGAAGTTACGCCTCCATACCTGCAGATAAGAACAGCTAGATGATCGGCAAGGAACCTTCCGACATACTCCATGAAATAATAATACCGCGGAGTTAGTGGCAGTGGATCACATAATTGACGACCCGATACCCGTACCGAGGAGCGAAGCACCCCTGGAGCGGGAGTTCGAAGCAATGATTGACCGACCGTTCGTTGAAGCAGTTACAAGTCCGACGGTCTGTTGGAACTGCCGACAACCGGGGCATCGGATCTATGCATGTCCAGCGGAACCGATGGTCTTCTGTTACCGGTGCGGAAAGGCAGACATTTATGCACCAGATTCCGCAGATTGCAAGTTACAGAAAAACTTGCCAGCGAGCGCCGCGACCACTCGTCGGCACTCCTAGAACCCGTACGAACCAATACCAACCCTATCACTAGTTGCGACCAAGCCCCAGACACGACCCCAACTTCACTGACTCGCACCGCCAAACACAGTTCTCCTGAAGTTCCGCAGCTGACGTCACACTTTGTCGAGGCGGACGCGCAGGGGAATGGTGGCGAGACGAAGGTCCCTTGGCATGCGAAGCCCTTCCACGTCAGACTGCGGGATTATTTGGCTACCCACCAGCGCATTTTCAATGAGGAGATGGTTACAACTACCCCACCGCGAAGGAAGCAAGCCACGCGTCGGATGCAGAGCTTCTGGAGAAGGATCAGATAGTCGAGAAAGGTGTTGCGGGCGATACACTTAGACGAATTATTGAAGGATGACGTTCGACCATACGCGTCAGTTCACCTCCTGCAAAAGCGACTGGTAGGCTTCGTCGATACGGGAGCCAGTGTGAATTGCATATCAGCCGATTTTGCAGCCGAGGTGCTGGCAACTCACGCGGACCAAATCCAGCATTTTACCACCTGGTTAAGCACGGCGGACGGAACTCGTGACTCCATAGTGGGGAAAATTAAGACGAATGTCACATTTAAAGGGGTGTCTAAACCTCTGGAATTCTATGGTATACCCCAATTAACATAGAATCTTTACCTAGGGGGTGGACTTCGTTCGAAAATTTAATTTGGCCCCGGCACTATTTTCCGGCACGACACTGGATTCCGTCGCCATTGTTCATGACGTCCCACTCATTACGACATGCACTGGATATGAATCAACAACTGCGACTTGACTCGGCTATATCGGCCTTTCCATCGCGTGAGAAGGAAGGTCTCGGCAGGACGGCCCTGGTGTTTCACACAATAGATGGGGGGGATGCCAAACCCATAAAGCAGAGACATTTTGCCATATCTCCAGTGAAGGAAAAGTCGTTATATGCCGAAGTTGATCAAATGCTAGCACTAGGCGTGATAGAAGAATCGCAGAGCGCATGGGCTTCCCCGGTCACTTTAGCTGTCAAGCCGAACAAGGGCCGCCTATGCTTAGATGCCAGATGTTTGAACGCCGTCACTGTCAAGGACGCATACCCTCTACCGTTGATTAAAGGCATCTTGAGTCGATTGCCCAAAGCCCATTACATCACGAGTTAAGACCTCAAGGACGCTTTCTGGCATGTCCGATGAGACCCTGGCTCAAAGAAGAAAACAGCCTTCATGGTCCCAGGTCGCCCACTGTATCAATTTGTGACCATGCCATTCGGTATGTGCAATGCCCCTCAGACAATGACGCACCTTATGGATAAGGTGATACCACCACATTTACGGCACCAAGTTTTCGTATACTTGGACGATCTGCTGCTTATAACCGAGACCTTTAACGAACACCTCGACCTGCTGTAGGAAGTGGCTTTGCACATCTTGAGGGCAGGGTTAACCATCAATATACAGAAGAGTCAGTTCGTGATGACGGAGGTGAAGTATTTGGGCCACATCATTGGTCATGGCAACATCAAGGCAGACCCGGACAAGACTCAAGCGATTGACGCTTTTCCACTACCCAAGACCACCAAGCAGTTACGCCGATTCCTAGGCTTATGTGGATGGCACCAACGATTCTTACGTGACTATGCCACCATTACCACATCTTTGACCGACATGCTGCGTAAGGGACGTAAGTTCGTCTGGGAAGGGCCCAGCTTGCGAGTTCTCGGAGAGCCAAAGAAGAGTCTGACAACAGCCCCCGTACTGCACAGCCCGGACTTTGGGAAACCGTTCTCAATCCATTGTGACGCGAGTCAACATGGGGTAGGAGCAGTCTTAGTCCAGGTTGCACAAGACGACGAGGAGAGGCATATAGCCTTTATGTCTCGCAAGCTGAACCTGGCCCAGCGAAACTACATGGTCTCGGAGCAGGAATGCTTGGCGGCTGTGCTGGCGGTGATACGCTTTCGAGCATATGTGGAGGGACATCCCTTTAAAATCGTCACGGAGCATGCGTCTCTAAAATGGCAGATGAGCCACGGCCGTTTTGCCAGATGGGCCTTGAAATTACGGGTATTTGACTTCACGATGAGACTCCGCAAAGGAAGTCAGCACGTGGTACCGGATACATTATCAGGGATGTTCACCCCTGAAAGAGCCGAGTTGGCCTTGGAGGACGACAGCCCCCTATGGATCGACCTGGACGAGAACGCCTTCAAGTCAATAGGGTACACTCAGCTGATGAATCAATTCAGAACCCGTTACCGCAATTGCCATAACTGTGCGTGACGGAGGAATTTATATACAAGCGGATGGGACACGCCTCTGGAGACCCCATCCAAGAAGAGAGCAATGGAAGTTATAGGTGCCTGAAGAACTGAACTTCGACCTGTTTAACGGGCTCATGACCACCCATTGAGTGCGCACGGTGGTTATAGTTGTACGCTTCGGCGACTGAAGACTTACTTCTTTTGGCCTTAGATGGCGCAGCAAGTAAAAGAGTACGTAGCCGCTTGTAAGCTGTGCAAATGCACTAAAGCACCTTCGACCTGATTAACGGGCTCATGACCACCCATTGAGTGCGCACGGTGGTTATAGTTGTACGCTTCGGCGACTGAAGACTTACTTCTTTTGGCCTTAGATGGCGCAGCAAGTAAAAGAGTACATAGCCGCTTGTAAGCTGTGCAAATGCACTAAAGCACCCAATTCTGTTCTTCGGCCCCCGACGGGAAGATTCGAGCTACCGGCGCGGGTGTTCCAGTGCCTGTATATAGATCTCATCGGTCCGTACCCTCGCTCGACCTCGGGATACACGGGAGCTATCGTGGTCCTGGACCAATTGTCCAAATTCCCAATTATTGAACCGATTCGGAATCTGCACACCAGCCCGATAGTCAGCTTCCTGGAAAATCGCGTTTTCCATATATTTGGAGTACCGGAAAAGGTAGTCTCCGACAACGGAGTTCAGTTCACCTTGGCCAGATTTCGGGATCTAATGGACAAGTATGGCATTACGCATCAGCGGGCCGCCGTTTATTCCCCGCAAGCCAATGCGTCGGAATGGCGGAACCACACCCTCATAGTCGCCATTCGTGCCTACGTCCAACCGGATCAGAAGGATTGGGACCGCAGGATTTCCGCCATCACCTGTGCCATACGTTCGTCATACCACTCCACCACAGGTATATCCCCGTACTTTGCCGTGTTCGGCCAGTACATGATCTGTCACGGAAACTCGAACCGGTTATTGCGGCAGTTAAAAGGTTTGGAAGACCCAATAGTGGTTCTGGAGCCGCATGAGAAACTCCAAATTCTACGAGAACAAATTCGGGAGAAGATTAAAGACAGTAGACGGGCGGGGGAGGAGCGTTATAACCTGCGATCCCATCCTTTTGGCTTCAAGGTAGGCGACGAAATCTACCGACAGAATTTCAGGCAAAGTGAAGCAAGCCGGCACTACAGTCCCAAACTGGACAAGAAGTTCGTGAAGTGTCGTATCCTACAAGTTTCAAGTCCCACGCGATATCTCATTGCGGACATGTTCGGCAAGGAGCTGGGAGTCTACCATGCCAAAGACCTACGACGGTGAAAAGTGCCATCAAAGAGTTCTACTTTTCGCCGTTGTTCCCCGCTGTTATCTCCTGCGTAGCATCGATCGCCTTCACCTGGGCTCAAAATATCAGCAACCTCTTCGGGCTAGCACGTGCCACGGGAAGATTTGCCATCCACAAGTCACACGACCTCTTCGGCCGCCATACATGTAAAGCCATCTTATGGCCAAGCAGCGTATCCTTCAGTCTCCCGATGCCTGGGTGGCATCGTGGAAACTGCCCTGTAATGAATCGGCCCTACGCCACTGCCGACTAGCACACATGCCCATCACTATCGTATGGCTTTCTAGCGAACGTCAGCTTTTGATGACATTCCCATCCTACGTCAGTTTTAGTCGAGGAATGTTAAACGGGCCAGACGGCAGGACGGCCCTGGTGTCTGACACGGGAGGATTGTGGACGAGACTGGCCATCTTCTAGGATTGCTTCGCGGGAGGATTCTAAAAAAATATTTCGTTGGATTTTTCCCTACCACCTAAGACATCCGATCATCACTAAATCGGCAAGAAAACAAAGATCGACCTTTGTCCCTTTGTTCTAATATAATTTTGCATGCAAATTGTAGACGAATCTGGCCATCTAAACTTTCCTCGAGGGAGGTTTTTAAAAAGTAACTTCGTTGGATTTTTCCCCGCCTCCTAGGACATCCGACCATCACTAAATTGGTAAGAAAACAAAGATCAACCTTTGTCCCCTTGCTCCAACACCATTTTGCATGCAAATTGTTGAGCATTTTTTATAAAAATTGAATTGCGTTGCTCGTGTCTATGCGTATATTTTTTCCGAAAAGTATAAAAATGCGGCGCTTTATGGTGCACTTAAATAGTTGACGCTAAGTGAATACAATCATCAATAATGTGATAACACGGTATTATTTTTACAAATACTTCAATTATTTCAAAGTGGATTACTTTATAAAATTCGACTGTTGCTATAAATTTGGTAGATAACGGAGAAAAGCTTGAAACCGTTTTAAATAAGTAAAAATTTGCGCCAACTTATACAACCGTTCAGTTAATATCGCTGTATTGAAGATGATGAAATAGAACGTGAGCTAGTACATGTTGACATCAGTTCAAAGGAGAAGTGTACGGTTCAGTGAAGACACCAAGTCAACTTTCGCCATAGCCGTTCTAACACTTGCTACATACTATATTTTTGTTGCAACTGAAATATAATGGTCTCACGATAAATTTATTGAGAACGACAAAGCAAAAATAAAACACGATTAAACCATAAAAATCTTTGAATAAGCTTCACTGAAAAGCACAATAAAAAATTTACCACTAAAAATCAACTCAAGACCAAAACAAAAACAAGGAAAAATAAATTGTGGATGTATTTTACTCAAACAAAAAAATTGTCAACCATTTATATTTATAACTATTTTAATAGAACAAAGCATGCAAAACACATGAGTACCCATTATTTGGTCTGATTGAGGATTCATGGTTTGTAGAGGATTTCATTTGTTTTGATTAATGCGCAGAACATTGAATTTCGAAGTTACTATATTTTGTTAATTGCAGTGGAAAAGAATAAAAAAGAAAACAAATGGAAAGAAATTTATGCTTTAGTATTTTATGAAGCCATGTGAAATCGGTGATTGTCCTCAATACAAAATTAATACAAGAAAATTCGCTGTAAACTTCATGAAAAGTAAAAATTATTCGAGGTGACTATATTATCAGAAAGAAGCATTAAAAATATCTAATATAAAGATCGATGAACTGAAACAAAAGAAAAAAAAAAATATAATGAACCACGTTAATAATTAACCATAACCCAACTAATAATACGCAATAAAACCGACCCTATTAAACTGGTAACTAACAAATGATGCAAATAATAAAAAAAGATAATGCAAACCACATTAACAACTAGCCAATAGTACCAATAAACAATCAAGACCTTATTAACGTACAAGCCTTGCCAAAGTTTTCCTCAAGTTTCTGATCATTTCCCACAACCCACCAACACTTGTCCTTGAAATTATAATTGAGGAAAATTACAATCAAAAATATGTCATCGAATCATAATTATAACTCTACTTTTCATCATCCTTAACATTTTTGGTACATTATTTTACAACTATAAATATCGGGTGATTCATAACAAGTGTACACATTTATGTCGAAAATAAAACATAGTTTTTGTTAAGATTGAGCTGTAATGTTTATTTATTATGAAAATTTGGTCCCTTATAATTAAATATGAAGCATTGCTTTGGGCATATGTGCACCTCGTGCTGCTTTACAGACTACAAACGATGATTGTAATTTTCGATGACATTTTCGCACATTTCCGGCGTTATTAGGCATATGTTGGCTCAAATATTGTATTTTAATGGTTCAGTAGTCTGGTGAACATCAGCATAAACACAATTCTTCAGAAATTCCCAAAGGAAGAAGCCACAAGGAGTCAAATCACACGATCTCGCCGGCCAATTTATGGGTCCATTTCGTGAAAATTTTCGATTTCCAAACTTGGTCTTCAATAAATCGATTGTTTCGCGTGATGTGTGGGATGTACGGCTGATGTGTATGACGCCATGGTTGAAATTGTAAAAGACCAAACTGTCATAATCTGTCAATATATGGACCTAAAATTGGTAATAAATAAGAGTTAAGGCCCATTCACATGTGTACACATGTTATGAATCACCAACACAGAAATGAACGTAAGTATAACATTGAATTATATAAGGAGTCACAGTTAGGCCACGTATTTTGGTTCTATTGTCGTAGAAAATAAAATATTACTAACTTTAGAGTTGTTTTAAATTGTTAATATTATTTTCTCTGGAAAGAAAAATATTTATATACTCCTTTTTAAGCTTTATGTCATATAAAGTAAATTAAAAAAATAATGAATTGCTAATCAGACAGAACGACTTTCCTTTCCAGCCTGCCCTTCGTTTTTCCAGCGGGAAGGAGAGTGCATGGTAAGTATGCCGCAAAGAGGGTGGGGTTTTAAGAAATCCGCGGATGGCCGTTTTCGCGTCGCGTGCGGTACGCAGTACCTTAGTTTGCCTTGTCTTTTTATCAGCGTACAGTTCTTCGGGATTGAATTAACGTAGTGTATTTTTCGGTACCACGTCGGTGAATTTCAGGAACGTGAAATTGAATTTAGGTTTTTGGAAATGACTGGAATAATGAAGAGACACGGAATAAAGTAAAGTAGGTTTCGTTTCCGTATGTTTGTGTTTTCGACGTGGTTGAAACGGGCATTTAATGGTGGCTGAAATATGTAATTGAGCGTAATCCATTTAAAGACCTGCGACCAAAATCCTCTTCAATCTAGCTGGCCGACAAGCAGCCACCGCGAAATGGATTACGGGTGCACGGACTGGTCGACCGGTTGGTACCATTCGTTGGCACGACTCAGACTTCACGTCAAGAACCGATGAGAGGTCGGTTCCGACTTCTTTTGCCCAATTTTAGACGAAAAAGCATTACAAATGGCACCCGACACGGGGCCAAAACATCCTAAGGGGATAAAAGCCCCACAGACAGGAGCAGTGGAGTTGTGCTGTACACACTTGCAGTCGCATCACGTGAGTTGTAGCTTTCGCTCTCGTTTGTTTTTTCGCGACAGAAACTCTCTGATGTGTTGTCCCAGGGTAAAACCTGTAAGGACCTTCTATTTGCTTGATGGGAACTGTCAGCCGGATGGGTTTCTCCTATCAGCCGGGACTCTCAAGAAAATAGAAGGCTACCTTGCCTTTATGTCGCGGAAGGATTCTACTCATCTTTTTATGCGTGATAGACGAGTGGTTTCAGTTCAACGTTCGGTGGCGTATGCTGGAGTTGCGGAGCCCAGAATGCTTCCACGTGTTGGGAATTTTGACCGCGTACAAAGCTTTTACGGTAACGCTACCACTTTTCTTGTCAAGTCAATTAACGTAGTTTAGAGATGGTTTTTGTAATGTATGTGGATTTGGGGATAAATTATTGTAAATCGGCCGGAAGCACCCTTTTCTCGGCAGACTACCATTCACTCTCATTTCCCTGTGGAGGACTCGGAGCTGCTGGATGGGAAAGTGTTTAATAAATAAATTTTCTTTTCTCAATATATATAGCAATAGCTCACCACTATCGGCCACTAAATTATTGATAAGTATTTATATATATACCTTTAGTTTTTTTTCGTGATTGGGAGCAGTTTTCTTTAATAATCAACACAATCAACGAGACCCAACCATGGCGACGAAGTGGGCCCCAGAAAGACGTTGGACTCGTTCCAAAACGTTGCAACCCGCTAACTGCGGGATTTGCTTTGAGGACGTAGTGGAGGGCGTAAACAGCGTGCGATTGGAGTATGGACACTTGTTTCATCGCACCTGTGTCCAACAGCTCCTACTGACGTCCGACCTCTGTCCATTATACCGGCGCCCGATAGATCGAACAGCCATAGACGCTCCCCTCGGAACGCAGGTCCCGACGCGTGGAGCAGTGGCGAAGGAGCCGCAAAATGTTGAACCGCCTCAACCACTGTTGGACATCCAAGGAGCCGTGGGCGGAGAAGTTCATGTTGCCGTTGTCCCGACCAAGGTTCCAACAGCACCTTCCACCAACTCCGTCGACATAATCCTGGCTTTACTGCAAGGGATGTCCGAGAGGATCGGACACTTGGAGAGAGGACTCCAGAACATCCAGATCAGCCAACCCCCCAGCCACGTAAGAACTCCGTCTGGCTGGGAGCCAAATCCCAGTGTGGCTATGCCCCACTCTAGACCGGCCGATAATTGGACCCTCCTTCCAAGGAACTAGGGAATGAGTCCCAGAGCTCCCGAGTATCGACCTCGATACAACACCGCACCTCCGTCGATACCCACAGTCCCCGATTCGGTCCCGTACAGCAGGCCCACCGAGGATGCGATTCGCCCCGCGAACGTATCGGCACCCGTCTGAGACCCTTTGCCTCGTATCATGGAGAGTTGGTGCACCAGCACACTGGGAGGCGACTTCTCATCTTTCCTTAGGCACGCACACCTTCTGTTCAGCGGAGATGCTGCCAAGTGGTACTGGAGTTTCAAAGAATCGATGCCACGCCCCGATTGGAATTTTTCTGTGCAGCCTTCCCCATCAGCTTTCATGACGACTTCACTGAAAGAGAGCTACGGGAACAACTGAAGAAACGCAAGCAATGCGCGTTACGGACACCCATGCTCGAGGACGAACTGGTGGAAATCATCAGGGAGAATATGCGTTAGGAGCTTCAGAACAGTCTCCTTCATGTGCGCATTTACAACGTACAGGAGTTACGCCTCCATACCTGCAGATAAGAACAGCTAGATGATCGGCAAGGAACCTTCCGTGCACAACCTCGCATGACGGAACATACTCCATGAAATAATAATACCGCGGAGTTAGTGGCAGTGGATCACATAATTGACGACCCGATACCCGTACCGAGGAGCGAAGCACCCCTGGAGCGGGAGTTCGAAGCAATGATTGACCGACCGTTCGTTGAAGCAGTTACAAGTCCGACGGTCTGTTGGAACTGCCGACAACCGGGGCATCGGATCTATGCATGTCCAGCGGAACCGATGGTCTTCTGTTACCGGTGCGGAAAGGCAGACATTTATGCACCAGATTCCGCAGATTGCAAGTTACAGAAAAACTTGCCAGCGAGCGCCGCGACCACTCGTCGGCACTCCTAGAACCCGTACGAACCAATACCAACCCTATCACTAGTTGCGACCAAGCCCCAGACACGACCCCAACTTCACTGACTCGCACCGCCAAACACAGTTCTCCTGAAGTTCCGCAGCTGACGTCACACTTTGTCGAGGCGGACGCGCAGGGGAATGGTGGCGAGACGAAGGTCCCTTGGCATGCGAAGCCCTTCCACGTCAGACTGCGGGATTATTTGGCTACCCACCAGCGCATTTTCAATGAGGAGATGGTTACAACTACCCCACCGCGAAGGAAGCGAGCCACGCGTCGGATGCAGAGCTTCTGGAGAAGGGTCAGATAGTCGAGAAAGGTGTTGCGGGCGATACACTTAGACGAATTATTGAAGGATGACGTTCGACCATACGCGTCAGTTCACCTCCTGCAAAAGCGACTGGTAAGCTTCGTCGATACGGGAGCCAGTGTGAATTGCATATCAGCCGATTTTGCAGCCGAGGTGCTGGCAACTCACGCGGACCAAATCCAGCATTTTACCACCTGGTTAAGCACGGCGGACGGAACTCGTGACTCCATAGTGGGGAAAATTAAGACGAATGTCACATTTAAAGGGGTGTCTAAGCCTCTGGAATTCTATGTTATACCCCAATTAACATAGAATCTTTACCTAGAGGGTGGACTTCGTTCGAAAATTTAATTTGGCCCCGGCACTATTCTCCGGCACGACACTGAATTCTGTCGCCATTGTTCATGACGTCCCACTCATTACGACATGCACTGGATATGAATCAACAACTGCGACTTGACTCGGCTATATCGGCCTTTCCATCGCGTGAGAAGGAAGGTCTCGGCAGGACGGCCCTGGTGTTTCACACAATAGATGTGGGGGATGCCAAACCCATAAAGCAGAGACATTTTGCCATATCTCCGGTGAAGGAAAAGTCGTTATAAGCCGAAGTTGATCAAATGCTAGCACTAGGCGTGATAGAAGAATCGCAGAGCGCATGGACTTCCCCGGTCACTTTAGTTGTCAAGCCGAACAAGGGCCGCCTATGCTTAGATGCCAGATGTTTGAACGCCGTCACTGTCAAGGACGCATACCCTCTACCGTTGATTAAAGGCATCTTGAGTCGATTGCCCAAAGCCCATTACATCACGAATTAAGACCTCAAGGACGCTTTCTGGCATGTCCGATGAGACCCTGGCTCAAAGAAGAAAACAGCCTTCATGGTCCCAGGTCGCCCACTGTATCAATTTGTGACCATGCCATTCGGTATGTGCAATGCCCCTCAGACAATGACGCACCTTATGGATAAGGTGATACCACCACATTTACGGCACCAAGTTTTCGTATACTTGGACGATCTGCTGCTTATAACCGAGACCTTTAACGAACACCTCGACCTGCTGTAGGAAGTGGCTTTGCACATCTTGAGGGCAGGGTTAACCATCAATATACAGAAGAGTCAGTTCGTGATGACGGAGGTGAAGTATTTGGGCCACATCATTGGTCATGGCAACATCAAGGCAGACCCGGACAAGACTCAAGCGATTGACGCTTTTCCACTACCCAAGACCACCAAGCAGTTACGCCGATTCCTAGGCTTATGTGGATGGCACCAACGATTCTTACGTGACTATGCCACCATTACCACATCTTTGACCGACATGCTGCGTAAGGGACGTAAGTTCGTCTGGGAAGGGCCCAGCTTGCGAGTTCTCGGAGAGCCAAAGAAGAGTCTGACAACAGCCCCCGTACTGCACAGCCCGGACTTTGGGAAACCGTTCTCAATCCATTGTGACGCGAGTCAACATGGGGTAGGAGCAGTCTTAGTCCAGGTTGCACAAGACGACGAGGAGAGGCATATAGCCTTTATGTCTCGCAAGCTGAACCTGGCCCAGCGAAACTTCATGGTCTTGGAGCAGGAATGCTTGGCGGCTGTGCTGGCGGTGATACGCTTTCGAGCATATGTGGAGGGACATCCCTTTGAAATCGTCACGGAGCATGCGTCTCTAAAATGGCAGATGAGCCACGGCCGTTTTGCCAGATGGGCCTTGAAATTACGGGCGTTTGACTTCACGATGAGACTCCGCAAAGGAAGTCAGCACGTGGTACCGGACACATTATCAGGGATGTTCACCCCTGAAGGAGCCGAGTTGGCCTTGGAGGACGACAGCCCCCTATGGATCGACCTGGACCATAACGCCTTCAAGTCAATAGGGTACACTCAGCTGATGAATCAATTCAGAACCCGTTACCACAACTGCCAGAACTGTGCGTGATGGAGGAATTTATATACAAGCGGATGGGACACGCCTCTGGAGACCCCATCCAAGAAGAGAGCAATGGAAGTTATAGGTGCCTGAAGAACTGACCTTCGACCTGATTAACGGGCTCATGACCACCCATTGAGTGCGCACGGTGGTTATAGTTGTACGCTTCGGCGACTGAAGACTTACTTCTTTTGGCCTTAGATGGCGCAGCAAGTAAAAGAGTACGTAGCCGCTTGTAACCTGTGCAAATGCACTAAAGCACCCAATTCTGTTCTTCGGCCCCCGACGGGAAGATTCGAGCTACCGGCGCGGGTGTTCCAGTGCCTGTATATAGATCTCATCGGTCCGTACCCTCGCTCGACCTTGGGATACACGGGAGCTATCGTGGTCCTGGACCAATTGTCCAAATTCCCAATTATTGAACCGATTCGGAATCTGCACACCAGCCCGATAGTCAGCTTCCTGGAAAATCGCGTTTTCCATATATTTGGAGTACCGGAAAAGGTAGTCTCCGACAACGGAGTTTAGTTCACCTTGGCCAGATTTCGGGATCTAATGGACAAGTATGGCATTACGCATCAGCGGGCCGCCGTTTATTCCCCGCAAGCCAATGCTTCGGAGTGGCGGAACCACACCCTCATAGTCGCCATTCGTGCCTACGTCCAACCGGATCAGAAGGATTGGGACCGCAGGATTTCCGCCATCACCTGTGCCATACGTTCGTCATACCACTCCACCACAGGTATATCCCCGTACTTTGCCGGGTTCGGCCAGTACATGATCTGTCACGGAAACTCGAACCGGTTATTGCGGCAGTTAAAAGGTTTGGAAGACCCAATAGTGGTTCTGGAGCCGCATGAGAAACTTCAAATTCTACGAGAACAAATTCGGGAGAATATTAAAGACAGTAGACGGGCGGGGGAGGAGCGTTATAACCTGCGATCCCATCCTTTTGGCTTCAAGGTAGGCGACGAAATCTACCGACAGAATTTCAGGCAAAGTGAAGCAAGCCGGCACTACAGTCCCAAACTGGACAAGAAGTTCGTGAAGTGTCGTATCCTACAAGTTTCAAGTCCCACGCGATATCTCATTGCGGACATGTTCGGCAAGGAGCTGGGAGTCTACCATGCCAAAGACCTACGACGGTGAAAAGTGCCATCAAAGAGTTCTACTTTTCGCCGTTGTTCCCCGCTGTTATCTCCTGCGTAGCATCGATCGCCTTCACCTGGGCTCAAAATATCAGCAACCTCTTCGGGCTAGCACGTGCCACGGGAAGATTTGCCATCCACAAGTCACACGACCTCTTCGGCCGCCATACATGTAAAGCCATCTTATGGCCAAGCAGCGTATCCTTCAGTCTCCCGATGCCTGGGTGGCATCGTGGAAACTGCCCTGTAATGAATCGGCCCTACGCCACTGCCGACTAGCACACATGCCCATCACTATCGTATGGCTTTCTAGCGAACGTCAGCTTTTGATGACATTCCCATCCTACGTCAGTTTTAGTCGAGGAATGTTAAACGGGCCAGACGGCAGGACGGCCCTGGTGTCTGACACGGGAGGATTGTGGACGAGACTGGCCATCTTCTAGGATTGCTTCGCGGGAGGATTCTAAAAAAATATTTCGTTGGATTTTTCCCTACCACCTAAGACATCCGATCATCACTAAATCGGTAAGAAAACAAAGATCGACCTTTGTCCCTTTGTTCTAATATAATTTTGCATGCAAATTGTAGACGAATCTGGCCATCTAAACTTTCCTCGAGGGAGGTTTTTAAAAAGTAACTTCGTTGGATTTTTCCCCACCTCCTAGGACATCCGACCATCACTAAATTGGTAAGAAAACAAAGATCAACCTTTGTCCCCTTGCTCCAACACCATTTTGCATGCAAATCGTTGAGCATTTTTTATAAAAATTGAATTGCGTTGCTCGTGTCTATGCGTATATTTTTTCCGAAAAGTATAAAAATGCGGCGCTTTATGGTGCACTTAAATAGTTGACGCTAAGTGAATACAATCATCAATAATGTGATAACACTGTATTATTTTTACAAATACTTCAATTATTTCAATGTGGATTACTTTATAAAATTCGACTGTTGCTATAAATTTGGTAGATAACGGAGAAAAGCTTGAAACCGTTTTAAATAAGTAAAAATTTGCGCCAACTTATACAACCGTTCAGTTAATATCGCTGTATTGAAGATGATGAAATAGAACGTGAGCTAGCACATGTTGACATCAGTTCAAAGGAGAAGTGTACGGTTCAGTGAAGACACCAAGTCAACTTTCGCCATAGCCGTTCTAACACTTGCTACATACTATATTTTTGTTGCAACTGAAATATAATGGTCTCACGATAAATTTATTGAGAACGACAAAGTAAAAATAAAACATGATTAAACCATAAAAATCTTTGAATAAGCTTCACTGAAAAGCACAATAAAAAATTTACCACTAAAAATCAACTCAAGACCAAAACAAAAACAAGGAAAAAATAAATTGTGGATGTATTTTACTCAAACAAAAAAATTGTCAACCATTTATATTTATAACTATTTTAATAGAACAAAGCATGCAAAACACATGAGTACCCATTATTTGGTCTGATTGAGGATTCATGGTTTGTAGAGGATTTCATTTGTTTTGATTAATGCGTAGAGGATTGAATTTCGAAGTTACGATATTTTGTTAATTGCAGTGTAAAAGAATAAAAAAGAAATTTAGTATTTTATCAAACCATGTGAAATTGGTGATTGTCCTCAATACAAAATTAATACATGAAAATTCGCTTAAAGCTTCACGAAAATTAAAAATTATTTGAGGTGACTATATTATCAGAAAGTTGCATTAAAAATAGCTTTAATATAAAGATCGATGAACTGAAAGTTTTCCTCAAGTTTCTAATCATTTCCCAAAACCCACCAATACTTGTCCTTGAAATTATAATTGAGGAAAATTACAATCAAAAATATTTCATCGAACCATAATTATAACTCCACATTTCATCATCCTTAACATATTTTGGTGCATTATTTTACAACAACTATAAATATTTTATTGAACACAGAAATGAACGTAAATATAACATAGAATTATATATAAGAAATCACAGATGCCTCGTATTTTGGTTCTATTGTCGTGGAAAACAAAATATTACTAACTTTAGAATTGTTTTACATTGTTAATATTATTTCGTATGGAGAAAAATATTTATATACTCCTTTTTAAGCTTTATGTCATGTTTTGGTACATTATTTTACCACAACTATAAATATTTTATTGAACACAGAAATGAACGTAAATACAACATTGAATTATATAAGGAATCACAGTTAGGCCACGTATTTTGTTTCTATTGTCGTGGAAAACAAAATATTACTAACTTTAGAATTGTTTTAAATTGTTAATATTATTTTCTCTGGAAAGAAAAATATTTATATACTCCTTTTTAAGCTTTATGTCATATAAAGTAAATTAAAAAAATAATGAATTGCTAATCGAACAGAACGACTTTCCTTTCCAGCCTGCCCTTCTTTTTCCCAGCGGGAAGAAGAGTGCATGGTAAGTATGCCGCAAAGAGGGTAGGGTTTTAAAAAATCCGCGGATGGCCGTTTTCGTGTCGCGTGCAGTACGCGGTACCTTAGTTGTCCTTGTCTTTTTATCAGCGTGCAGTTCTTCGGGATTGAATTAACGTAGTGTATTTTTCGGTACCGCGTCGGTGAACTTCGGGAATGCGAAATTGAATTTAAGTTTTTGGAATTGTCTGGAATAATGAAGAGATACGGAATAAAGTAAAGTAGGTTTCTTCTCCGTTTGTTTGTGTTTTTGACGCGGTTGAAAGGGGCATTTAATGGTGGCTGGAATATGTAATTGAGCGTAATCCATTTATAGACCTGCGACCAAAATCCTCTCCGATCTAACTGGCCAACAAGCAGCCACCGCGAAATGGATTACGGGTGCATGGACTGGTTGACCGGTTGGTACTATTCGTTGGCACGACTCAGACTTCACATCTAGAACCGATGAGAGATCGGTTCCGACTTCGTTCGCACGATTTTAGACGGAAAATCATTACAAAGCAGAGCCCCGTGCTACAGGCAGCCAATGGTATGCCCATCACAACCTTTAGATCTCAGCAGCTCACCTTAGATTTCGGGCTACTCCGGGGACTCCACTTGTCGTTCGTGATAGCAGATGTCAAGACAGCCATTCTAGGAGGCTATGCATTAAAGCATCGTGGTCTACTCCTCGATATGCGCAACCAGCGCTTCCTGGAAGATCTCACTAACCTCTCCACAGCCTTCGTACTTGGTCCAACTCCAGCTATACACAGTTTTAGTGTTGACACTAAAGTGAAGAACACCATTGGAGGCCGGTACAAAAGGATAATCGCCAAATATGCACATGCACCCGCACAACCCGGGAAATAAGCCTCTGTCGCTTTCTTACCTGTCCACCACCAGATAGTCATCAATGGCCCACCGGTTTTTACGAGACCATGTTGCCTCGCGGCAGAACACCTCGCTACAGCCAAAGCCGAGTTCGCTTTCTTGCTGGAACGAGGCATAATTCGACCCTCATCCAGCAAGTGGGCGAGTCGTCTGCACATGGTGCCCAAGGATGGTGGCAATTGGCGAGCTACTGGGGATTACCGTCAACTCAACACTCAAACTCGACCGGACCATTACCCAATGCCATCATTAAGGATTTGATTTAGGAGGCCAGTGGCACCGTTTTCTCAGTAATTGACCTCCAGCGTGCTTTCTACTAAACTCCGGTTGCTCTTGAAGACGTATGTAAGACGGCAGTCACCACGCCCTTTGGACTGTATGAAATCCTGGGGATGCTCTTGGGTCTCCACAACGCAGCCCAAAAGATGCAGTGGACTCTAAACCATCTGCTGAGGAAGTTGGACTTCGTCCAGGTCTATCAGGACGATATCCTAGTTTTCTCGGCCAGCTACGACCATCACCAGTGCCACCTTGAGCAACTTCTCTCTAGTCAATAATTTTGTTCTCTCTATGCTGCAGGCGGTGAATCTCCACGCTAACTGGAATAAATGCCAATTCGGTCAGCCTGAGGTCGTCATTGCTGGATACCACGTCTGCAAAACTGGATTTCGACCACCAGCCCCCAAAACAGAAGCCATTGTATCTTTTTCAAACCTGCCGACTCATCCCAGATGAGGTGTTTTCTCGAGATGCTGAATTTTTATCGCCGCTGCATGCCACACGCTGCTGAGTCCCAAGCACAACTATCGGAACTGCTAAAAGGTTGTACAAAAAAGAAAGCACTACTCACCTGGACACCCGAAGCTGAAGCGGCTTTTAAACGCAGCAAGCAAGGCATCGCCGAGGAAGCCACATCAGCTTTTTTTCGCATTCGCACCCATTGGCATTCCGCACTGACGCATCTAGCACTACCATTGGCGCAGCCTTGGACCAACGACGGGGCGATGGCACTTGGGTACCGTTGGGTTTCTTCTCGAGGAAGCTCTCTGACACCGAGCATCGCAACTTAACCTACGACCGCGAGCTCCTTGCGATATTTGCTGCCATCAAGTTCTTTCAGCACATCTTGGAAAGAAGACACTTTATCATCTATGCCGACCACCGGCCACTTATATTTGCTCTGACGCAACGCTCGGACAAAGCCTCACCACGCCAGAGCAGACAACTGGACTCAAGAAAATGGAAATTTGCTTGAGCCGTTCTTCCCGGTTCTCATGAATTAACATGCATAAGAGAAACTTAGCAAACACCAATACTGGTTCGTAGTCAACATTATCTTCAGCATTATCAGTGACAACTTCATCAGCATCATCATAGACATCATCACTAACGGTCTTATCATCATCATCATCAACATCAACGACATCATCATGCATCACCAACAACAACGAAATCATCATTCATTATCTTCATCGTCGTAGCCACCTACCTCGTTTTAAACAAAAGGGAGTAATAAATTCTGCCATTTCCAAATAGTAAAGGATAAATATAGAGTAAAAGCTAAAGACGCGCTACGTAGATTAAATTATTTACTACCTTATTTTGTGTTGACTTGTGTATGATGTGTTATTTTGCCGCACTGCCAATATTCTAAGCCTTATACCTTACTTTCACGCACCCACGTCCAATCTTGCATTTCTAAGAGTTTCAGAAAGTTGCTTAATTTTTCCGGCTAACTTGGTGGATTATCGTCAGCTCCCGGGGTGGTCTTAGTGGAGAATTCGCTGAAAGCCAAAATACCCCCGCATGACCACCTTGTTCATTTGAATTGAGTTTGCAATAGTATTGCAAATCATTAAAGGTTGAATAGTTGAATTAAAAAACAGTCAAAAGAAGTCGATATTAATTAAAAACATTGAAACCTGATACAAGGTCCCTTAGTTGGAAGTTATTGTTTAATATCGCAATTACCGTAGACTTTAATTGTATTTCGTTTTCCTTGTGCATAAAAGGAACAATATAGATTGAAATAAAGTAAATTTTATCTTATTTAAACTGAACAGAAACGTGATATCCATATTGTGAAATAAATTGTATTTAAAGGAGAAATATTAAAATGATTTGCTCAATTGATACTCACGTCTTTCTTTTCCAGCAAACCCGTTCCCTTTCACCAGGTGAGTATGCCTTCGAGAGGGAAGGTTACAGCAATTTGCGAATGGTCAATTTCACGTTGCGGTCGGTACGCGGTGCCATATTTTGAGTTTGAGTTTTTTTCTTAGAGTTGATTTTTAGGGTTTTGTACTAAAATACAAAACCCTATTGCAATCACGACCTGTGTCCGTCTGCCCGTCCGTTCGTCTGTATGTCACAGTCTTAAATATGCCTTATAAGTACCGAGAGGGGCAAGGGAAGGGGAAATGTACGAACTTTTCGCGTACCCCCCCCCCGAAAAATCTGAAAAAAATCGTGAATGTAGGCCTTTATGAGTACAATAACAACAAATACATGAGAAGTCGCAATTCACTCAACTTTGTTAGTGATAGTATGATTTATCGAATTTGTGTTTTCTTGAATAAAATCCAAACGGTATTTTTAAACTCAATAAAATTTTGCAAAGAGATGACTATTTCTAAGATTGATCTTTTCTGAAAGTTTCATAAACATCGAATTGTATTTACCGAAGTTATAGCGATTTGAATTTTCCTGTATTACTATGGAGCAATATGCCCTGTATTACTATGGAAGCATATGGCTATGGAGCCATATGCGCTTTTTACCGACTTAGACACTACAGCTTTGCTAGGATTTGCATGAAAATTTCAGGAGTGATAGGTATCATGAAGATGAGTACATACAATTGAAACAAGTCGAAGAGGCAAGAGAGATTTCCTAGCAAAAGGGCTTTGTAACCATTCTAGGATTCGAAAAAATCGATGATTACAGTAGAGAGGAGTGGCCCTGAAAAAAAAATTTAAGAAAGGAAGCCGATATGAGTATCAACTGAAAGTTCTCTATGAGAGCTTTTCAAAACAGTTCTTAAACTGACAGTTTTTGCTTCAGTGGGGGCACAGGGGGGAAATACACGAAAAATGTGTTTCCTCCCTCGCGAATGGACACACGTGATCTAAAAAATCTGAAAAAATTATCAAAGGAGATATTTATGGGTATAACTACAACAAATACCTCAGAAGTCAAAATTCGTTCAACTTTGTTAATAATAGTCTGATCCTCGAATTTCACTTTTCCTCCAATAAAATCGTCTTTGACATGTTTCTTGATTTTATTCGTTGCTGGTTACTGCATTTTGTAAGTTGAGTACAAAACCCTTCTGACATGAGCATAGGTCTGTCTACCCAACTTGTTTCGGTTTGAAGCCGAGTAGGTTATCTCGGCTACTGCGTCGGTAATATTCGGGAGCGCGTATTTTTTCACCGGTTGTCTTTGTTTCTTTTCCTTGAAACGAAGTTACGTAATTTAAAGTAGAGTCGTTCTAAGAAGTTCGACGCGTTTTAAATCGGGCATTTGAACCAGTGGCTAAACTTTGTAATTCAGACTTAGTCCTGCGACCGAAATTCCTTTCTGAGGTGCCTGCTGGCTAGCTAGCTAGCCAGCAGCCACCTCGGAGTAGACTAGAAGTGGCCCGACTTGTTGACCTGATGGGTACAGCCCGTTCACGTTCCAAGACTTCACGTCTAGAACCGATGAGAGGTCGGTTGAGACTTCCTGCAGGAAATCTCTCGAGCGAACGAGAGATGGAAAATCATTACATTATATATTGTATATGAAGAGCATTAGTCGATCAGTTCTGGCGTAAGGTATTTTCGTTCCCCTGGCAAAAATTCTGGCACTTGCAGGCGCTCCATTGATTCCGACTGGGTCCTTCGAGCGTACACAGCATCTCTGTGAGCTGTCAGTCAACTGCAACATAAGCAAATGCTTATATCGCGTAATATATACTATTTTCGAATGAAAACGTGCGAAACGTATTCGCTGCATGCTTAAAATTTACTTGTACTGTACACTGTAGTCCTACACTTTTCAAGACGAGCAAACGAAGCATATGTTTTGCAGCTTCCACTGATAGCTAAGCCAGAGCTTATATACTAACTGGCACCTGCAATCGAGGAGCTGTCAAAATGAAAATAGTGGCAAATAAACGTGTAAAGGATGGATTAAAGTTTACAATGTGTTGGTTGAATTGCTTGCAAATTCCAGGATAAAAATTAAACGGGTATAAGAACTGAAATAATTTTCACTTCAGTAAGAGCGCTTTTGTGTTCGCCACGGACCATCTGGGTTTCACTGTAGAAATTCGTCTCAAAACCGTACTAGACCTCGACTTATCGTTGGCACTCCCACAATTCTACATATACCGCCATGTAAGCTAGCGAGCAAAGTTGGCCCACTAGGGGCCATGTGTGTGGTAATAAGGGCTGTATCCATATGGCTTCCTATCTTACGTGAGCTTTGTTGTCATCCCATTCACGATTGAAGTCAGTGTTGTTACCATTCATAATTGCATCCTTCGCGTTTTCATCTGCCATGGATAGGGTCTACACTTGCTACTTTTTGATATCCAGATCAGTGCTACTTGGATTTTCCTCTTTTTTTAGGGTTTTGTAAAATAATTTTACCAAACCCTACTAGTTTCGCGTCCTGTCTGTCCGTCTGTCTGTCCGTCCGTCCGTCCGTCCGTCCGTCCGTCCGTGTGTCACAGCAGTTTTTCTCGGAAACTACTTAAGCTAGAAACATCAAATTTTGTATGTAGGTGTAAAGTGGTGTTCTCTTCAAAGTTCAACTACAAAAAAATTTTATAATGTCTATAAGGGGGGTCTCCCCATACAGGGGAGTGACCCCCCGAGAAAAAAAAATTCATTGAAATGAAAGGTCTTGATGAGAACTTTTCAAAACAGGTCTTAGTTTGGCGAAGTTTGCCTCGAGGGGCGCACAGGGAGGGGAAATACACGAAAAATTTGTGTCCCCCCCCCCCCCCCCCCTCGCGATTGGACACCTGTGATCCGAAAAATCTAAAAAAAATCAGGAATGTAGGCCTTGGTGAGGACAACAACAACAAATACGTGAGAAGTCGCAATTCACTCAACTTTGTTAGTAATAGTATGATTTATCGATTATATGTTTTCTTGATTAAAATCTTAACGGTACCCTTAAATTCTATGAAATTCAGTATAAAGATGCTTATTTACAAGATTGATCTATCCTGAAAGTTTCATAAAGATTGAATCATATTTAGCGAAGCTATAGTGGTTTGAATTTTCCTGTATTACTATGGAACAATATGCGCTGCATTTATTACTATGGCAACATATGGCTATGGAACAACATGCGCTTTTTACCGACTCAGACACTACAGTTTTGCTAGGATTTGCATGAAAATTTCAGGAATGATAGGTGTCATGAATATCTTTGAGAATCGGTTCAGCTAGTGGTATCAGCAATCGTAAAACAAAAAAATGGCTGTTTTAAATGCGATGATTGAATAATTTTGAGTTATTTTTTCCCAACTTCAACGTTTAAGGTGCATGCTTTGAACACTTGATTCAATTTAATGAATGACTGAAAATGAGTACCTACAATTAATGCTCATAAGTGAAACAAGTCAAGGAGGCGGGAGAGAGCTCTTAGCAAATGGGCTTTGTAAGCATTCTAGGATTCGAACAAATTGTGTTTCCTCCCTCGCGAATGGACATCTGAAATAATTATCAAGGGAGATATTTATGAGTATAACAATAACAAAAACCTCAGAAGTCGAAATTCGATCAACTTTGTTAATAATAGTATGATCTTCGTATTTCATATTTTCTCCAATAAAATCGTCTTTGACATGTTTCTTGATTTGATTCGATCTGGTGACTCCATTTTGTAAATTGAATACAAAACCCTTCTGACATGAGCGTAGGTCTGTTTACCCAATTTGTTTGTATGAAACTTCTGATTTGATGTTGTGATTGTGTATTGTTTCAGTGATGCTGTTTTTTGAATCTGTAAAGATGACTATGTTCTTTGTGTTGTTTGTGGGAATGTCTAGTATGGCTGTCATCTCAACGTTGTTAGGACTTGTGTGATGGTCTAATTTGCATTTGAAGATATTTTTGGTTAAAGGTCGTAGACTGCGAATTCTGCGCCCAGGAGGTTTTTTTCTGCATTTGTGCAGTATACTGAGTGGTCATTTTTTGCTGAAGCCAGCATGTTATTGAGAGAGTCGGTGACGTCGCTATAGTTTATTTTGAGGTCGTTTGATATTGCTTGATTGGTAAAACAAGTTTGGAGGGGAGGGGTCCCATTTTTTGTTCCCCGATATGTAGCGTCTATAATGTGCTTGAACTGGTTTATAACTGTGGAATTGTTATTTTGTGTATTAACGGAATTTCTGAAATTGGGCTCATGCATGTTTTTTAGGACCTCTTTGCTTATTAGTAGTTTGGCTCTGAATTCAGTAGGTAGTTAGTTGGCTATGGAGAAAATAGATATGTCTGGTGCATTGATCGGAGTGCCCGGACAGGATTTTAGTACAATGGCATTGTTTTTATCGAGTTTATCGAAGGTTGACTTGGGAGAATTGGTTATGTTGGCTAAATTGTTTTCAATTAGGGGTCTTATCAATGACTCGTACAAAAGTAGAGTTTTATTTGGATTTAAACCATATCTGGGACCGCTAAGTTTTCTGATCAAATTTTTTGACTTGGTGAATGTGGATAGAGTTTGGATAACATGACCTTTGGAGATTCCCTTATTATTGAAGACTCTTTCAAGGAAGGTAAAATTGTTTGTACGTTCTATTTTAGAGTTGTTCATAGTTATATTTAATGGTAAGGGCTTTTAGAGTGAACTGTGTGGCATTTAAAGTCAGATCAAGATATTCCATCTATCAGTTAGTTGATTGGTTTTTGTTTGTAGGTTACTGAAGGCATAGTTGAAAGTGGTGCCTTTAGATACTAATAGAAAGTCGTCTGCAAATTGAAATAGTAGGGTTCGTTCGTCTTCGATGAGGTGGAGGGCGCTCGGATAGATATTGGAAGAGTATAGGGCTGAGAATATCTCCTTGAGGGAGTCCATTTGTGATTGTTTCGGTGTGGTGACCTAAATTTATTTTATTTAATTAATCTTCATTGAAGGAAGTTTTGGATCTAGACTATGTTGTGGTTTTTTAAATTAATATTTTTCGGGGTTTCCATCAGTTTGGAGATGTTCACTCTCATAGGCGTTAGAGATGTTTAAATTGATTGCCATGTATTTTTGTTTGTTACCTTTATTGATAGCGAAGATTGGTAGACTTGCCTTTTCTGTACGCAATAGTGTTTGCGCTTAGGGATTTGGATCTTCAATGAATTTGCTGATTCGATTCATTGATTATTTTCAGCGTTACGTTAAGAAGAGAAGTTGGTTTGTAGCTATCCATTTCAGATTTTTTTATAATGGGAACGATTCTGATAACTTTCATGTTGTTGAAGATTGAGATATTGTTGACTGATTAATACCACGTAGGAAATTTACTTTGTTTAGATGGGAAAGGCTATCTTTAACGTGTTAATTTATTTTGTCAGGGCCGTTTTATGGTTTTATGATTGTCAAGAGTTGTTTGGAGTTCCTATAGGGTGAATTCGTTTTAAAGGGTGAAGAAAGGGATACTGTTTGGTACATTGTTGTTGTGTTTGGCGATTATTTATTGAAGGAAGGGTTTGTCATTTTCATGGTTCCACATAGAGATGGGCATATCAAAGGTATTGTTTTTGACATTTTTTATTAGATTCCAGAAGTCTATAGTTGAGGTTATTTTCCACTGAGTCCAATTTGGTTTCCTAATCCTTCGCTTTGGTGCTTTTTATGACTTCTCTGAAGGAGTCTTTAATTTCAACAAACTTAGTATAATTTTCCTAAGATGTAAGCCGACTGACTTTTTCCATGCTTTTATGTTTCTGATGCCATAGTTTGTTTAGGTTTTTGTTCCACCAGCTTTTGGGGGTGAGCCGGCATTGTTTAGTATGTATGTACTGGTCTGATTTATGGCAGTCTCAAGGTTCTCGCTAAAAGTGAGGATATTTATGTCATTTAAGGTTTTCCTCCGATTGAAGGTTATATGTTTATGTTAAAAGAGGTTAATGTCTTGGAGTTCGAATGTGATTGTGGAATATCCACTGTCCGAAATCTTTATTATGCTGTCCTTCGAGTTGCATCTGGTGGAAGGTAGGCTTATTAAGGTGACATCTTGTGCTGAACTAGTGATTTTTTCCAGGCTATTTGAACTGTTGAAGGTCACGATTCCAGAGTTTAAGATGCTTAACTGGTATTTTTTGATTTAATTAATATTTTTCCCTTGGCATTGTTTGTGGTTTCGCTCCAAGAGATGAGTCAAGTATTCTGATTACCTCCTATGATGAAGGGTTTGCTGTTGTTAATTTTGGATAGTAATGTTCCTAACAGGTTTTTAAAAGAGTCTAGTTTGGTTTTTGGAGGTATAAAAACAGAAACTTCTATTATGTTGGGTTGTAAATTTGTAGTTTCAATAGTGATAGCTTCAAGGTTGTCTTCTATCTGAAGGATTTTGTATTTTATATATTTTTGAATTAGAATGACCACTCCTCTATATCTCTTTCTGTGTTTGCAGATAGCATTGTCTTTAGGGAGGCTACAGATTTGCACTTTGTGTCTGTTAAGGATCCTTGGACTAGAGCAAAATCAATTTTATGTTAATTAATTGTAATTTCAAGGTTGTGTTTCTATGTTATGCTGTATGAATGATAGTTTTTCTTTGAGATTTTTGGAGAGTTCATAGTGGATTAGTTTTTGTCGTGGTGTTGTTTATTTGAATGGACAAAGTGATGTTTAGGGAGGGGGTTTTGTTAATATTAAAGATATCCTCAATAATGAAGATGAGTGTGTTGAGGTCTGAGGAGCATGTGTTATTTGTATTCGTTGATGTGGAGGGGCCATTGCACTTATTTTTTATTTTCTTTAATAAATGTTCTATCTTCGTGGTTTTACGCGTTTTTGAAGGCTTCTTTGTTGAAGATTGGGTTATTTTCGTACGCTAAGGGGGTTTTTTTTTTTTTTGTTGTGGTAGGGAGGTGAAGGCATTTACGCCCGCCGAGTCTGGCAGTGTGGGACTCCCATGGAGGATACCCTTGGACTACCCACTAAACACCTCCCCTGTCAATCTGAGAACCTAGCCTGGAACCGTTTGACACATTACTTCGGGCCAGGTCTTGTTTTGTTACGCTGTGGGGCGCCTTCAAGCTGGGGAGTCCCTTTCCTAGCGGGAGGGGAGAGGGGAAGAGGAAATGCCAGAAGAGCGATCCCCCAGCCCCAGCACCTCCAGCTGCTGCGAGTCCCTTTTATCTTTTAGGACTGCCCGAGCATAATGTGCCACCTGGTTCCATTTGTCAACCGATTCGAGCATCACCGCAACTATATTATCCGGGGTGAGCTCTCCCGTCTCCCTGTAGAGTTCCCTTCGCAGCCTGGCCCATTTGGTACACGCAAAAAATGTGTGACAGGCATTGTCCTCCTCTCCTGGGCAAAACCGACAATCGGGAGACCGTGACTTACCGATCTTGTGCAGGTAAGACTGAAAACACCCGTGCCCGCTCAAAAACTGGGTCAGATAGAAGTCAGTCTCACCATGCCTTCGATTTAGCCACGGTCTCACATCCGGGATGAGGCGCGCAGTCCACCTTCCCTTCGTGCAATTCCTCCAAGACTGCTGCCAATCGTTGAGCGAGCGTTGTCTCTCCTCGCGGACAACCATCTGCCTCGCATCCTCGTTTCGGCGCAGGTAAATAGCGCGGCGCTCTCTAGCAAGGAGGGCGACAGGTATCACGCCTGCAATCACTCTCACCGCCGAGTCGGAGACTGTTGGATACGAAGATGCAATTCTCAGTGCTCCTCTTCTCTGTACCTGTGCCAATCGTTTTCGGTATACCTCCTTGCTGAGAGCGTCGCCCCATACCTCTGCTCCGTACAGTAGCACTGACCCTACAGTACTCATCAAGAGGCGTCTTCTTGATGGGCTGGGTCCCCCTACGTTGGCCATAAGTCGACTCAGGGCCGATATTCCCGAAGCAGCCTTCTCAGCCGTTGCCCTGATTTGCTCAGAGAAACTCATCTTCGAGTCGATCAGTAGCCCCAGGCACTTCACCGATGGCTTCGATTTGATTTGTATGTCTCCAATACTGATCATCCTTACTCTAGGGATTCTCTTTTTTGTCAAGATGACCACTTCGGTTTTCTCCAGTGCTAAATTCAGCCCGCGAGCAGTCATCCAGTCCCTCACTCGGCGCATTAGCATACCTAGCCTAAGTTGCGCTTGTTCAACGGTGCGTCCGGCGACCAGAGCCGCAACATCATCCGCATAGCCGACCAAGCGCGACTCATCTGGCATCTCAAGTCTCAGTAGCCCGTCGTAAGACACGTTCCACAGGTCCGGATCAAGGATAGATCCCTGGGCAACACCCGATGTAATTTCCATCCTGTCGTGTCGTAGAGCAGGCTTCAGTCCTTTAGGTAGTTCCTCAAAAGCCGCATTAGATATTCTGGAACTTGAAAAGAGTTTTCCAGCGTATCCAGAAGATCCACCCATCTAGCGGAGTTGAAGGCATTCCTGACGTCAAGTGTCACCAACAGGACGATCCGTCGCTTGGTGCGACTATATGCCTCTGCCTTTTGGACCGCGTTCACCACCTCTGCAATCGCACCAATGGTAGAACGTCCTGCTCTAAAGCCGTACTGCCGAGGAGATAGGTCCCCAGCAGCACGAATCGCGTCAGTGAGTCTTCCCTTGATGAGTTTCTCTAGCACTTTCCCAGCCATGTCTAGCATGCATAACGGGCGGTATGCAGACGGCGATTCGGGATTTCCCTTCCCCTTGCTGACCAGCACGAGCCTCGCCACCTTCCATCGTACCGGGAAAACCCCGTCCCGTAGGCAAGCGTTGAATGTGCTGAGCAGCAAGTCAGGAAAATGGTGATAGACGAGCCACAACACCTCAGCTGGAACACCATCTGGACCTGGAGCCTTCCTCGCTTTCAGGGAGAGGACTGCCTCCTCCAGTTCCAGCTGTGTGGAAGAGTGGGCACTCGACTGCTGTTTCGCCATGGACAGCGTCAACACGGACGGGGTGGGCGGGGAAGAGTCCCCGCACTATCGCGTCCATCTTTTCCGCGTCATGTATGCAAGGCTTCCGTAGGGCACCAAGTTTCCCCATGACCAGCTTGTAGCCAAGGCCCCACGGATCCCTATTTACATCGTCCACGAGGTCTTGCCAGCATCGGGCCTTGCTCTTGTTAATAAGCCTGCGAAGATATTTCCTGCCGGACGTGTATGCTGCTAGGCTAGTGTCTGCCTCCTCCCGTGTTCGCGCCCGCTGGGCCTCTCGCCGAAGTTTGTGACACTCGCTTCTTTGTTCGGCGATCTCGTTTGACCACCAGTATACTGGAGGCTTACCGTGTCGGGGTCTCCGACGGGGCATGGAAGACTCGCAAGCAGCTAGGATGGTACTCATAGTTGAGTTCACCAAGTCCTTGGCTGTAGGCCCTCCACTCCCTGGCGGAGCTCCCAGCAACGGTGCGCCTGCCGTAAGCGCGTCAGCGAACTTCTCAACGTCCATCCTCCCAGTCCTCCATCCGAGGATTGAAGTTTGGGCATATGCACGCAGAGTGGCACTGTCGTGAATCTCAACCGCTATACACTGGTGATCACTAGCCGAGTAGTCCTCTAGTACTCGCCAGTTGTGTACTCTGGGTACCAGGGACTCCGAAGCGAGTTTCACATCGGGTATGGTTCCTACGCAACCCCAGCGGCGGAAAGTAGGGGTGTTACCAGTATTTAGGACAAAAAGCGCTGTTCTGGCCGCCATGTCCATGATTTGCTTTCCCCTTGGGTCGGATTGTGGCACACCCCATTCAATGGCTCTAGCGTTGAAGTCTCCCCCGACCAGCATGTGGCCCTCTGTGTTCGAGACAGCGTCCTCCAGGGCATCGAGTTTGGTTCGAAAAGATCGCATTGCCTCGTTAGGCGTCAGATAAACACTGAAATATGTTATCCCTGAACACCGCACCCACACAAAACCATCCCCGCGTCCATGGCCCTGCACCTGAAGGCGGGCACTGTCTCGAACCCAGATGGCCAAGGTACCAGATTTGTCAGGGTACCACGCTTGCGAGTCCTTGTTATGATGTTGCTCGCTCAGCAACAGGAGGTCAGCTTTCTTATCCCTCGCAAACTGCTCAGGTAGGTCCTGGGCGTTTGTGGTTTGCTGTAGAATGATTTTGTGACAGGGGCCAGATATTTTAATGACAGTTGAATGCCTGGCCGTGAAGTGGGCCTGGGAGTATTGTCTTTTTAGAATGATTTTGCTCATTGATTTATTTGTGCTTCGGAAGTTTTTTCCTACTTTATTGTCCAGTAATGGGAAGATAACGTCCGTTGATTCTATGGCGCCCACGGTTTTGGGCAAACAATAAAAACCTTCTTGTAACTCAGAATTATTTCAAAGATTATTATATCTTTTAGTTCTTTCCGATTGTTTTCTTCCAGCTAAATTGTTAAGTTCGCTCATCCTTTCTTCTGTCTTAACGACTTAAAAGCAATTTTAAATTAAATATAATTTTTTTCAGTTTTTTGGTCCTTTATATGTCTTTGGACAGTGAAATAGGTATTCCATTTTAGTGACTGTTGAACGCTAATGTGTTTATTTAAAATTATGTTGAATAGTATTCAATAATTTGACCATCGAAGTTTGTCAATTACAGGAATGGAGTTGAATCTTAGTTGGTAGGTAGCCTTGGAATGTACACATGCCTAGTCGCATCTTAGGATGGAATTCGCAGAGCATTGGGACTTTCAGGTTGTGTGCTGACAGGATACCAACACTCACTCAAGAAAAGCTGATCTTCTTAGTCGTCTACATTGCTTTGCCATGAGTCAGTAGTCCCCTGGTTTAATGCTGCGTAATCAGGAAATCTTTTACCATGGAGAACAAGAGTTTTTGTGTTATCGAGTAGTGTGAAGGACTTAATAGATGTAAGCTGTGATTAGTCTTGAGAGGTTACCTAATGAGCAGCGCCAATGTGTATTTATGTACGATATTGTTCTGCTCACATTTCATCGACGACGTATTATTTGGTCATAAGTTTAAATAAAAATGTTTAGTAATTAATTGTCAGACGACTCTGTTCCGGGAGTTTCAAAACTTCGTTAATTGATATATATATATATATATATATATATATATATATATATATATATATATATATATATATATGTATATATATATATATATATATATATATATATATATATATATATATATATAATCCCTAAAGAAGGATTATTACCAAGATTTCGAACTAAAGAAATGGCAGACCGTTGCGACGAGAATCGACGAGAACATCCTCAAAGCGAAGATCCTGAGAAGTATTCTCCGAAAAATGAAACACCTGAGGAAAATGCTTCCAAAAACACAAATAATTTTGATTTAGAAAGAATGGGTGAAAGCCTACAGCTTCTGATGAATCAAGTGTCTCAGTTGAGTTCAGAAATTTACTTCATCGGAAGACGTAAGACAATTTCATGAAGAAATCTTTCTGGAAATCTTAAATCATCCAGTCCATTAAATAAACATCAAATACGATTTGATGCAACAAGCCAAACGCCGTCTGTTAATGATTTCCTGTATCGTATTGAGCACCTTCGAAAATCGGATGATTCTGATGAATGTTATTGGATAAATAACATTCCCAGATGTTTATTTGGGAAAGCCTCTACATAGTATTGGCAATTTTATTGACAAACTCCAAACATTTCCTGGTCTGATTTTTGTTCCATTATTAAAGCCCGCTTCAGTCAGTGGAGCTCAGATTTTACAGGCAATTGAGAGCAGACGTCAAGGTTCTCATGAAAGTATTGATAATTTCTTATCTGCTGTCATTGATCTGAACCTCCAATGTCTACATCCCATTCCTGATCAAGAATTAATTCGCATTTCACTTTCCAATTTGGCTCTCTATGATGCAGTTATTGTTTGCTACAAATTGTAAAACATTAGGTGATCTACGTAGCAAAGGCCGAGAAGCTGAATTATTATTAATATGATCTCGAAATGTTAAGAAAACTTCACCTTCGAAGCTTCACACGTCTGAAATTAACGATATTATTGGTGAACCTATTGTCGCTATAACTATTCAATCGATTAGAAATTCACTAAAATGTTGGAATTGTGGTATGACTGATCATAAGTTCCAAGATTGTCAATCCATGACCCGTAAATTGTTCTGTTACTGATGCGGACAGGCTGGAGTAATATTATCCAAATGTTTGAATTGGAAGGAAAACGAATCGAGAGGCCAGATGAAACCTCGAACTGGACCTCATTGAATGATTCCATTCAATCTAAATCAAAAGACCTATCAAATAATACAATTGATCATAATGTTTCCTCTAAATTCTAAAGTTTCTTTATTTGAAAACGTACCTTTATTTTGACAGTCAATTAGAGAAAGATAGAAAAATAATGATGAAGTTCACATTAAAATATTGGGAGCTCAATCAGGCAAAATTCTTTCCCGTTCTACCCACCGGTTGCGAGCGTGGCATCGTAAGCGCATGCAAAAGAAACATATTGTAGTAGAAAGTATATGCCATCCTTAAACTGATGTATGGAGAACTGGATCGAATGTTATCTATGGATGCGGTAGAGGAATCAACAGCACATGGAATTCTCCTGTCGTTTTAATCAGGAAACCTGGAAAAGATAGACTTTGTTTGGATTCTCGCAGGGTAAATGAGGTTACCATCAAAGATGCTTACCCTCTTCCTCACATTGATGAACTACTTAGTTGCCTGCATGATACTAAATACATATCAACAATTGATTTAAAAGACGCCTTTTGGCAGATTTCTCTGGAAGAAAAATCTCGTAAGAAACAGCATTCACGGTTCTCAGCCGCCCTTTGTATCATTTTAAAGTGATGCCATTCGGCTTGTGCAATGCTCCTCAACGCATGTGTCATCTAATTGATAAAGTTATGCGGCCTCTTTTACCACAGAATAGAGAAAGAGTTTCTGTTTACCTAGACGACATATTAATATCACACCAGATTTTGAATCGCATTTACTTTTACTCTCTAAAGTTGCAGATGCCTTCGCAATGCTTACCTGACTATCAATGTGGCTAAAAGTCATTTTTTATGAAAGAAGTGAAGTATTCGGGATTCATAGTCAAAGATAGTAAGCTGAAAATGGATCCTGCTAAACTCACTGCCGTTAAAGAATTTCCTACCCTAAGTTCAGTCAAACAAACCCGAAGATTTCTTGGGATGACAGGTTATTATAGACAGTTTGTTCCAAACTAATGCGGCTCTAGTAGCCCCAATTTCTGACTGCCTCAAAAAAACCCTAAAGGATTTCAGTGGACTGATGAGGCTGAAATCGCTTTTAACAAATAAAAAGACTGAGTTACACCATCCAGATTTCACCAAGCCTTTTATAATCCAGTGTGATGCAATTATAACGGGGGTGGGTGGCTTGTTATCATAAATCGGGGATGATGGTGAAGAGAGACCCTTAGCATATGTTTCACAGAAGTTGAACGCTGCTTAACACAACTATAGCATAACCGAATTGGAATGTTTATGTTAGCTGCAATGATTTGTGTTCGTAAATTCCGAGCATATGTGGAGGGTTTTCCCTTCAAAATTATTACCGATCATGCGAGCTTAAAATGGCTGATGAATCAATAGGAATTAACTGGTAGGCTAGCGGGATGGTTACTCAAGTTACAGTCCTATGAGTTCGATATTGAATACAGGAAAGGTAGTCAGAATGTGGTACATGATGCTTTATCACGTGTATTTTGCGATAAATTACTCCGGCAGCGTTACTTCCAATATAGATTTGAATTCCCCACATTTTCAAACCCCTGAGTATTTAGATTTAATAAATCGAATATCTCAAACTGTGGACCAATTCCCTGATGTCATAGTTCAAGATGGATTGGTATGGAAATAGAGTTTACGGTGGATTTGGAGAAAAACCTTATCGAATCAATGTGGATTTTATGAAAACACGTTTCTTATTCACAGATCTTAATAAAGAATGCTCATTGTCCACCCCTATCTGCACATGGAGGCATAACACCAACCTCCGCTCGTTTAAGACAACATTTTGTTCGAGCCTATGAAATATGTAAAGCCCCTAAAGCCCCAAATGTGACTTTCTCCAATAAGAGCAACAAAAATCCCTCTTCGTCTCTGGCAACGTGTTTATATAGATCTTTTAGGTCCTTATCTGCACACTAAATCTAGAAACACATCAATTCTGATAGTTTTCGATGGATTTTCTACATAAATTCGTTATGTTGAAGCCCTTAAAAAAAGCTACAGCTAAGTCCGTTGTCCGAAATTTAGAGCAAGACATATTTCATGTTTTTGGGTCTCCCGAAACTCTGGTATCTGATTATGGAACCCAGTTTGTATTCAAACAGTTTACTAAATTGCTTGCGAAGTATGGTGTTAATAATTTTAAAACCGCCTTGTATTCGCCACAAAGTAACGGTTTGGAGAGGGTCAACAGAACAGTCTTGACGGCCATTCAAGCCTATATCAAAATGATCACGAGATGGGATCAGTATTTAAGTGCGGTGGTTTGTGCTTTGCGATCTGCATATCATATGTTACATCGATTAGGACCACACCTTACAATGTTCTATTCGGTTCTCCTATGATCACTCATGGGAATTCTTTTAAACTTCTAAAAAGCCTAAATTTACTTGTTTATCATGATAACTATTCATTGAATCATGATGACAAATCAGAAGTAATACGATCACTTTTAAATAAACATCTAATTAAACACCTGCTACGTAAAAGTTGCCCATTCGTGTAATTTACGAGCCCGTCATCAAATTTTTGAAGTTGGTCAAACAGTTTGGCGTCGGAATTTCGCCTTTAGAGACTCAAATATTGGCTTCTAAATTTCTGAAATCTCTAGTACTTGCTAAGTTGGAAGTTCAATTTATACATTGGCTGATGAAAATGGCAAATCAATTGGTAATTTTCATGCCAAAGATATCAGACCAGAGAATTAATTGCGAGGTTATTACTTCCTTTGTCAAATCTAACTAATATAGACAATTTATTGGAGACTCTTTGTATTCAGGGTCGAGCCCACGGTTCATAATTTTATGTTGTTGTTAGTTAATTCAACATTCGATCTGCATTTTTCTTAAGATTTGTTAAACAAAAGAATTTGTTAAACAAAAAGAATCTTTATACGAGACCGGAGGTGTATCACGTATATTTTTAAATCAATCGCAAGTAGAATTATTTTGTTGGGTCGGCGGTTATATATATATATATATATATATATATATATATATATATATATATATATATATATATACATATATATATATATATATATATATACATATATATATATATATATATATATATATATATACATATGTATATATATATACATATATATATATATATATATATATATATATATATATATATATATATATATATATATATATATATATACATATATATATATACATATATATATATATATATATATATATATATATATATACGTATACATATATATGTATATATTGTTACATGTACAAATAATTCTGCGAGCTACTGTCGCAATTGTTCTCACAACCATTAAGAACATCAACAAAACGAATTTACTCGAAACACGAGAACCCAACAAGCATGATCAACATCTGCAAGTGAGTCACTGCTCCATTCATTACGCTGCTGGAATGTTCCCGCTAATTCACCAATGTACGAGAACTGAGTTGAATGATTAGAGACCCTATATAAAGGCGAGCTGAATGAATGGGGGGAATCATTCATCCGACCGCGATAAGAACTGCGATAGTGTGTGGGAACAATATTGTTCGAGTAATAGAAAAGTGATTTTCGTGATTGTGAAGTAATTTCAGAAGACAATTGCGATAGAAATTTATGGACAAGTGAAAGTTAGATTCTAGTTAAAATTGTGAAATAGTAAAATAAGTGATTGTGCATTTGTAATTTAATTAAATAAACACTTTTAATTTAATTTAAAAGACGTTGCGTTTTCACTTTCCCGGAACATTAAAATTATTGGCCGCGAACCATAACACGCGACAATGGTGTCGAGAAGCGAGAAAGAAAATTTTGGAAGTGGAAACGTTTAAACATAAAAAAAGGAAGGAAAATGCACAATAGTGAAATCTAACGTGGAAACTGGTGGAAAAATAGCCGAAACAATAAAAATGCTAGGAAACCTACATCTAAACATTAACCAATTGAGCATATCGGAGCTCAAAGGCGGAAATCTGGATTTGGGTGAGCCCTCAGGTGCAGAAAATGGTGCAGAAGATGGTTAAGCAGAAACACCAAAACCAAGGGAACCAGAGAATGCGCTGATGCAGCAAGAGCAGCGACAACAGTCATCCAATTTAACTACGAAGCTAGATGAACAATCAGCGAAGTTAAATGAACAATCAGCGAAGTTAAATGAACAATCAGTAAAGCTGGACCAACAAGCGATCGAAATCAAGGAAGTGCAAAAACAGTCAACCGAAATAAAAGTGGAGCTCGGTAGCCTGAACAATCAAATTAAAGACGTCGAGGAAAAGGTTTACCAGGTCGAGGAGAAGGTCAGCCAGGTTGAGGAGAAAATCAACTATGAGATCAGCCAGGTCGAAGAGAGAATGAACCATGAGATGGAAAAAGTGAAAAAAGATTTGGAAGCAGCGAAGGCAGTAGTAACCACCACACCAGCCCCACTTAGAAACGCAGCGCAAAGCACATCCAGAAATGTGAAAGCACCAATATTCGATGGGCAAACGGTCTGGAGTATTTACAAGTGTAGTGAATAGAGGATGTTCAAAAAGTCCGTAAAGGACTGCAGCGATGTTCTGCTGCCTCGGCAGAAGAAGGTGTCGGTATCTGCCGAGAATGCCTTCGTCTGGAGACGCGTGAATGCGCTGGCAGGCTAGCATTGCGGTGTCGTGGGGCGGGTTCATTTCCCCAGCACGAGGACCCACTACAAAGATATTTCGCATTCACGAATTGGACTGCTGGAAGTCAGGAGGCGACCGAAGCCGCAAAAAGTGTAGATAACTACACAGAGGGAATTAGAGCTTGTCATGAGAACAAGGGGAACCTGAAAAGAAAGGCGAACTTGGGGTGACCTCGTCATTACCCGACGAAGTGGCCCACAAATGAAAGAGGGGCAAACGGGTGGTGGTGGGGCCCCTTCGTACCCACCCAACCGGAATAAATCCATAGATATCTTGTTGAAGTGGCCAGGTATTCCTCTTCTGAGTGGAAAACTCATACAACTTGAATTGTATGAACTTTCCCATCAGAAGGGGAGTACCCCAGTGACCAATTTATGCCATAGAATTATACGATTTGATTGCATAACTCTATGCCATAAAGAGGCACTCTGCTTGGGCCACTCAACCCACGACGTCACCTGAAACAAGAAGGATTATTAAGTACCAGGTGGCTGGCTCATGTTTTGAGGTGGAAGCCTGCCACCGTACCGGGTCCTTTACCCGGTTAGAATTGCAGGAAAGGAAAGACCAATTTGCGTTACTTTACACAAACATTATTATTTCAACAATAATTTCAATAAACATCTTTCGACAATTGCAAATTCTTCTTTACGTTACGTTACTATTTCAGTGTTTATCAGAATTTAGATAAGTAATGGAGTCATTCTCTTGTATAAGATCAATTACCTTTAACGAAAACCACCTCTAACTTTTGGGTGAACAAATTTCACATGCAATAATAAAAAAAATATATATATATATATTAAAAGGGTAACAAAAAAGACACACCCGCAGGGTTCCTCGAGCGCTCGATGACACAGGCGGGGGGGGGGGGTCCACTGAAATTATCATTAATGCTCTCTAATTCAAAAGTTATCTAGGTTGTTTTCACAAAAAACTACAAAAAAAAAAGAAAAAAACAATATCCTCCTTTCTCTCGGACACGCCGGGTTAGTATCAAATCCACTTCAAAACTTGTAACTCAACTCTCAGCCCCTTATCGTTTATTCGGATCAGATGAACAAAGCCGATGACCATCTAATAACTTGTTCCACTAGTAATTACCGCTGTTGTAGCGGAAGGATGTAGTTTTGACAGTTCCGTTCTATAGAACCTGGCGTTTAGCATTTGACGATCGCACTGCGATTCGTATAAGCATTACTGAAATTGGGGAATAAATTCCGTATACCAGCCATGGGATTCGGTTCCTCGCGGTGTCATCATTTTCCAAAACTTCCCTAAAGGTATTGCGAATTTCCCGCAAACATTGAGCAGGCGGGGAAGGGAAACGTTTAACTTTGAGTTAAGACAGATATCAATCGCAGTGGCACACTGTTATATTCACTGTCACAAGAAATCTCGATAACAACGGTCAACACTTGTTTTATTTAGAAACATGCAAAATTGAACTCAAATCAGACCGCAATAACATTTCATATCACTCGGATAGAATTCAAAAAAAAAAGATCTTGCACTTCAGATTTTATTCTTAAAACATTTTTGTTTTATTCCAATCACCAGTCTTGCACTCGGGCCGTTATTCACAATAATTTCCACGTCGCTTGCCAATATCTCATTCCGCAAAACATTTACAACAAACATTCAAGCACTTCCTTTTCTTTATTTTTCTTTACGTTTTATCTTTTTTCCCGACGAAGCGTGACATATGGTCGCGTTATATAACGTTTTTCCCGCACAGAAATTTACTTTCTCCCACCTTGGTCACTCGGAAACACACATCCGCAAACGCTTTCCACATTTTTTCATCTCCTCACGATAAGATGCAACCACCCATCCCGTTTAAATTCAAGTTTGCACATTCGATTACGTTAGCACTTCCGTTACTTATAGTTTGTTAGTCCACTCACGAAGCACGAAAAAAGGGAAATATCATCGATTTTTACTCGAGCCCCGACTCAATTCTCGTCCGAAGTGACCGCCGTCAAAGTCAATCGCAGACCCCCCCTAGTTTAACGTAAAATTGAGTAGGAATGTTTCACGTATATGTGCATGTGCGAGGTAAAAGCGAATTTACCCACGTATTGTTTCAAAGCGACCGCCAGGCAATCGTTTAGTATTGCTTTTCAATTTCAAGTGTAGCACGAGGTACAAGTGAGCAGAACTGTTCTATCTGATTGCGCGGGCCCAGATAACGCGAAATCATCGCTAGTAACAAAAATGCGTTGCTAGTGGAGTGACACCGCATGCTAGTGTTGGTGGCAGATAGGAAATCTTGGGTGTCCGATGGGGTTAGCAATGGCCAACTCCTGTCATTTAAAGCAGCCGCGGAGCCCGCTAATGTATGGTTTACGCTCCAATCGTACTCCTTACACTCACACTGCTACAAACGCTTCTGTGCCGCTACCGATGCCTTTCGTGTGGACTGGAGTTGACAAAGTGCACTTTATGAGTGAATGCGCACCTGGCGATCCACACCGGTGTCGTCTATTCATTAATAGCGAGATGCTTTTGATCCGCCTGAATCGAGAACAAATTGAAATTTCACCGCACAAAACGTCACTCTCGTGCACAAAACAAATTAAATTTTTCTCACTGTGTGGCGACAGTTCAAATAACGAAAATGGGGCTAGCAGAAAAGGTTACGCGAACTATATGGGCAAAGCCAATGTTCTCGCGCATTTCACACCATTTTCCGTGGCGGCGAACTCGGTAAACGACGTTTTTCGATCAACAACAAAAATATCCGCGAACGTATCTCACACAAGACTCGTCGCCTCGGAATGAAGGTTTCTTCGCGACTCCCAATTAATTTGAAATAGGTTGCGCTTGAAATTTTTGTTTCCCATTCACAATATTTTCATGCGACGAAATTTTTGTCTACCAAAACACGAGACAAATAAATTCGAATATGTATCTTTTTAACAGAAGACAAACATTCTTTTATTTTTTTATCTCATTAAAATTTGCACATTTCTTCCTATTTTCTTCCAACGATATCCACTTTGTCCAAGTTAAAATTTTTAATAACTATTTCCATGCATTATCTCATATCATTTGTTTATGGTTTGTTTCAAGTGAATTTCTTTATTTATTACGATTCAGCTTTTATTTCCATTCGAAATGAGTTTTACAAGTTTTTTGTGTTTTATTTAAAGTACCCCAAATAAGTTGATTCGATCAGATGAACTTTATTTTTGGCAGAGCTACTGCTGCTGATCGCAATGGTGAAGTTTGTTGTGAAAGATAATTAAAACGAGCATTTTCTGATTTATTTAATGATATCCATTTGTAAGCGCTGCTGGAATTAGTGGCCCCGGACTGTAGTTCAACGGGTCCCGACTGACGGCAATTGCTGGAAATCCCGACGGCTGGGGCTCGCTGCTTGTACATATCCAACACTATCTGCTCCACTTGAATTGTACATATCGATTGTTGGTCCAAGTGAATTTGTTGATGGAAAGCCTGGTCGTGTGGTTGTTCTGTGGGGAGATGCTGGCGGTCCGAATCCTTGAGCTGCTGCCGCTGCTGCTTGATAATTGCTCATGACTGATAATGCTTGTGTCAAAAGTGGTGTATTATTATTGGGTGTGAGTTGACTGTTTGTTAAATCCACTGTAGGGTAGGGTAATCCAAAACTGGGATATCCCGAATAACCGCGACCAGCCGCATATGCAGCATACGCTGCTGCTGGGAAACCATCTGGCAGTGTTCCCAGCCCCCACATAATATTATCGTATGCTGTTCGTCCTGAGGCACGAGTTTTTGCTAGGTTTGCCGGAAGCATCACTTCTTTGGGTTGCGCCTTTTTACATTCCACCATTTTGTTATTGATTTCGTGAAAGTGAATTTCACAAACTTTATCTACGACATCTTCACTTTGAAACGTCACAAATCCGAACCCTCTGTGTCGATTTGTTTGTTTATCGAACATAAGCATTGCATCCTCAATTGCGGTGGGAACAGTTCTTGTGGTTGCTGCGCTGGCATTTTGAGCCATAACTCCTCGAATACTACAGGGCAGCTAATTTTCTCGCGATTCCAAGGCGATGCGGATTGTGAAAAAGGAGCTGAAGGATCTTTCTGTGTACCATGGGTTGGCTTCGGCGTCGGGACTAGAAATGATGGACAATAACAGAAAAACACAATTGACAGACGGACGGACTGGCCTATGTTTATGTTTGCCGGAAGTATACAACCCTTGCGCGTTTTTTGAAAATATATGCGGACGGACAAACACACGTGACTCATTTTCTATCGGCGCAGGTCTTTCGCGTGGTATATCCCCCCCTTCTTTTCCCGATGGATCCGTTATCAGGTAACGGTTAGGTCCCATTACCTTCTTTACGCGGCTTTTCAAGAATCGCCTGTCCAGCTTGGCATTGTAATGCCCCGCGGCGTCACTTTGGCGGAAGTTTCACCGGAAAACTTCATCTCCTTCTTTGAAATTAGCAGATCGTGACCTGTGATTGTACTGCGCTTCATTTGCACTTCCTGCGGCCTTAATCTTCCGTCCGATTTGTTGGCGGAGGTCTCCTAAACGTTCATGGGGCTCCAGCGCAACGACGGGGTCTCCCAAACACTTTAATTGCCGTAACAGCCGGTATGATTTACCGTGGCAAATCATGTGCTGTCCAAAGGCGACAAAGTAAGGGGCGACACCGGTGACGGAATGATACGAGGATCGCAGGGCGCATGTGATGGAAGACAATCGCCGGTCCCAATCTTTTTGAGATGGGTGGACGTAGGAACGGATCGCGGCCAATAGGGTGCGGTTCAACCGTTCTGATGCATTAGACTGAGGAGAGTATATGGGCGTCAGTTGGTGTTCAACGCCATACTGCTCGAGTAGGCTCTTAAACTGCCGAGACCGGAACTGTACTCCGTTGTCTGAGTACACACTCTCTGGAACCCCGAACACATGGAATACCCGGTTCTCTAAGAATTTCACGATAGATGGAGTTGTGAATTTACGGATAGGTTCCACCAGTGGGAACTTTGAAAGCTGGTCTAGAACGACTATAGCTCCGATGTGTCCCTTGGAAGACCGAGGATATGGACCGAGTAGATCGATGTATAGACGTTGGAATACGCATTCTGGGACGTTGAGTTGACCCATAGGAGGTCGAAGAGGCTGGTTGGGCGCTTTGGTGCCTTTACAGATCTCACAGGCGCTCACGTAGTCTTTGACCTGCGATGCCATTTTAGGCCTAACGAAGTATTTCTTGAGTCGCCGTAACGTTCGACCGTAACCTCCGTGGGCACTTAAAGGATGGTCATGTGCGCGGAAGATCAGATGTTGTGTCATTTCCTCCGGTACCCAGAGTTTCCAAGACTCTTCTTCCTGCCATGGATCACCAGTGGCGTATTCATTTCGTCTATACACGTAGCCGTCTATTACCTTCAAATCAGGCAGCTGCGATTGTTGGGTCGCTATGGTTTGCCTCAACTCTTTGTAGCTGTCTGATTTGAAATGTGGGCTGTCCAAATCTATTTCGATGGGGTCCTCGTCATTTATTGTCAATTCGGCTCCCTCTGGGGAAAACATCCGTGAGAGAGTGTCGGGTACGATGTTCTGGGTCCCTTTCCGATGTTTGATGGAAAACTTGAACCCTTGCAGTTTAAGAGCCCATCTTGCTAGCCGTCCATTTAAATCTGCCTGGTTCATCAACCATTGTAGTGACGCGTGGTCCGTGATGATCTCGAATTGGTGGCCCTCGATATAAGCTCGGAATTTTTCCACAGCCATTACCGCTGCCAAACATTCTTGCTCGGACACAGTATAGTTTCGTTGGGCCGAATTCAGCTTATTGGACATGAAGGCGATGGGAGCTTCCTCTCCTTCGTCGGTCAATTGCACCAGCACGGCTCCTAGTCCATGTTGACTTGCGTCACAATGAATGGAGAAGGGCTTCGTGAAGTCGGGGCTGTGCAAGACAGGAGCTGATATGAGGGCTTGTTTTAGCTCTTCAAATGCCTTTCGGCTGAGTTCGGTCCAAACGAACTTCCCTTTCCGCAACATGTCTGACAGGGGCGCTGAAACTGTTGCATAATTCCGAACAAACCTTCGGTACCAACCGCACACACCAAGGAAACGTCGTAGCTGCTTCACTGTTTTTGGTAAGGGGAACTCATCAATCGCACGAGTTTTGTCTGGATCCGTTTTGATAGTGCCATGTCCTATGACATGTCCTAGGTATCGGACTTCTTTCATGACAAACTTACTTTTCTGTACGTTGATGGTGAGTCCCGCCTTACTGATGTGCAGGACTACTTCTTGTAGAAGTAGGAGGTGTTGATCGAACGTTTCCGTGATGAGTAACAGATCATCCAGGTACACGAACACTTGGTGTTTCAGGTGAGGTGGGATGACCTTGTCCATCAACCGAGTCATCGTTTGCGGCGCGGTACACAGGCCAAAGGGCATTGTGACAAACTGATATAATGGTCGTCCAGGCACTGTGAAGGCGGTCTTGTCCCTCGACCCCTCATCGAGTGGAATTTGCCAGAAGGCGTCTTTTAGGTCGAGACTGGTGATATAATTGGCTTTCGGCAGTCTCCCCAGTATTCCATCGATGAGTGGAAGAGGGTACGCGTCCTTGATGGTAACCGCGTTTACCTTACGGGCATCAAGACAGAGGCGGACTTTACCTGGCTTCACCACCAGGGTTACCGGTGATGACCAGGAACTTTGGGACTCCTCTATGACCCCCAACTCGAGCATCCTATCCAGCTCCGCATACACCAATTTCTCCATGGCCGGTGAGATGGCGTAGTGTCTCTGTTTAATCGGTTTACTATCGCCAACGTCGATGGCGTGTGAGACTAGGGTGGTGCGGCCAAGGCCTTGGGTAGCGTAAGATGGAAAAGCAGCGATGGATGCTTCCAGGCGTTGCCGTTGGTTAGGCGTCAGGTCATGTCTATCTGGAATAGAAGTGATTTCGTTGACATATTTGGTGTTTAAAGTCAAATCTGTGAATAAATCGGAGGCCAGTCCAAAGCGAAGGACGAAATCGACGCCAAGGTACACATTCTGAGTCAAAGACGGAATAATGTAGAACGTAATATCCTTCGTCTGACCCCTGAACATCACGGGTGTGGTTAGTTTACCTCGTATAGGGTGTTTGGTGCCATCAGCTGTACTGATTTCAGTGCGCCAGGATTTAATCAAGTTCGGATAGTCTTGGAGCACCTTCGAGTCAAAGCTCGAGGCAAGACAACTGATACTGGCACACGTGTCGATCAATGCTAACACGGTCTCGCCCAACACTTTAATTGGATGATAAGGTCTGATCTCATTCTCAGCAACCTCCGAGATGTTACAAGAGTTTAAGGTTTGACGGCAGGTGCGCACTCTCTTGCGGAAATTCCGCCAGCGACGGGTTGACCATTTTGTCGTGCGCGGGCGGGAAGTGACTACTTCGGAAGCAAGAGCCACCCGATATTCCTGCAGTCGAACATGATAAGGTTTTAAAGTGCGTATTCGAGGCTGCCGGGGTTCTTCTGGCAGTGACTGCGGTGGTCGCTTCAATATTGTCGTTGGCGAGGTCTCCGGGAGAGAGTGAACATCCGCAGTCATAGTGGTCATGGCTGGTGGGTTAACGTCAGGTTTGTTGGGGTGAGCAGCTGGCTGAGGAGCTACTGCGGGGGCTTCGAGTACCGCTGAGGTGGTCGGGTACTCTTTTGGCCGTTTTTTCGCGCGGCACATTCAGAACAGTCCGGGAAGTAAGTTTCCGGCTTGCCACAACCGTAGCAGAAAACCTTACGCTCTGCTCGGCATGAAATGAACCGGTGTCCGGTTTGATTGCAATTCCAGCAGGTCGTAAGGCTTCCCACTGCTGCTACAGCAAGTTGGTCCTGGTCCAAATCTTCCTCCAGATCCATGGTGGTATAATCTGGGGCCAATTCCGAGATTCCTCGTCGAGGACCCGTCCTAGCTAGTAAGTATGGCCGGTCCCGGAGGTCTTCCTCAAACCCTTCTAGGCGACGCACAGTTCTCAGCATTGCCTCCATACTCTGTGGATCGGAGTTCGCGATATGGCGACGAAGCTCCGGCCTTAGATTGCGCTTCAGCAGACGCAGCAATTGGGTAGAAGACATCGGCTCTGACAACTGGTCATTCAGCCGAAGGATATCGGCTCGATATTGATGGAAAGACTCGTCCGGACGCTGCCATCTAGCATTCATCTTGTCCAGTACTAATTCGTCCATGTCTACCGTAGGGTATTCCATGCGGAGTACCTCCTTCAACCGTGACCAGCGTATTGATGGTGGGGCCGAATGTATTCGCCAATATGACTCAAGTGCTGCTCCCCTAAGCAGCATTGGCAAGTATCTTGCGAGCGCCGTGTGGTCTCCTGCTAGCATTTGCTCAATCAGTGACTCCACCCGACTAATGAAAACTTCCACCGTTATAGTGTTGGGTTCCCCGCTGAAATGCAGATTCCAGCCCTGGATGATGCTGGGAATCTGCGTCGGCTTCAGCCGATACGTAGCGTGTGGATGGATGCGTTGATCCGGCGGAATCACTGGAGCCTGATTTGGTGGCGGTGCTTGGCTCAGTCGGGGCCGGTACAATGGAGCCAACGGATTCATTGCCGCACCGGGCCGGATTCGTTCGTGATCGCGCCGCGAGTCTATCGGAAAATCCCACGGATTTGGTTCCGAATCCCACATTGGAGGCGTTCTTGGCCGAGGTGGTACTGGACTCTCCTTCTGGCTTTCCAGCGAGGCTACCCGGGTGGTCAGATGCTGCATGAGCGCCATTAAGTCTTGTAAAACTGTCGCCTCCACAGCCACAGTGGGTCTCGCCTCTTCCGCAGGCGGAACTGCTTCGGCTCGGCCCATTAAGTCAGGCTCATCAGCCGCTGTTGGAACCTGCTCCCACCGGTCCTTTGCTTTGGGCACCGCCCCTTGAGCAGCTGGAAGCTCTAGGTGACTGGAAGGTCGATCCATTGAGGTGGCTGGTTGTCGACATAGAGGGCAAGTCCGGCTGACTAGTAAATGCTGGGTCACGCAGGCTTCATGGAACTCATGTCCGCACGCCAACGTTTGTACGGACGTTCCATCATTTCGTGCTTGCTGACAGATGACGCACAATGCCGTGGGCCCTGCTTCCGAACGCAACCTGCGCTTGTCTGGCGTGCGTTTGGTCGACATCCTAAAAAAATTTATTTTTTTTTTCCAATAAATACCTAAATGAGTGTATATATATATATATATATAAATAATGAAAAAAATCTGAAAAAAAATAATGACAAATATATAACTTTTATGTGGCCGTCAGTGGCGAACTATACTCGAACCTCAAAAAAAAAACAAAGTGTATGGAAAAGTTTAGTTGCGATCGAAATATCAAAAAAAAAAAATAACCGGTCTTTCCTTTCCATCCTTCCTCCCAAGTATGGACACCAATGGCACAATCCTTCTATAGCGTTTCAGGGACACTCTCTTGTGGCACCATGAAAATCAGGGTTCAGAAGTGATCCCTCATCCGCAAATTTTCTCAAGTTACAACTTGTCAGCCCAGGGTTGGATTCTAATCCACAAGCAGCGCGTGTCTTGTCATGGATAGTCATGGATTAGCTAATCAGCCAATCACATGAAATCAAAATCCATGTAATTTAAGACACCTAGGCACCGCTGGTTTGGGGAGCGGATCAGAATCCTCCGCAAAATAGCTGTTGGGATAATAGCTTCCGAATACAAAAAGGGACTCTAATATCATTTGGCCTTACTAGTTATACAATGGTGGTGAACCGCCAAAGTATAAATCAAAAGCAGGACCAAACGATATTGATGTCCAAAGACAACACACGTCCGGCAGTTATTATTTGCTGGGGCACGATCAGTGCAATTACCCTCGGGAGTTATCTACCCGCCAAAAATACTAACACCTTGTGGGGACACCTAGAGACGATGGACTGTCTCGTGCTCACAACTGATGATACAGCCGGGCTTTTTCGGGCCCCACGTTGGGTGCCATTTGTAGTGAATAGAGGATGTTCAAAAAGTCCGTAAAGGACTGCAGCGATGTTCTGCTGCCTCGGCAGAAGAAGGTGTCGGTATCTGCCGAGAATGCCCTCGTCTGGAGACGCGTGAATGCGCTGGCAGGCTAGCATTGCGGTGTCGTGGGGCGGGTTCATTTCCCCAGCACGAGGACCCACTACAAAGATATTTCGCATTCACGAATTGGACTGCTGGAAGTCAGGAGGCGACCAAAGCCGCAAAAAGTGTAGATAACTACACAGAGGGAATTAGAGCTTGTCATGAGAACAAGGGGAACCTGAAAAGAAAGGCGAACTTGGGGTGACCTCGTCATTACCCGACGAAGTGGCCCACAAATGAAAGAGGGGCAAACGGGTGGTGGTGGGGCCCCTTCGTACCCACCCAACCGGAATAAATCCATAGATATCTTGTTGAAGTGGCCAGGTATTCCTCTTCTGAGTGGAAAACTCATACAACTTGAATTGTATGAACTTTCCCATCAGAAGGGGAGTACCCCGGTGACCAATTTATGCCATAGAATTATACGATTTGATTGCATAACTCTATGCCATAAAGAGGCACTCTGCTTGGGCCACTCAACCCACGACGTCACCTGAAACAAGAAGGATTATTAAGTACCCAGTGGCTGGCTCATGTTTTGAGGTGGAAGCCTGCCACCGTACCGGGTCCTTTACCCGGTTAGAATTGCAGGAAAGGAAAGACCAATTTGCGTTACTTTACACAAACATTATTATTTCAACAATAATTTCAATAAACATCTTTCGACAATTGCAAATTCTTCTTTACGTTACGTTACTATTTCAGTGTTTATCAGAATTTAGATAAGTAATGGAGTCATTCTCTTGTATAAGATCAATTACCTTTAACGAAAACTACCTCTAACTTTTGGGTGAACAAATTTCACATGCAATAATAAAAAAAAAAATATATATATATATATATATATATATATATATATATATATATATATATATTAAAAGGGTAACAAAAAAGACACTTACCCGCAGGGTTCCTCGAGCGCTCGATGATACAGGCGGGGGGGGGGTCCACTGAAATTATCATTAATGCTCTCTAATTCAAAAGTTATCTAGGTTGTTTTCACAAAAAACTACAAAAAAAAAGAAAAAAACAATATCCTCCTTTCTCTCGGACACGCCGGGTTAGTATCAAATCCACTTCAAAACCCGTAACTCAACTCTCAGCCCCTTATCGTTTATTCGGATCAGATGAACAAAGCCGATGACCATCTAATAACTTGTTCCACTAGTAATTACCGCTGTTGTAGCGGAAGGATGTAGTTTTTGACAGTTCCGTTCTATAGAACCTGGCGTTTAGCGTTTGACGATCGCACTGCGATTCGTATAAGCATTACTGAAATTGGGGAATAAATTCCGTATACCAGCCATGGGACTCGGTTCCCCGCGGTGTCATCATTTTTCAAAACTTCCCTAAAGGTATTGCGAATTTCCCGCAAACATTGAGCAGGCGGGGAAGGGAAACGTTTAACTTTGAGTTAAGACAGATATCAACCGCAGTGGCACACTGTTATATTCACTGTCACAAGAAATCTCGATAACAACGGTCAACACTTGTTTTATTTAGAAACATGCAAAATTGAACTCAAATCAGACCGCAATAAAATTTCATATCACTCGGATAGAATTCAAAAAAAAAGATCTTGCACTTCAGATTTTATTCTTAAAACATTTTTGTTTTATTCCAATCACCAGTCTTGCACTCGGGCCGTTATTCACAATAATTTCCACGTCGCTTGCCAATATCTCATTCCGCAAAACATTTACAACAAACATTCAAGCACTTCCTTTTCTTTATTTTTCTTTACGTTTTATCTTATTTCCCGACGAAGCGTGACATATGGTCGCGTTATATAACGTTTTTCCCGCACAGAAATTTACTTTCTCCCACCTTGGTCACTCGGAAACACACATCCGCAAACGCTTTCCACATTTTTTCATCTCCTCACGATAAGATGCAACCACCCATCCCGTTTAAATTCAAGTTTGCACATTCGATTACGTTAGCACTTCCATTACTTATAGTTTGTTAGTCCACTCACGAAGCACGAAAAAAGGGAAATATCATCGATTTTTACTCGAGCCCCGACTCAATTCTCGTCCGAAGTGACCGCCGTCAAAGTCAATCGCAGACCCCCCCTAGTTTAACGTAAAATTGAGTAGGAATGTTTCACGTATATGTGCATGTGCGAGGTAAAAGCGAATTTACCCACGTATTGTTTCAAAGCGACCGCCAGGCAATCGTTTAGTATTGCTTTTCAATTTCAAGTGTAGCACGAGGTACAAGTGAGCAGAACTGTTCTATCTGATTGCGCGGGCCCAGATAACGCGAAATCATCGCTAGTAACAAAAATGCGTTGCTAGTGGAGTGACACCGCATGCTAGTGTTGGTGGCAGATAGGAAATCTTGGGTGTCCGATGGGGTTAGCAATGGCCAACTCCTGTCATTTAAAGCAGCCGCGGAGCCCGCTAATGTATGGTTTACGCTCCAATCGTACTCCTTACACTCACACTGCTACAAACGCTTCTGTGCCGCTACCGATGCCTTTCGTGTGGACTGGAGTTGACAAAGTGCACTTTATGAGTGAATGCGCACCTGGCGATCCACACCGGTGTCGTCTATTCATTAATAGCGAGATGCTTTTGATCCGCCTGAATCGAGAACAAATTGAAATTTCACCGCACAAAACGTCACTCTCGTGCACAAAACAAATTAAATTTTTCTCACTGTGTGGCGACAGTTCAAATAACGAAAATGGGGCTAGCAGAAAAGGTTACGCGAACTATATGGGCAAAGCCAATGTTCTCGCGCATTTCACACCATTTTCCGTGGCGGCGAACTCGGTAAACGACGTTTTTCGATCAACAACAAAAATATCTGCGAACGTATCTCACACAAGACTCGTCGCCTCGGAATGAAGGTTTCTTCGCGACTCCCAATTAATTTGAAATAGGTTGCGCTTGAAATTTTTGTTTCCCATTCACAATATTTTCATGCGACGAAATTTTTGTCTACCAAAACACGAGACAAATAAATTCGAATATGTATCTTTTTAACAGAAGACAAACATTCTTTTATTTTTTTATCTCATTAAAATTTGCACATTTCTTCCTATTTTCTTCCAACGATATCCACTTTGTCCAAGTTAAAATTTTTAATAACTATTTCCATGCATTATCTCATATCATTTGCTTATGGTTTGTTTCAAGTGAATTTCTTTATTTATTACGATTCAGCTTTTATTTCCATTCGAAATGAGTTTTACAAGTTTTTTTGTGTTTTATTTAAAGTACCCCAAATAAGTTGACTCGATCAGATGAACTTTATTTTTGGCAGAGCTACTGCTGCTGATCGCAATGGTGAAGTTTGTTGTGAAAGATAATTAAAACGAGCATTTTCTGATTTATTTAATGATATCCATTTGTAAGCGCTGCTGGAATTAGTGGCCCCGGACTGTAGTTCAACGGGGCCCGACTGACGGCAATTGCTGGAAATCCCGACGAATGGGGCTCGCTGCTTGTACATATCCAACACTATCTGCTCCACTTGAATTGTACATATCGATTGTTGGTCCAAGTGAATTTGTTGATGGAAAGCCTGGTCGTGTGGTTGTTCTGTGGGGAGATGCTGGCGGTCCGAATCCTTGAGCTGCTGCCGCTGCTGCTTGATAATTGTTCATGACTGATAATGCTTGTGCCAAAAGTGGTGTATTATTATTGGGTGTGAGTTGACTGTTTGTTAAATCCACTGTAGGGTAGGGTAATCCAAAACTGGGATATCCCGAATAACCGCGACCAGCCGCATATGCAGCATACGCTGCTGCTGGGAAACCATCTGGCAGTGTTCCCAGCCCCCACATAATATTATCGTATGCTGTTCGTCCTGCGGCACGAGTTTTTGCTAGGTTTGCCGGAAGCATCACTTCTTTGGGTTGCGCCTTTTTACATTCCACCATTTTGTTATTGATTTCGTGAAAGTGAATTTCACAAACTTTATCTACGACATCTTCACTTTGAAACGTCACAAATCCGAACCCTCTGTGTCGATTTGTTTGTTTATCGAACATAAGCATTGCATCCTCGATTGCGGTGGGAACAGTTCTTGTGGTTGCTGCGCTGGATTTCTGAGCCATAACTCCTCGATTACTACACAAGACCCAGTTTGAAGCTGCCGCAAGGGCAAATCACTGGAATGAGCACGAACGAGCAACTGCACTGATTCTTGCTCTAAGAGGCCCAGCTGCCTAGCTTTTGCAGACGATCCCCGTTGAGCTGCATTCAAACCCGGCTGCTATATTGAATGCGCTCAACATGGAGGGGACCATCTGAAGCAGATTTATCGGGCACAGCTACGGGATCGGATGCAAAAGTCTGGCGAAACCTTACAGCAGCTAGCCCAAGACATTGAGCGACTGGCACTTTTGGCTTACCCAGCGTATGACCTAGAACATCGAGATGACGCAGCAACAGAAGCATTCTTCAGCGCATTAAAAGACCAGGAATTGCAACAAGCAATGCGTTTAGCTCAAAAGCAAACGGTTAAGGACGCATTGGTTTATAGTCTGAACTATGAGGCAGCGAAAAATGCGACTCGTACAACTGCCTGGCTCGATGAGGTAATGGCAAACGAGTGCAGGTGTGAGCGCGTGGAAAATGAGCAAGAGCGGCAGGTGAATGGGCGCCTAGATGCTGGGATTGCGGTGAGAAGGGGCACCTGCAAAGAGACTGCAAGAAGCGAAGAAAACGGAGGTATTGTCCAGGATGGTGGAGATCCAGACCGAGTCAGGAGCCTAGAATGGAAGCCCATCAAACTGGAACGGCCAACTTTGTCGGGCGGACGTTGGCTAAAAGGACCAACATCCCCAGCACCTCCATCGCCGTGTCAAGGCAACATCTTGGAGAAGCAGACATGCCTTCTGGGTAAAGTTGATGAAGAACATTGCACCATAACAAACGACACTGGTGCAACCCGAACGACTATCCGACCAGGCCTAGTGAGGCCCCAACTTCTTCATCAGGGCGGAGTTCATGGAAATGCTGACGCCCTATCCCGCCGTCCATGTCCAGCTAACTGCAAGCATTGCCGACGGATTGAAGAAAAGGAGCCGCCCGTTGATCTGCGATTGATGACGGCCGAATTTGATGAAGGTTGGTCCTCGGAGCAGATTCGAAATGCCCAGTTAGCCGATGAAGACATCGGACCATTGCTCGTATGGAAGGAGACGACTGGGCGGCCTCAGTGGAAGGACGTTTCAACGCATGGCGCAACCCTGAAAAGCTATTGGGCACAATGGAACTCTCTTCAGGTGGAGGGTGGCGTACTCAAGCGGAAATGGGAAACGGCGGATGGTAGCTCCTATATGATGCAAACTATACTACCCAAAAGCCGAATCTAAGATGTGGTTAAGGAAATGCATGAAGGATCCTCGGGAGGCCATCTTGGTGTTAACAAGACCTTAGCGAAATTGCGGGAAAGATTCTACTGGCTCCACGCTCGAGAAGACGTAGAGGACTGGTGTCACAGATGCACAATTTGCGCTTCCGTCAAAGATCCAAAGCGACGACTGAGAGGCCAAATGCAAACCTATAACGTGGGGGTACCGTTTGAAAGGATTGCTGTTGACATCACAGGACCCTTTCCTGAATCTGAATGGGGAAATCGATACACGCTGGTTGTAGCCGATTATTTCAGCAAGTGGCCCGAGGTCTACCCCATTCCCAACCAGGAAGCAACTACTGTAGCCGAACAGCTAGTGTTAGATTGGGTCAGTAGGTACGGCGTACCTTGCGAACTACATTCGGATCAAGGCCGAAACTTTGAGTCACTAGTTTTTGCGAAATGTGCGAGCTGCTAGGAATACGGAATACGAGGACAACACCGCTGCATCCCCAATCCGATGGAATGGTCGAACGTTTCAACGGCACTCTCAATAAACACCTGGCCAAGATGGTTGACGACAACATAAGGGACTGGGACCGACACATTCCACTATTTTTGATGGCGTACAGAGCTGCCGAACATGCATCGACGGGCCAAGCCCCAGCCAAAGTCATTTTTGGAAAGACTATTCGTCTGCCAGCTGATATAAAGTTCGGAACACCTCCCGAGAAACCTCAAACCATCTCGGAGTACGCAAGTGAGCTAAGGCAACGGTTGAACCAGATACATTGGACCGTGCGGAAACACCTCGAGTCGGCTACTGACCGCATGAAGACCAGGTATGATCTAAAGGGAAATTCTACTGGCTTCCAGCAAGCTGACTTGGTGTGGCTATATAACCCGCAGCGGCGAAAGGGTAGGTCTCCAAAGTTGCAACATAATTGGGAGGGGCTATACCGAGTTACAATGCGAATCAATGACGTCGTATACCGAATACAGGAGCATCGTAAGCCGAGAGTCAAAATGAAAATCGTGCATCTGGACCGTCTTGCCCCATATTACACCCAGGAAGAATTGACCACAAATGGCGACATATCTTTCCGGGGCGAAAAGAACTGAGGTGGGGGCAGTGTTACATGTACAAATAATTCTGCGAGCTACTGTCGCAATTGTTTTCACAACAATTAAGAACATCAACAAAACGAATTTACTCGAAACCATGAGAACCCAACAAGCATGATCAACATCTGAAAGTGAGTCACTGCTCCATTCATTACGCTGCTGAAATGTTCCCGCGAATTTGTCAATGTACGAGAACTGAGATGAATGATTAGAGACCCTATATAAAGGCGAGCTGAATGAATGGGGGGAATCATTCATCCGACTGCGATAAGAACTGCGATAGTGTGTGGGAACCGATATTGTTCGAGTAATAGAAAAGTGATTTTCGTGATTGTGAAGTAATTTCAGAAGACAATTGCGATAGAAATTTATGGACAAGTGAAAGTTAGATTCTAGTTAAAATCGTGAAATAGTAGAATAAGTGATTGTGCATTTGTAATTTAATTAAATAAACTCTTTTAATTTAATTTAAAAGACATTGCGTTTTCACTTTCCCGGAACATTAAAATTATTGGCCGCGAACCATAACACGCGACAATATATATATATATATATATATATATATATATATATATATATATATATATATATATATATATATATATATATATATATATATATATATATACACATATATATATATACATATATATATATATACATATATATATATATACATATATATATACATATATATATATATATATATATATATATATATATATATATATATATATCTACATATATCTACATATGTATATATATATATATATATATATATATATATATATATATATATATATATATAATTGAAAAGTCCCCGGTCTACCATAGTAAAACACATTCGAGGGCGATACAACGATTATAGCGATCTTCCACCTTTTTGATACCATTTTTGTAGTACCATTTGTCTTTCGCTTCAAAATAGGCCTCAGTTTCGGCGATTACTTCTTCATTGGCGCTAAATTTCTTTCCAGCCAGCATTCTTTTGAGGTCTGAGAATAGGAAGAAGTCACTGGGGGCCACATCTGGCGAATACTATGGATGCAAAAGCATGCAATTTTGCCATTGTTTTCATTGATTTGTGACACGGTGCATTGTCTTGATGAAACATCACTTTTTTTCTTCAAATGGGGCCTTTTTTAACGATTTCATCCTTCAAATGATCCAATAACGCTATACAATAATTGCTGTTGATGATCTGGCCTATTTGGAGGTAATCAATGAATATTATACCTTGCGCATCCCAGAATACCGATGCGATAACCTTGCCAGCTGACTGTTGGGTTTTTCCTCGCTTTGGATTCGGTTCATTGTGTGCAGTCCGATCAACTGACTGTCGATTGGACTCCGGAGTAAAATGATGGAGCCGTGTTACACCCATTGTCACATGTCGATGCAAAAATTCAGGTTTATTGCGCTTAAACGGCTTCAAACACTGCTCAGAATCATTAACACGGTGTTGCTTTTGATCGGTTGTGAGCTTGCGCGGCATCCATTTTGCACACAGCTTTCTCATGTACAAATATTCGTGAATGATATGATGTACACGTTCAGATGATATCTTCACAATGTCTGCTATCTCGATCAACTTCTCTTTATGGTCATTCAAAATTATTTTGTAAACTTTTTTGAAGTTTTCGTCGGTGACAGCCTCTATTGGGCGTCCGCTGCCTTCGCCGTCTTCGGTGCTCATTTCACCACGTTTAAACTTAGCATACCAATGAATGATGGTTGCTTTTCCTGGCGCAGACCCCGGAAACTCTTCATCAAGCCAAGATTTTGCTTCAACTGTATTTTTTCCCTTCAAAAAGCAATATTTTATCAGCACACGAAATTCTTTTTTTTTCCATCTTTTTTCAAATAACAAAAGTAGCTACACTCACAACGCAGTATCTCACAAACTAATGGTCACACTGCTGTCAAATTTTGACACGTATCGTTTGAAGGTTGGTACTAACTAAAAATTATATGGATTTAGTAATAGCACCGCCATCTGTGTATCAGACCGGGGACTTTTAAATTGGCCTAATATGCATATATATATATATATATATATATATATATATATATATATATATATATATATATATATATATATACTCGTATATATATATATATATACATATATATATATATATATATATATATATATATATATTGAATTTTCTCATATAAAAAATACATAGCCCAAATTAATCCTATCTCATACAATACAATTGGCACAATTTCACAGACTGTTATACAAAGCACTTGTCACACATTTACAGACTCTTACACAAAAAAGTTTGATTTGATTACAATAGGCCATGAATAGAAAAATTAAAAACAGAAAAGAAGGTAGGGAGAAAACTTTTCAGTTAGGAAACCAGCATCGTACAGAAGGGACGTGTCAAAGCCCCATTAGTTTGTTTCGTGTGCGTGCATGTTAGTTCGGCGGAATTCTGCAATAGCTTTAATCTGTGCTGCGTCTTGGTTCCGCAAAGTAATGTACCTCAGTGAAGTTTTGCTCACAAGTTACTTCTGATCAACAAGCGATTAATTGATAACAGATTGAACAAATCAAAAATAAATAAATTGTGGCTGTGTAAATGTGTGTATCGGGAGAGGGGCTCTAAATTCTGAATAGCTCTTGGTCTCGTTGGCATCAGTTCGGTCATATCTCAGCGCTTTTATTCGGTGAACGGGTTAATTGCGAAAGTTGATGTTTCTGACGTCTCGCAACTTCGCAAAAGTCCAAAACTTCCCAAGACCTGTCATTCAATGCTCGCTGGAGTTTGTCGCGCAGTACCCGTGTGTGGAATGCATTCGCGGCGATTGTAGTTTTTGTCAAAGTAAGTTTTTTTAAAGCTAAATTTCTTTAATTGAAAACATACTCAGAAATTAGCTAGAGATAGAAAGGAAATCATATTATGTCATGCAAAATAATGAATTTAATTAAAACAACACTAAATAAACTAATCCTAAATACCACTACAACTCCTTAAATTTATATAATATATATATATATATATATATATATATATATATATATATATATATATATAAACGTTCCCAAAGGTTTTCCGCATTCTCAAGCAATCGTAGGACTCAGATTGTGGAATCAAAAAAGAAGAATAAATCTTCAACTTCTGGATTTGATGGTATTTTCTGTAGTCAGGATTATTAAATTATCATTGAGATTTTAATAAGTTTTACAAGTTAATTTTCACATGATATGATTTCACAGTGAGTGAAATTTTCAGGAGGTGAGATCTGACTCACATCTCGTTCTAGATGTCACTCTGATGGTTGAAGATTGGTATTGATGATTCCCTTTTGGCCGGTGACGCGATTGAGTTTACCTCTCATACTAACGTAACTTCTCCTTCGTTTATATTTTTTATGAGCTTTATAATTTTTATCATTTAGAAACAATTCTAAATTGAAAACGTTTAAAAATTGCATTATACGAGTATTTGGTGACACTCTTTTTCTTATTCCACAATTTAGTACCATTGACCCTCCCCTGAGAGTAAGTTTTACGATAATTGTCACCAACTGGTACTGGTGGAGCTTGGCTTACAAGCATGAAGCTCTCTTCCGAAACTTTAACAACAGGTCACCCTACACCTTCTTCAAATATTAATTTAAACTTTGATATTCGAAACACTTTTCGTAGCTTCAATCTTTATTATCAAAATGTACGTGGCATGTGAACCAAGCTGGAAGCTATTAAAATTGCCTCTTCCATTTCCGGCGATGATTCCATTTGTTTAACAGAAACCTGGCTAACTCCTGATATCGTCAGCAGTAAAATTTTTCTACGATATGATGTCTACCGAACTGATAGAGATCGTTTGGTTTCAGGTAAATCTAACGGCGATGGTGTACTTATTGCTACCCATAAAGCCTTAGACAGCAAACTCTGCTCGGACTTCTCACCGTCACTTCCAGTCGAATGTATCAGTGTCTTAATCAATATCTCTCAAGCCGTGAATTTAGTATTGTTTTGCGTGTATATCCCTTGCAATGCTCCTTTCCGCGTTTAAAACCGTTTTTTCTCCAAATTATCTTCGTATTTCTGTAGCATTAGCCCTCTATACACAATTTTAATCTGTGGTGACTTTAACATGCCTTGCCTAAGGTGGGGCTCAAACTCTCATACCCTCTCATCCTTGAATGATCTCTATCCTGTTTTCTTCTTTTTTATCGCTTTGCTCCCTATCGCAATTAGATATGATCCCAAACGGTAACAATCAACTTCTCGATTTCATCCTTACTACCAACCCTGCCTCTATCTCCTCGATCACAAAATCCCTCTCCGATTATGTAAAACCTGATCCCCGTTATCCTCCGCTTGAGGTTCGTTTATCTTTTCTTGCACCTCAGTCCGAACGCACTCCTTTCTCCCCAAGATTTAATTCCCGCGAAGCGAACTATGCAGCCATTCAGCTTGAGCTGGATAATATTGACTGGAACTCAATGCTACAGAAGCTAGATGTCAATTCAGCGCTATCAACTTCCTTTGAGAATCTCAGTAGCATAATTACAAACCATGTACCTATCTGCCGTTCCCCTCGGAAAAAGAGCCCCAGCTGGTTTTCCACTGAAGCCTCAGACGCTCTTTATTTAAAGGACCAGGCGCGCAAAAAAACTTCATTATTCTAACTCTAACACTGACCTCACCAACTACCGACTGCTTCGTAAAGAAGCCAAAAAAGCGGTTAAGAACGCAATGCGATCTTATTATTATATGATTGAAACATCACTGCAATCTAATAGTCCTAAGCCCTTTTGGACATACATACATTCTCTGAAAACAACATCCCATAATCCTAATATCTTCTCATGGCGTAACTGCCAAGCTTCTGATGGGCAAGCTATCTGTGACCTTTTCGCTCAATTTTTCTCCTCCACATTTAAGGTTTTGAACCCCACTATACACTCATCATGTCCTTCTCCTTCCCCTATTATGCATTCTATCGCGACCTCTCCATCGAAAATTGAAAATTTACTAATTACTTTTGACATTAATGGTGGCCCGGGTCCTATTGGAATACCAAATCTGTTCGTTAAGTCATTATCTTCTTCATGATCTACCCCACTATCAATTATTTTCAATATCAGCCTTTCTTCCTCCTGCTTTCCTGACGTCTGGAAGCATGCTAACATCTTTCCGATCCATAAGTCCGGAGATCGTAGGGAAATCTCAAACTATATGTTTTCTATGGAACTTAGTTTGATTTCATCTGTATATCTTAACCATTTAGGACAGTTTCTATTTGTTGCTTTGTGTTTTTTTGAAGCACAAAGAAAACATTGCGTTGTTTTGCAAGCTCCTTGGCAATTCATTTTTGTGCATTTTATGCATCTGCTATCTTTTTATTTGCAGTTAAAAATTCTATGCCCCAATCTAAAACATTTGGTGGATTGTCTTGGTTTGTACACAAAGAGTTGTACTTTGATTGTTCCCCTTGTGAACACATGGCATCGGGTAGTATGATACCTGAAAAAGTTAATTCTTTCCTTTGGATTTGTTAAAATTCATATGGTCACTAGGCAACTGAAAATGTTCGTTAAGGTTTTTGGAGGTTAAGCTGTAGTAATAGAGCAGTTACCCTATCAAACTGCTCTAAAATTTTCCTATCTCCGTCACCTCTACAGCATGGTGATCAAGAAAATTGAAATTCTCATTAGAAAAATGGAAGACAGTTCGATTAAACGCATATTGCTATAGGCGGCGACAAGTAGACATTATTGATTATTCAGTTTAGAATTTTTTCTAAATATCTAATGTCTTCTTTTCAATATAATCCAGAACTAATAAACGCCTCGCACAACGATTTTGTTTCAAATCAACGTGATATCAACGAAAAACTGCGATATATTATTACGCATTATTCATTATTGTTTCTTTACATTGGAAATGAATTTAAATTTATCAATAAAACCGCATGATAATAATATTAGTTAAAAACACAATCAACTACCAAGAAGCAAAATCTGTTTATTCGTACACAATTGTCATTTTTATTCATTAGTTGTGCGCACCCGCACATATTAAAAAATATCATATGCAACCTACCTTGAGGCTTGCATCGAAAAGATAGGTGTGAAGTGTTGCGATGTTCCTCGACGCATTGAGTTGAATTGCAAACGTCAGTGAGTGTACATTAAAAGCCGGTGTAATAAGAAACTAATTCTTATCCTATCTCGAAGAAATAAAATTAAGTGAGAGTTGTACGCTAAATTTGTAATTGAGCTTCTAAGTGAGAAAAACGGCAGTGAATAATTGCGTATCTTGGTAAGTAAATGAGCGAAGAAATCGGCAGCACAAGCAGTTGATGGCTTCAACCACCATATTTCCGACTTGGAAGTCTGCTTCGCGGGTGGGTTTTGTTCTTTTGGAATTCATTTGCAAAAGCTCTTTCTGACTGGGTTTTGCATATCATTCTGAAGCCAGTGAATTTGTCACAAAGGAGTTTATTGAAGTATATAGATTTAATACTTCCCTAAACTGGTCACGTGCTACATTTATAGCGTAAAACTGCTACTACCATGTTTTTCAATAAACCGGTACTGAGATTTAACAAAATCAGATGTTTTCGTGTCATAAGCGAGAGTTTACCGCTCAACCGAAGGATGTTGTATATGCCGTGCTAAATCGAGTAGTTCTCGATTCACTGACTCAAAGAAATATGAGCTAGACTCGGTGAAGTGCTTTAATTTAGAGAAGCCACGCCACGAGGAAATTCGGTTAACATCTTTTTTCGCTCGCGTTGTAGAATGTGACATTCACATTTGTGGAACCACTATGGTGAACGGGTGTTTCGCGAAGCGGTTTCTATTTTTCCCGCTACCAACTTTGATTTAAAGAAAGAAAGCATTTGCATACTCATACTGTGCCGACAGAATCTCGTGGCTAATTTACGGTTAATAACAATTTAACGCGTTAAATGAAGCAATAAAGGCGGCGTCAAGCTGTTCATATCTTTGCAAGTTAGTTTTCTTTCAAGCCGATTCCGCGATTGACGGCACGTCCCAACTTTTCTCTCATCTCCGTTCGAAGAAAAGCATCATATCTGATTCCTGAAGAGGAAAAGATCCAATTGTAATAAGAAAATTCTTGGATTCGAATGTGTTTGGTTTTAATTACGAGGAAATGCGCGATTGAAACTTTATCTGAGTTTTACGTTTCCGAGTGCGCGAAGCTTGTAAAAGCGCTAATTTTTGCTTGTGGGTGTGTGTAACAACTGGTTTATTGGAAAACGAAAATGGTTTGAGTAGTTTGTATTTTGTGGAATATTTGGTGAAGGAAATTCCTTTTATTTGTGATACAAGAATGTTCGGAAAGCGTCTTGGGAAGAAAACGAAACCAACCCCAAAAAGCAGCGACATAGCGAGAGGACAATGGTCGTGGAGTTCTCTGGCTCATGGGGCAAAAGTAAGATTGAGGCCGTTTTTCATCTCCGTTCCAACCTAATTTCTTAACATATATTGCAGTCTCGGGAGAAGAGGAGGCTTTTACATCACTCGGCCGCAGACAAATTGAGTGTTCCTATTGTGGAAGATGTCGCTGTCACAAGGTGTGCGCTGTTTGTTAAATCATTCGGCACTAGCAACCGGAAAATCATCGTCCATACGGAATGTTGGAGTCGCAGCGGACTGCTAATAGGAGTTTTCACCTCGTTGACGTGCGAACGCTCCACCGGAATTGTACACCAGTAATCAGTGCATTATAAGTATCAGGAAAGCTACTAGCTTTTGCATGCATGTCTCTATAAGTGCTCCTAAGATTTTATTTCGTATTCATGATTGGATTATTCTCCGCTTACTGAGCACCGCTGATACCTTTGCGAACTATTTGACCTCATGACAAAGAACAGTCAAACGGGCTTTCATTTGTTTTGCGATTTGTAGAAGTCAGTCGATTTTGACTTTCCGTAGCAATTTGAAGTGAATTGAGGACCTCTGACGAATTTGCGCGAGCGGTTTTGCTTTTGCTCCACACAAATTGCAAGTCAGAGAATTTTCACCACAAGAAACGTGTTCCGAGTTTAGTTCCGCGGAAGTTTTTCGGCAGCAATTATTTCAATCCATATATCACCAGTGTCGGACCTCCTGTTTAGTGCTCGAGTCCGCGGGCGTGACTTAATCGAAGTTTTGTGAATTTAATGGCGGAAAATATTTTCCCACGTATCCACAGAAATTGCATTGAACGTGGTTAAAGCACTTAAAGAATATCGTAATTTGCACGGATCGTTGCCATCTCGTATTCTTCTCTATAGAGATGGTGTTGGTGAAGGTCAATTCCATCAAGTAGCCAAGATTGAAAGTGAGACAATCCGGAAACGTCTCACGGAAATTTATACCCAAGCTGGAGTTGCGGAAGGCCCCAAATTTGCTTTTGTAATCGTTTCCAAGCGTATTAATACTCGAGATTTCCTGAATCAAAATAATCCGCCTCCGGGGACATTTGTTGATGATATTATCACTCTATCGGAGAGATATGATTTCTTCTTAGTATCTCAATCAGTTCGCCAAGAAACTGTAACTCCAACTCACTATAGCATTGTGAATGATAATATTGCGCCGGATCCCGATAAGATGCAGATTCTCACTTATAAGATGACACATTTGTATTATAATTTGCCAATACGCTCACAAACTCGCATTTTTGGTAGCGCAGAGTATTTACCAATCTCCATCAAATTTGTTGGAGAAGAATTTGTACCCCTTGTAGGAAGGAAAGAAAAGGTTAAATTTTTTTTGTACTTGAGTTTATTGAAATAATTAAATTCTCGTTACATTTTTGAATATATTCCTAGTTTTTAGGCTTGATTATATAATCCTTGTCAAACGGTTAATCATATACTAGTTATGGGATGCGTTGATTTTTTTTGGTTTTATAAGCTTTTAATCGAAAACCATGCATGGTATTCTGTGGTCGAAACGTGGTAGATAATTGGTATTAATTTGTGTTAGTTTGACGAAGGTTTCAATTTTTCTATGAGGGAAAATTTTTTTTTGTCGAAGAGAACATTTCTATATTTCAAGTGAGAAATAAAAAAAACAAACTCCCATTTTGTACTACATGTTATATTATGTATTTAAGTTATTAATCGAAATAACTTATTATTGTCTTTTTCCTATTTGTACTAATTTATTTATTTAAAACAAGAAAATACGTAACTATAAATTTATATCAAATCAACACAAAAGTGCCTTAAGAACGTCATCGTAGAATTTAGGGGATAGCCAAATATCGATAAAAAAATTTTGAATTAAATGGACATCTCGGTCTTTCCATTCCGTTGGATCTGACCGGGTATAGGGCCCGGTAGGGTGGCAGGCTCTCACCACCAAACATGAGCCAGCCGTCGGGCATATACTAACCTCCTTTTTGTTTCAGGTACTATCGCGGGTTGAGTGGCCCGTGCAAGGTGCCTTTTTATGGCATAGCGTTATGTGATCAAATTGCATAACTCTGTGACATAAATTGGTCAACGGGGTACTTCTTCTCTGATGGGAAGGCTCATGCAAGTTATGTTGTATGAGTTTTCCACACAGAAGAGAAATACCTGGCCACTGCAACATTTATGGATTTTGATTCGGTTGGGTGGGTTCCAGGGGGCACCATCACCACCCGGTTGTCCCTCTCTTATTTGTGGGCCATGAGCCTCGTCGGGTAACGACGAAGTTACCCTAAGTCCACCCATTTTTACTTGTTCCACTTGTTCTCTGAACAAGTCATTTCCCCTCTTTGTGGTTGCCTATAATTTTTGTGACTTCGGTCGCCTTTCTTTTAGAGACCCCAGAAATTCGTGAATGCGAAATTCTTTTGTAGTGGGTCCTTGTGCTGGGGGAACGAACCCGCCCCACGACACCGCAATGCTAGCCTGCCAGCGCATTCACGCGTCCCCAGACAAGGGCATTCTCGGCGGATATTTACATCCTCCTCTGCCAAGGCAGCAGACTATCGCTGCAGTCCTTTTACGGACATTTGAACTAACCTTTTCACTTGACAAAGCTTCACATTACTTCACATACTTTAACTGCTTCCACCACCTTCAAGGTTTGGGAGAGAAATGGAAGAGGAGTTCGCAAAGCCTTACTACAGCTTAACCAGCGATGTACCAGAAAGCTCTACTACCACAGACATGACCACATGTAGGCTGACTTTGCTTGCTAGTTTATATGAAGTCATTTGGAGACGTCAAAAATTCGAGTTTTTGTCCCGTTCGAGACGGATTGCAATAGTGAAATCCAAATGGCCCGCGGATGTTTTATTTATGTTCAAAGTTAAAAGAATGGGAATTTGTTTACTTCATCAAGCTAGCTGTCAATGGAAGGATTTAAACGTGTGTTTCATTTGTTTGTCATTCCTATCCCAGACTAGAGGTCACATCCCTACATAGACCACTGAGGATTTTTTGAGGTGTTTTTACCCCCATTTTTCTTTGTTTAAGCAAGTAGAGTGAGCTCTAAAGAGCTAAATCCGAGGACATCGGTGTTTTAGAATAGCATCAGTACTGCCACCAAGCACGAAGAGATACAGGTGAGTATCCTCTTTCATTTTGTGAATTTGGTGTAGCTGGTAAGTGACCATTGTTGGTGGAAAAACAAAAAGAACACATGTCACATGAGATTTTTCATGATCAATAAGGATTCAAAATGCAACGTATCAAATGTTAAGCAAAACGGACTCAGGCTCAAAGTTTTCTTTGAAATACCCAAAGAAGGCAATGATGCGATAGATAACACAGAAAAAAACATAGATGCGTTCATTGCGGGCAGCTTCACCTGCAGGTATGGTTTAATTCGAGATGTCGAATTGGACTTTGACCTGAAGGAGTTAATCAAATTGCCAGACCCTGCAACAAGATGAGGCTATTTCTAGAAAACATTAAACTAATCAACGCCACAAGACTGAACAGGAGAGATCCTGAAAAGACCGACAGCTTTATTCTGACCAAATCAGTTATGATAACGGTCAAAGGCAACACCCTCCCGGATTTTCTAAAAATTGCACACTTTAATGCCGAAGTTGAATACTTTAAATCTCGACCCAAACAATGCAGAAACTGTGGCAGGTTAGGACGTGCCACTCCCATCTGCAAGGATAAGACACCGAGATGCCTTAAATGCAGCTCAACTGAATGCAAGGGATCTTGAAAGGACATAAAATGTCTACTATGCAATAGTAAAGAACATATAGCTACCGAACAATCATGCCCCAAATGGGTAAAGTATAAACATGAGGTAGAAATTAGCTCCATTCTAAACGTATCGACCAGAGAAGCTCGGGGGTCAAATGAAGGGCTTGACTTCGAAGATATAGCTCAAATGGATTTTCTTCAACTGAACAAAGACAAGTTCACTACTAAAAGGAACCCGATCGGTGATTTCCGGAAACTAAATAAATCGTGTTCCCTACTGTGGAAAACTATTAACTACCCAGCAAGCCTTTAACCAACAATCCGCTCAAGGCATCAGAGTAGGCTCACGCCAGCTGGCCAAAAGTAGGCTGACTACTACAAACGCAAATTTCTACTGGAAGGCTTGTTATACTTACGTTGGTATGGCTCGAGTGGAAAGTCGTACTTTACGTAAAAACTACTAGTTTATGAATTTGTTATCGTGAGATTGCAATGTTTTGTTTTAATTATTTCATATTTTATCGCAAATCCAGTGCCTTATGTCAGAAACGGTACGAAATTGAGTCATTTTTAGGGACTATAATTTATCGCAACTTTTTATCACTTTAGAATCCGGAATGATATTAATATAGGAATGGAATGGTGCTGAGTTCTCGGAATAAAATAAAGTTGAAAAGTGTCCAAGTTTGCGAAGACCATTTCAAAGATGACAATATTTATACGTACGTTCGTTTATTAGATGATGCAAAGCCACAGCATTCGTTTGCAATATGCTACAGTTGTAATAAAAATATAATATTTTTTACATAATTATTATGCGCACACAATTCAAGTATGTTATATTTTTAGACTCGATGCAGAGTTGAAGATATTCACACATCTACGTGTACTTTTGAACATATAAGTATGTTTCATACTTGATTAAAATGTCAATTTCATATTATTTTTAGCAACCAACTGTAAGTGGGACAAATTTTCTTCAAATTCAGAATTTAATTCAGCACGTGTAAGTTTACGTGTATCTATCGTTTTTGCTGCTAAGCATCTAATTTTAGTGCAATTATCAAACAATTTCTTCAATTTCGGCGAATAAGTGAATTATCCTGGATAATGTGTCATGAAGTTACCCGAACTATACATTTAGCACCCTCAATTTCAGGACTCATGGATTGGAAACCGCAACCATCAGTCATCCAAATATTGGGCTCTAAACCAAAATTGGAGAACGTATGAATTTCTTATATTAAATTTTAATACCCTCTAATTTTCTACATAATGTCATCATTCTCAATTTTTTCGATATGAACTAACGTTGATTCATGCCCTTTAGCTGCAGCGATGTCTATGGGAGGCCTGGGAAATGTAGCTTTAATATTGCTGCATGTCCAAAGAATTCTGCGAGCTACCGTCGCAATTGTTGTCGCAACTATTAATAACATCATGATCAATAATCGAATGTACTCGAAAGCACGAGAATCGACCAAGTAGATCCATGATTAATACCTGAAAGTGACGTCACTGCGGGTATTCCAATTGCTCGAATATTCCAGGCAGTTCTCATCAGAATATTTGCCAATATACGAGAAATGGATTGAATGACTAGAGGCCCTATATAAAGCCGAGCTGAATGAATGGGAGATATAGTAAAACCACGATAGTAAAAACTGAGATAGTGTAGAGCGCAAGTTGAAGGCGACATTGATTGATAGTGAAGTAAAGGTTTTTCGTGATATGTTTGAAGACATTGGAAACATAAATTGATAGGACAAGTGAAAAGCAAACTAAAGTGTGATTTTTAAAAAAGTGAAGTTAATTATTGGGCATTCTTAGTGAAAAAACTCTTTTAACTTAATTTAAAAGACAGTGCGTTTTCACTTTCCCAGAACATCAAAATTATCGGCCAGGACCCGGAAGACGTGACAGTGATATCAGAAGTGAGAAAGAAAAGTTCGAAAGTGAAATTTTTCAAACATTTTTAAAATGCACAATAGTGAAATTTACTGTGGAAACTGATGGAAAAAAAGGCCTAAATAATAAAAACGCCACAGAAAAAGGCGAAGAAGGTGGAGAAGCAGAAACACCAAAATCAAAGGAAACGGAAAATGCGCTGAAGCAAATGTTGATGTTGATGCATCAAAAGCAGCGACAACAGTCATCCAGTTTAACTGCGAAGCTAAATGAACAATCAGCGAAGCTAAATGAACAATCATCAAAGCTAGACCAGAAGCTGGACCAACAAGCAAATGAAATCGAGGCAGCAATCGCACAGAAGCTGGAGGAGCAATCAACGATGTTAGACAAACAAGCATTCGAAATCAAGGCAGACATCATACAGAAGCTGAAGAAACAGTCAACTGATTTGAAGGCAGATTTGCAAATACAGTCAACTGAAATAAAGCGGAGCTCGGTAGTCTGACCAACCAAATTAAATGCGTCGAGGAAAAGCTTTACCAGGTCGACGAAAAGGTTTACCCAGCTCGAGGAGAAGGCTAGCCAGGTCGAGGAAAGAATCAACCATGAAATCGACAAAATGAAAAAGAAACTGGAAGTAGCGAAGGCAGTCGTAACCACCTCACCAGCCCCGCTTACAACCGCAGCGCAAAGCACATCCAGAAATGTGAAAGCACCAATATTCGACGGGCAAACGATCTGGAGTATTTACAAAACCCAGCTTGAAGCCGCCACTAGGACAAATCACTGGAATGAGGAGGAACGAGCAACTGCATTAATTCTTGCTCTAAGAGGCCTAGCTGCCGGGCTTTTGCAGACTATTCCATTTAAGTTGCACTCAAACTCGACTGCTATAATGAATGCGCCAGATATGCGTTATAGTAACGATCATCTAAAGCAGGCTTATCGGTCATTGCTACAGTATCGGATGCCGAAGTCTGATGAAACCCTACAGCAGCTAGCCCAAGACATTGAGCGCCGGGCATTTTTGGCTTACCAAGCTTACGATCCAGAACATCGAGAGGATGCAGCCACAGAAACATTCATCAGCGCATTAAAGGACCAGAAATTGGAACACGCCATGCGTTTAGCTCAAAAGCAAATGGTTAAGGACGCATTAGCTTATAGTCTGACTTTTAAGGCAGCGAAAAATGTGACTCGTACCACTGCTCAGGTTCGTGAGGTAGTGACAGACGAGTGCAGGTGTGAGTGCGTGGAAATTGAGTGAGCGCCGCAGGGAAATGGTGCGCCTAGATGCTGGAATTGCGATGAGAAGGGGCACCTGCAAAGAGACTGCAGGAAGCGAAGAAAACCGAGCTATTGTCCAGGGTGTGTAGCTAGGAGGAGATCCAGACCGAGTCAGGGACCCAGAATGGAAGCCCTCAAACTGAAAGGGCCTTCGTGGAGCAGAGGTTGGCTAGGAGGATCGACGTCCCCAGCACCACCATCACCGTGTCAAGACTACATCGTGAAGAAGCAGACTTATGCCTTCCGACTAAAGTTGACGGAGAACATTGCACCATAAATATCGACACTGTTGCAACGGGACTGATTATCCGACCAAGCCTAGTTAGACAACAACTACTTCACAAGGGCAGGATTTTCTCACTACGGACAGTCACGAGAGAAACTGTACTTGTCCATGTAGAGGTCAACCTCCAGATACAATTGGGATACCTTGGGTTACGACATAATTCTTTGGTTGCGAACATTACGGATGACTTATTCTCGGAATGAATTTTCTGTGACCACTTGGAATCACGTTGGATTTGGGCAAACGAGTATTGAAATGGCGAAATGTCAAAGTATTGATGGAGGACCCAAGCGTTCAAATTCGCAAGATGATTGTGGTAGTATGTGCTGACAGTGATGTACCGAAATCTTTCGAGAGCATTGTATGGGCCAAGCTTGATGGTGATTCTGGAAACAGCCGATTTTATCTGATAGAGCCAACGAAGACGTCCGCATTGCACAGTTTGATTGTAGAACGAAGATTTTTAAGGTCTTTAAGGAACGGATACGTGCCGGTTAGAGTCCTTAACACCGCAGACTCAACCACAAGCATCAAAGTGGGAGAAGTCATCGGCAGCTGCCAGCCTGTTTCCACCATCACTTCTTTGGAAGCTACTCACTACCATCATTGGAAAAGGAGGCAAGACGCAGACAAAGCCCGGGAACTCACGTCTGCAATATTGAAGCAATCTAGATCGCCAGTCCAGCTATTCGAGCAAGCCTCTGATCTGGTCACCAAGTACAGTGACATCTTCTCAACAACCCCGGATGACCAAGGCCAAACGAGTATGGTAGCTCACGTCATACATACACGAGATCGAAGCTGATTCGAAAAGCACCGAGACGTCTATCTATAGCCAAACAAGGAGAAGTGAGCGCACTGATCTCGGACATGGAGAAACAATGATCATCGAGCCTTTTGTCAGTCCATGGGCCGCGCCAGTAGTTCTAGTAAAGAAAAAGGATGGTAGCACCCGTTGTTGTGTCGATTTAAGGAAGCTTAACGACGTCACTAAGAAAGATAGTTACCCGCTTCCACGTATCGACGACTTCATGGACACTTTAGGCGACGCAAAATGGTTTTCTACACTCGATCTTAAGAGTGGCTACTGGCAGGTAGAAATCAACAAGAAGGACCGAGAGAAGACCACATTTTCAGTTGGGACCGGATTCTGGCAATTCGTGGAGATGCCATTTGGGCTTTGCAATGCTCCAGCCACCTTCAAACGCCTGATGGAATACGTGCTACGTGGTCTAACCTGGAAGACCTGCTTGGTGTACCTAGATGACATCATTGTTATCGGGAGAACGTTCGAAGAGCATGTGCGGAACTTAGAAGAGGTTTTCTCCCGATTGCGACCAGCAAATCTGAAACACAGTCCAGACAAGTGTACCCTTTTCACAGCTGATATAAAATACCTGGGACACGTCGTATCAGCCTAAGAAGTCAAAACAGACCCCGAGAAAATTGAAGCCGTGCAAGGCCAGCCAACACCAAGCAACAAGCGCCAACTACGAAGTTGTCTGGGTCTGGCGACTTACTATCGAAGATTCGTCAAAGACTTTGCCAAAATAGCTAAGTGTTTCCATCAACTGACTGAGAAAAATCGTCCGTATATGCAGAATGAACAATGCCAGGCAGCCTTTGAGACCCTGAAGCAGAAGCTGTGTGAATCGCCCGTGGTGGCACACCCGAAACCCGGAAAAAAGTTTGTAGTTGACACCGATGCGAGCAACGGCAGGATTGGAGCTGAACTCTACCAGCAGATCGATGGCGAAGAAAGAGTCCTCTCGTATTACAGGTGAGTTTTCTCAAAAAGTGAGATGAACTACTGCGTGACCAGGAAGGAGCTATTGGCTATAATAGAGGCCATCAAGCAGTTCCACTTATATGGCCAGATATCGTTGAGATGACTGCTCAACTTCAAAAACCCCGAGGGACAGTTTGCGAAATGGATCGAAGGATTGCAGTCATACGACTACGAAATTGTTCATCGGAAGGGCGGAGTTCATGGGAATGCTGACGCCCTATCTTGTCGTCTATGTCCAGCTAACTGCAAGCATTGCCGGCGGATTGAGGAAAAGGAGCCGCTCGTTGATCTGCGATTGATAACGGCCGAATTCGATGCAGGTTGGTCATCGGAGGAGATTCAAAATGCCCAGCTAGCCGATGAAAACATAGGACCATTACTCGTATGGAAGAAGACAACTGGACGACCTGAATGGAAGGAAATTTCGATGCATAGTGCCACCCTGAAATGTACTCAAGTGGAAATGGAAAACGGTGGACGGCAGCTCCTATAGGATACATATTATACTTCCCAGAAGCCGAATCCACGATTTGGTTAAGGAAATGCACGAGGGATCCTCGAGAGGCCACCTTGGTGTTAACAAAACCTTAGCGAAATTGCGGGAAAGGTTTTACTGGCTTCACGCTCGCGAAGAGGTAGAGGAGAGGTGCTGTAGATGCACAATTTGTGCTTCCGTCAAAGGTCTAAAGCGACGACATAGACGCTCGACGACTGAGACGACAAATGCAAACCTATAACTTGCGGCTACCGTTTGAAAGGATTGCTGTTCACATCGCAGGACTATTTCCTGAATCCGAATGAGGAAATATATACACGCTGGTTGTGGCCGATTATTTCAGTAAGTGGCCCGAGGTCTACCCCATTCCCAACCAGAAGGCAACTACTATAGCCGAACAGCTAGTGTCAAATCAGGTCAGTAGGTAAGGCGTAACTTTGAGTCTTACTTTTTGGAGAAATGTGCGAGCTGCTGGGAATACGGAAAACGAGGACAGCACCACTGCATCCCCAATCCGGTGGAATGGGTGGACGAGTCAACGGAACACTCAATAAATACCTGGCCAAGATGGTTGACGAGAACCTAAGGGACTGGGACCGGCACATACCATTATGCTTGATGACGTATAGAGCTGCCGAACATGCATCGACGGGTCAAGCCCCAGCCAAAGTCAATTTTGAAAAGGCCGGCTGCCGGCTGATATAAAGTTCGGAACACCCCCTGAGAAACCCCAAACGATCTCGGAGTACGCAAGAGAGCTAAGGCAACGGTTGAACCAGATACATACGAGAGTGTGAAAATACCTCGAATCGGCTACTGACCACATCTAGACCAGATATGATCTCAAGGCAAATTCTACTGGCTCCCAGCAAGATGACTTCGTGTGGCTATATAACCCACAACGGCGGTCTCCGAACTTGCAGCATAATTGGGAGGGACCATACCGAGTTACAAAGCAGATCAACGACGTCGTATACCACATACAGGAACACCGTAAGCCGAGAGCCAAACTGGAAATCGTGCAGCTGGACCATCTTGCGCCATATAACATCCAGGGAGACTTAACTACAACTGGCGACACATCTTTTTGGGGCGAAAAGAGCTGAGGTGGGGTCAGTGTTACATGTCCAAACAATTCTGCGAGCTACCATCGCAATTGTTGTCGCAACTATTAATAACATCATGATCAATAATCGAATGTACTCGAAAGCACAAGAATCGACCAAGTAGATCCATGATCAATATCTGATAGTGACGTCACAGCGGGGATATTCTGCTCGAATATCCCAGGCAGTTCTCGTCAGAACATTCGCCAATATACGAGAAATGGATTGAATGACTAGAGGCCCTATATAAGGCCGAGCTGAATGAATGGGAGATATAGTAAAACCACGATAGTAAAAACTGAGATAGTGTAGAGCGCGAGTTGCAGACGATATTGATTGATTGACTTGAAGTAAAAGTTTTTCGTGATATATTTGAAGACATTGGAAACATAAATTGAAAGGACAAGTGAAAAGCAAACTAAAGTGTGATTTTTAAAATACTGAAGTTAATTATTGTGCATTCTTAGTAAATAAACTCTTTTAACTTAATTTAAAAGACAGTGCGTTCTCACTTACAAGGAACATTAAAATTATTGCCCACCAACCGAAACACGCGACAATATATTGTGTATATGTAACATCAATGAAGACATTTTTTATCAGGCTTCAAGTGGAAATCAACAGGAGATAGTTTATATGGCTTGCAGTAGTAATGTAAGGCTAGATTCAGGGAATGCACATGATAGCTAAAATAATGTTTTCCGTATATCATATTTCGTATTAATATAGATAGAAATACCGCCCATGTAGCCATTAATGAATCTTTAAATTTTGTGGTTTTACGGCTAGATTCCGGAAGGGTAGGTGTGTATTACATATGATTTTGATAACTATAAAATGCATGCTTTTGTTTTAGGATTTGTTCAAATTGGACTTGGCGACAGACCAAATGGAAGCATTGGCTGAATTTAATACGAAAAATGTAAGATTTGAGTTTCAATTTTAAGTTCAATTAAAGGTTGTACTAAAATTTATTGAAAATCAAGTATCAATATTGATTTCAGGATGTGTGCAGTGAATACCGTTCACGCAGTCACTGAGGACTCATCAACTTTGTGTTGTAATACTTTTCAAATCTCATTCGATCGAGAGAGAGAGAGAAAGAGATTTCCCTCAGGAAGTCTCAACCGACCTCTCATCGGTTCTAGACGTGAAGTCTTGGAACGTGACAACGGACTGTATCTATCAGGTCGACAAGGTTGGACACTCTTGGTCTACGCTGAGGTGGCTGCTGGCAGGCTTGCTAGTTCCGAGAGGAGTTTCGGTCGCAGGTCTTTCGCGAGCAGGCTAAGTCCGAAATACAAAAAATCAGCCACTGGTTCAAATGCCCGATTTAAAACGCATCGAGCTACTTCCACCGATTCTACTTTAAATTACATCACTTCCGTTCCGAGGAAACGGGCGAAACAAAAAACAGCTGAACAGAAAATACGCGTTCCCGAATATTTCCGACGTGGTGCCCGAAATAACCTACTCGACTTCAAACCGAAAAAACGTACCGATCGCACCACGAAACCGACCACTCTCGGATTGCTAAAACCCTACTCTCTCGGCGGCATACTCACCTTTCGCCTGCATTAAGCTACTAAAAGGTAACGGGTTTGCTGGAAAGGAAAGACGTTATTAAGTTAGCAGTTCATTTGAAACTTATTATTATCATCGATCATTCTCATTCGTTTACAATTCATTTTCAGCTTTATTAATTATTTTTGGACGATGATCTTTTAGCAAAATAATGTTTAATCGTCTTAAGTTGAGTATGCTTGTCTGTAAATATTTTCAAATTATATTCGACTGAAACAACGATTTTTATGTCAATTTATAATTCATATGATGTAAATTACAACTTAAATAAATTTGCTATTCAATCTGAACTTACGTATTCTGGAAATTTGATTGCAAAGTGTAACTTAGCTTATTTCTGTTGTCTATTATTACCGTGCATTTTTAACTATTGAAAGGATACTGATCAGTCCCTTTTAATGTTTCTTAGTTTTAAAATCATTGTATTTGATGTTTTATCATTCTATGATACCACGTTTATCATGATCTACAGAGTTATCCATTTCGTGGTAGGAAAGTATAACCCTGCCATTTGACATCTGTCAGAATTAAATTTCATCCAAAGCATGTTTTTTTTTAGTTGAAGGTTTGCCATTAGAAATATGGATTGTTTAACAGTCGAAGAACGCGTTATAATTATTAAATTTTATTAAAAAAATTGTGATTCTGCTGTATCAACATTTAGGGCTTTACAAGCCGATTACGGTCGACATAATCGACCTACACAGCAAATAATTTCGAACACAGTGAGGCGATTGGAAGAGACTGGATCGGTTATTAATATTGCAAGGCCTGTGCATCATCGCAACATTCGTTCTGCTGAAAATATCGCTGTCGTTGCTCAAAGTGTGGAGGAAGACCCGAATTTTTCGATTCCTCGACGTGCTCAACATTTGGGCTTGTCTTACGGCTCATTGTGGCGGATTTTGCATTTGGATTTGCATCTCCATCCGTACAAAATCCAACTCACTCAAGAACATAAGCCTCAAGACCATACACGGCGCAGAATGTATGCGAATTGGGTGATTGAACAACAAGCCATTGATAACGATTGTTCGAACAAAATTTTCTTTAGTGATGATGCTCATTTTTCACTCAGTGGTTACGTAAATAAACAGAATTGCCGCATATGGGGCTCTCAATATTCTCAGGTGATCGCAGAAAGGCCTTTGCATCCGGAAAAACTGACCGTTTGGTGTGCATTATGGTCTGGTGGTGTTATTGGCCCGATTTTTTGAAAACGATCAAGGAAGAGCCATTACAGTCAGTTCTGCCCGCTATGGACGGATGTTAACCGATTATTTTTGGAGAGAAATCGAAGATTATGATCTGGAGAACATGTGGTTCCAACAGGACCGAGCCACAAGCCACACAACACAGGCTAATCGAGCACTTTTGCAAGAGAAATTTCCAGGACGCGTAATTTCGAGATTGAGTGATGTCAATTGGCCCGCAAGATCCTGCGACCTAACACCTTTGGATTTCTTTTTATGGGGCTATGCGAAAGACCGTGTTTACGCGAATAATCCTCAAAATCTTGAGCAATTGAAAACCAATATTCGTGAAGTTATGGCCGAAATATTGCCGGAAATGTGCCGAAAAGTCATTGAAAATCACCTCAAAAGGAGGCCTGTAAGAGGTCCCGTGGAGGACATTTGAATGATGTTGTGTTTCACGTATGATGTCAAGGTTCAATCTTTTTATAAGTTTCCATCTGAATATTTTATGTGTTTTCTTTAGCTTTACCTTCCCAAGCGTAAAATGGATCACTTATGAGAAGAAAAAATTAATAAATCTGCTTTCAAGCGGCAAGATTATTGGAAAACCTATTGAATATATCGATATAAAAACAACACGATATTATACAAGTGGCGAAAAAACTAAATATATAATTTATTCTATTTAAGCGCTGCAAATTATAAATGGTTTGTTGATCCGATCTAGGTGGTGCGATTTCGGTAGTAACACCTAGGAAAGGGTTGCGTTTATCTGTTATTTCACTGCTTCATCAAAATTATTAATTTCGTTGCTTGATGTCTTTTCCTAACGATCGAAAAATTCAAATGCATACATCAATACTTAGTGCTCGCACTAAGCTGAGAAGTCTCCACTGTGGTGTGAAAGTGCAGCAGGATGCTAGATTGGCTTAGAGTCAATGGGTACAGTGCTCAACGCCAATGCTTGTTGGTCATGTGTTCGTGTTATAAAATTCCCCGTCGTTTGGTTACGATGCCAGAAGCAACCAAATAACTTTTGAGGATCGGAACAAATGGAGAGGCTATGCTCATATAAGCTCCATAGAAAATGATACGACCACCTTCTGAGCATGATTGTCATTTCATTTCCAATAATTTCCACAATTTCTCCTCTCGAGAGCCAGATTGTCAATTTGACGACTAAACATGGACGCGAAATTTACCTGGCGCGTGAGATACGATTCGGAATTTAGTCGTTTTTTCGGTTCGAGAACGTGTCCGGAGGTACATATTGACTGTAGTGAAAGCAATATTACACCTGGTTTAGGGATAACAACATTTTAAGGAGTGACATTGTAAATCGGAGCGAGGAACTCAATTAAAAGTGTAATGTGCGTTATTGCTAGAAAACGATGGGTTATCGATACGACAGTGTTTTCTATCCTAAGTGGCCATAATGCTTAATTTGTATTCAATGCTATTTTCTTGTTCTGTGAAGTGTTATTTGCAATAAAACCATATTTACGAGTGCATAAGCGTTTGTTTACTTTCTTGTGACAACCCATTGGGCTCCCCTTAACTAGCTTTAGAATCACGGTCGCAGGGGTAGGTGCAAAAAGACACGTAGTTAGGCAGGCGGTCGCAGGGGTAGTTGCGACAACGTGTACACATGGATGTCCACTCCGGTTTTATCTTGTTCCTCAAAGCAAATAACACAAAATTGTTGGAGTCTTCGCAGTCCGAAATGTTTTCCTTTTTCGTCCTCCATGCGCGGCATTTTTTCCTTGCAAAAACCCCTAGCTAGTGTCAATGCTTGCCAACTATGTCTAAACTTTACTTTCAGAATGGCCAGAACTCTTAAAATTTCTTCCGTGTCAATGTCTTCTTTGCCTTCACTACACGAAAAATGGTTACGAACAATATCGCTTCCCACACACTATCGCAGTTCTTATCGCGGTCGAATGAATGATTCCCCCCATTCATTTAGCTCGCCTTTATATAGGGTCTCAAATCATTCAACTCAGTTCTCGTACATTGATGAATTAGCGGGAACATTCCAGCAGCGTAATGAATGGAGCAGTGACTCACTTTCAGATGTTGATCATGCTTGTTGGGTTCTCGTGGTTTCGAGTAAATTCGTTTTGTTGATGTTCTTAATTGTTGTGAAAACAATCGCGACAGTAGCTCGTAGAATTATTTGTACATGTAACACTGCCCCCATCTCAGTTCTTTTCACACCGAAAAGATGTGTCGCCATTTGTAGGCAATTCTCCCTGGGCGTAATATGGGGCAAGACGGTCCAGATGCACGATTTTCATTTTGGCTCTCGGCTTACGGTGTTCCTGTATGCGATATACGACGTCATTGATTCACTTTGTAACCCGGTATGGTCCCTCCCAATTATGTTGCAACTTTGGAGACCTACCCTTCCGCCGTTGTGGGTTATACAGCCACATTAAGTCAGCTTGCTGGAAGCCAGTAGAATTTGCCTTTAGATCATACCTGGTCTTCATGCGGTCAGTAGCCGATTCGAGGTGTTTTCGCACTGTCCGATGTATCTGGTTCAACCGTTGCCTTAGATCACTTGCGTACTCCGAGATCGTTTGGGGTTTCTCAGGGGGTGTTCCAAACTTTATATCGGCTGGCAGACGAATAGTCTTTCCAAAAATGGCTTTGGCTGTGGCTTGGCCCGTCGATGCATGTTCGGCAGCTCTGTACGCCATCAAAAATAGTGGAATGTGTCGGTCCCAGTCCCTTTGGTTCTCGTCAACCATCTTGGCCAGATGTTTATTTAGCGCGCCGTTGAACCGTTCGACCATTCCATCGGGTTGGGGATGCAGCGGTGTTGTCCTCGTTTTCCGCATTCCGAGCAGCTCGCACATTTCGCTAAAAACTAGTGACTCAAAGTTTCGGCCTTGATCTGAATGTAATTCGCAAGGTCCGCCGTACCTACTGACCCAATTTAACACTAGCTGTTCAGCTACAGTAGTTGCTTCCTGGTTGAGAATGGGGTTAATGAAATAATCGGCTACAACCAGCATATATCGATTTCCCCATTCAAATTCAGGAAAGGGTCCTGCGATGTCAACAGCAATCCTTTCAAACGGTACCCCCACGTTATAGGTTTGCATTTGGCCTCTCGGTCGTCGCTTTGGACCTTTGACGGAAGCGCAAATTGTGCATCTGCGACACCAGTCCTCTACGTCTTCTCGAGCGTGGGGCCAGTAGAACCTTTCCCGCAATTTCGCTAAGGTCTTGTTAACACCAAGGTGGCCTCCCGAGGATCCTTCATGCATTTCCTTAATCACATCGTGGATTCAGCTTTTGGGTAGTATAGCTTGCATCCTATAGGAGCTGCCAATCGCCGTTTCCCATTTCCGCTTGAGTACGCCACCCTCCACCTCAAGGGAGTTCCATTGTGCCCAATAGCTTTTCAGGGTTGCGTCATGCATTGAAACGTCCTTCCACTCAGGCCGCCCAGTCGTCTCCTTCCATTCAAGCAATGGTCCGATGTCTTCATCGGCTAACTGGGCATTTCGAATCTCCTCCGGTGACCAACCTTCATCGAATTCGGTCGTTGTCAATCGCAGATCAACGGGCGGTTCCTTTTCCTCGATCCGTTGGCAATGCCTGCAGTTAGCTGGACATGGACAGCGGGATAGGGCGTCAGCATTTCCATGAACTCCGCCCTTCCGATGAACAATTTCGTAGTCGTATGACTGCAATCTTTCGATCCATCTCGCAACTTGTCCCTCGGGGTTTTTGAAGTTGAGCAGCCATCTCAGTGATGCATGGTCCGTTCGAAGAACAAATTTTTGGCCATATAGGTACTTGTGGAACTGCTTGATGGCCTCTATTATAGCCAATAGCTCCTTCCTGGTCACGCAGTAGTTCATCTCACTTTTTGAGAAAACTCACCTGTAATACGAGAGGACTCTTTCTTCGCCATCGGTCTGCTGGGATAGTACAGCTCCAGTACCGCCGTTGCTCGCATCGGTGTCAACTACAAACTTTTTTCCGGGTTTCGGATATGCCAGCACGGGTGATTCACACAGCTTCTCTTTCAGGGTCTCAAAGGCTGTCTGGCATTGTTCATTCCAGACATACGGACGATTTTTCTCGGTTAGCTGATGGAGACACTTAGCTATTTTGGCAAAGTTTTTGACGAATCTTCGATAGTAGGTTGCCAGACCCAGAAAACTTCGTAGTTGGCGCTTGTTGTTTGGTGTTGGCCAGCTTTTCACGGCTTCAATTTTCTCAGGGTCTGTTTTGACCCCTTCTGCTGATACGACGTGTCCCAGGTATTTTACTTCAGCTGCAAAAAGGGTACACTTGTCGGGATTAAGTTTCAAATTCGCCAGTCGCGATCGGGAGAAAACCTCTTCTATGTTCCGCACATGCTCTTCGAACGTTCTTCCGATGACGATGATGTCATCTAGGTACACCAAGCAGGTTTTCCAGGTTAGACCACGTAGCACGTATTCCATCAAGCGTTCGAAAGTGGCTGGAGCATTGCATCACCACAAATTGCCACAATCCGGTCCCAACTGAAAATGCGGTCTTCTCTCGGCCCTTCTTGTCGATTTCTACCTGCCAGTAGCCATTCTTGAGATCGAGTGTAGAAAACCATTTTGCGTCGGCTAAAGTGTCCATGATGTCATCGATGCGTGGGAGCGGGTAACTATCTTTCTTAGTGGCGTCGTTAAGCTGCCTATATTCGACACAAAAGCCAGTGCTACCATCCTTTTTCTTCACTTGAACTACAGGCGCAGCCCATGGACTGACAGAAGGTTCAATAACGCCTTGTTTTTCCATGTCCGAGATCAGCGCGCTCACTTCTCCTCGTTTGGCTATAGGGAGACGTCTCGGTGCTTGTCGAATTGGCTTGGCTCCCTGTGTATCTATGACATGAGTTACCAGACTCGTTCGGCCTTGGTCATCCGGGCTTGTTGAGAAGATGTCACTGTACTTGGTGACCAGATCAGAGGCTCGTTTGAATAGCTGCTCTGGCAATTTGACTTGCTTCAATATTGCAGACGTGGATTCCCGGGCTTTGTCTATGTCTTGCCTCCTTTTCCAATGGTGGTCGTGAGTAGCTTCCAAAGAGGTGATGGTGGAAACAGGCTGGCAGCTGCCGATGACTTCTCCCACTTTGATGCTCGTGGTTGAGTCTGCGGTGTTAAGGACTCTCACCGGCACATATCCGTTCTTTATAGATCTTACAAGGCATCGTCCTACAATCAAACTGCGCAATGCGGACGTCTTCGTTGGCTCTATCAGATAAGATCGGTGGTCTCCAGAATCACCATCAAGCTTGGCCCATACAATGCTTTCGGAAGAACTCGGTACATCAGTGTCAGTACATACCACTACATTCATCTTGGGAATTTGGACGCTGGGATCCTCCATCAGTACTTCGACATTCTGCCATTTCAATACACGTTTGCCCAAATCCAAAGTGATTCCATGTGGTCGCAGAAAATCCATTCCAAGAATGCAGTCATCCATAATGTTCGCGACCAGAAAATTATGTCGGAACACAAGGTCTCCCAACTGTATCTGGAGGTTGACCTCTCCATGAATAGGTGCAGTTTCTCCCGTAGCTGTCCGTAGTGAGAAAATTCTGCCCTTGTGAAGTTGTTGCTGTCTAACTAGGTCTGGTCGGATAATCGATCGGGTTGCACCAGTGTCGATTGTTTTGGTGCAGTGTTCTCCGTCAACTTGACCCGGAAGGCATAAGTCCGCTTCTCCACGATGTAGTCTTGACACGGTGATGGTGGTGCTGGGGACGTCGATCCTCCTAGCCAACCTCTGCCCCACGAAGTTGGCTCTTACATGTTTCCCGACCCCTCTGTTTGAAGGGCTTCCATTCTGGGCTTCTGACTCGGTCTGGATCTCCTCCTAGCTGCACACCCTGGACAATAGCTCGGTTTTCTTCGCTTCTTGCAGTCTCTTTGGAGGTGCCTCTTCTCTCCGCAATTCCAGCATCTAGGCGCACCATTTACATGCGGCTCTCGCTCAATTTCCACGCGCTCACACCTGCCCTCGTCTGTCACTACCTCACGAACCCGGCAGTGATACGAGTCACATTTTTCGCTGCCTCAAAGCTCAGACTGTAAGCCAATGCGTCCTTAAGCGCTTGCTTTTGAGCTAAACGCACGGCTTGTTTCAATTCCGGGTCCTTTAACGCGCTGATGAATGCTTCTGTCGCTGCATCATCTCGATGTTCTGGGTCGTAGGCTGGGTAAGCCAAAAGTGCTAGTCGCTCAATGTCTTGGGCTAGCTGCTGTAGGGTTTCATCAGACTTCTGCGCGCGATGCCTTAGCTGTGACCGATAAACCTGCTTTAGATGATCGTCTCCATAACGCATGTCCAGCGCATTCATTATAGCATTCGGGTTTGAGTGCAGTTCAACGGGGATCGTCTGCAACAGCTCGGCAGCTGGGCCTCTTAGAGCAAGAATCAATGCAGTTGCTCGTTCCTGCTCATTCCAGTGATTTTTGCAAGCGGCTGCTTCAAACTGGGTTTTGTAAATAGTCCACACCGTTTGCCCGTCGAATATTGGTGCTTGCACATTTCTAGATGAGCTTTGCGCTGCGGTTGTAAGCGGGACTGGTGAGGTAGTTACTACTGCCTTTACTGCTTCCAATTCCTTTTTCATGTTTTCCATATCATGGTTGATTCTCTCCTCGACCTGGCTGACCTTTTCCTCGACCTGGCTGACGTTTTCCTCGATCTGGCTGACCTTTTCCTCGACGCCTTTAATTTGTTTGTTCAGATGACCGAGCTCCGCTTTTATTTCAGTTGACTGTTTCTCCAGCTTCTGTGTGATGTCTGCCTTGATGTCTGCTTTGATTTCGATTGCTTGTTGGTCCAGCTAAATTAGATGACTGATAGGTTAATTTGATCAAGTAAGGATCTCAAGTATGCTTGAGGCCCAACGTTATTGGATCATGTTCTGATCGATCTGGTTATCTGTATTGCCGTCCGGTGATAACCAGATCATTTTATGAATGCGTCGATGTGGGAAGCAAGTCGAACGTATGACTAGATTTCTGCTACATGCAAAGTCGATCAGCTGCTGGCCGTTGACATTGGTTTCATCGTGGAGGCTTTATCTTCCAGTCGTTCTCCAATGAGATATCTCATTGCCTTAGCGTTGAAATCACCCAGAATTATTTTTGTGTCTTTTGTAGGCAATAAGTCGACTAGTCTTTCCAGGTGATTGTAGAACGTTTCCTCCGTTTCATCTTCCTTTTCCTCGATCGGGACGTGAACACTGATCAGCCAGATTTTGAAGAATTTCGCTTTTATACGGATCGTACACAACCGTTCGTTTATTGCCTTAAAATCAATAACGTGCGATTTGAACTCCCTATCTCCAATGAAAGCCACTCCGAATTATCGTTTTCCAGTAGGCTTCCCACTTTTGAATATTGTGTGCGATCTAATGTCTTGAATGTCGTTTCCAGTCCAATTTGTTTCCTGTACTGCCAGTATTTTTAATTGATATTGACTGGCCTGTTGTAAAAGGTTGTTAACAGCGCCAGGGTAATTGAGTGATCTAACATTCCAGGATCCAATGCCATAGTCCTTTTTCCGATTGCAAGGTCGTTGCCCGTCGTGCAACCTCCATTCCGGCGGCATGGTTATTACGTCGATTCCATTATCAGGCACGGGAGATTCACCTTCGCCCTCTTACGTCCCCTCGAAGAAGGTGTATGTAGGATTTAGTAGCAGAGCTGTAGATGTATTTACAGTTGTTAGCATTTCTCGGCATATAATGTCCCATTATTAAGGTAAGGTAGCTTTGTATTCTTAGGAAATAATATTTATTTATTCGTCAATATTCATGTTGTCCCCTTTAAAGTAATCAATATACTTGTGCCAACGCTTTTTCCAATTCTCGAAGCATTTCTCATAAGCACTTTTCGATATAGTCTCGAGCTCATCCAGCGATCCAGTCTTTATCTCCTCGATCGTGGCAAATGGATCTTCTTCTTCGTAGCACTACAGCCTCTCTCGGGCCTTCGCTTCCTGCAAAAGCGCCACCAACTGTCTCGGTCCATTGATCGCGTCCTCTAATTTCGAAATCCGAGCAGCGATCAACTGTCTTCGTCGACCGAGTCAGACCAGCGTTTCCTCGGTTTCCCAACTGGGCTCCGCCTTCAGTTCTTCTTCGAATACCTTCTTCGGTGTCCATTGTTCGTCCATGCGATTCAAGTGTCCAGTCCATTTCAGCTTCCGCAGTCTAACAACCGTTGAGACCCCCGGTTCGTTAAAAATTTCATACAGATCATGGTTGTGCGTTCGAAAATAAACGAGTCTTTGGTCATAAAAGGAAGGGAAGTTATTGCGTTTAAAGTGACAGTATGTTTGGGTCATCGGTACAAAAATGAGTTTCGAACAAAGAGCTAATATCAAATTTTGTTTTAAAATCGGTTAAACGTTTACCGAAACATTTGAATTGATGAAAAAAGTTTATGGCGATGATTGTCTATCTCGTGCCAGAATTCATGAGTTGTTTACACGTTTCAGAGATGGTTGTGAGGACATTAGCGACGATGAACATACTGGCCGCCCAAAATCAGTGATCACCGAAAACTCCATCAAAATTGTGCGTGAATTTATCAAAAATGAGCCGAAATCATCGTTGAAATTAATGAAATCGGAGTTGAATATTTGCAAAACATCGATTTATCGCATTTCGACCGATCATTTGGGCTTACGAAAGGTCTGTGCACGTTTTGTTCCGAAACAAACGAGACTTTTGTCATAAAAATCCACTCTGGTGACTGACTTTTTGACTAGAAACCGCATTTTAACCATTAATCACTCACCGTTTTCACCTGATATGGTTCCCTGTGACTTCTACCTATTCGATAAAATTGCATTTGGCCATGAAAGGAAAACGCTTTGCGTCGGTAGAGGGCATCCAAAAGGCTTGTACCGACATCCTGAAGGACATTCCGTTCAATGACCTGAAACACTCTTTCGAAAAGTTTTTGGATCGGGCAAAACAGTTTATCGAGGCCGGGGGACACTATTTTGAATCAATAAACTCGAATTTATCAGAACAAAGCTCCTGTTATTCCTATTTCAGCTCAGTCTCGTTTATTTTTGGTACGCTCCTTTTGTTTATTTTATTCTGGAACGCTCCTTTCAGGTCAGTCTCGTTAATTTTGGAACGCTCCTTGTATACATATATATATATATATATATATATATATATATATATATATATATATATATATATATATATATATATATATATATATATATAATGTCGCGTGTTATGGTTCGCGGCCGATGAGTTTAAAAGGAAAAGTGAAAATTGCCGTTTTTACTAAACTTTTAAATTGGTCATTGCACCCATTTTACATAAATTTAATGTAAATCTACGCGATAACTTTTTGCTCTATAGTGAGCTTTCACTGCTTCGTGCGGATCTCGATCGCGTTTTTGGATGGCTCCGATAACTTTTTAAATTACTTATGAAATTCTTTGAATTTCATAAGTAATTTAAAAGAGTTTATTTACTAAGAAAGCACAATAATTAATTTCACTATTTTACAAATCGCATTTTAATTTACTTTTCACTTGTCTATCAATTTATATTTCAACTGTCTTCAAATATATCTCAAAAATCTTTTACTTACTATCAATCAATATCGCCTTTAATTCGCGCTCTACTCTTATCGCCGTTTTACTATTACTATCTCCCCCATTCATTCAGCTCGGCTTTAAACAGAGTCTCTAGTCATTTAATCTATTTCTCGTATATTGGCGAATGGTCTGTCGAGAATTACCTGGAATATTAGAGCAATTCTGAATACCCGAAATGACGTCACTTTCAGCTATTGATCATGGATATACTTGGTCCATTCTTGATCTTTCGGGTACATGCTTTTGACGCCATTCGTATACTTTTCTTGGTTGCTTCTTTTCAATCCATGTTATTAACTGTTGCGAAAACAATTGCAACGGTAGCTCGCAGAATTGTGTGGACATATAACACTGCCCCACCTCAATTCTTTCCGCCCCGAAAAGGTGTGTTGCCAGTTGTAGTTAAGTCTCCCTGGATTTTATATGGGCAAAGATAGTCCTGGTGCACAGTTTTCATTTTGGCTCTTGGCTTACGGTGTTCCCGTATGCGATATACGACGTCGTTGATTTGCTTTGTAACTCGGTATGGTCCCTCCCAATTATGTTGCAACTTCGGACACCTACCCTTCCGCCGTTGTGGGTTATAGAGCCACATTAAGTCAACTTGCTGGAAGCCAGTAGAATTTGCCTTTAGATCATACCTGGTCTTCATGCGGTCAGTAGCCGATTCGAGGTATTTTCGCACTGTTATCTGTATCTTATTCAATCGTTCCCTTAGCTCTCTTGCGTACTCCGAGATCGTTTGGGGTTTCTCAGGGGGTGCTCCGAACTTTATATCAGCCGGCAGACGAATAGTCTTTCGAAAAATGATTTTGGCTGCGTCTTCGCCCGTCGATGCATGTTCGGTAGCTCTATACGGATTGGGGATGCAGCAGTGTTGTCCTCATTTTCCGTATTCCTAGTAGCTCGAACATTTCACCAAAAAATAGGGACTCAAAGTTTCGGCCTTTATCGGAATGTAGTTCACAAGGTACGCCGTACCTACTGACCCAATTTAACACTAGCTGTTCGGCTATAGTAGTTGCTTTCTGGTTGGGAAAGCGGTAGACCTCGTGCCACTTACTGAAATAATCGCCAACAACCAGCGTGTATCGATTTCACCGTTCGGATTCAGGGAAGGGTCCTGCGATGTCAACAGCAATTCTTTCAAACGGTACCCGCACGTTATAGGTTTGCATTTGTCCTTTCAGTTGTCGCGTCGGACCTTTGACGGAAGCGCGAATTGGGTATCTACAATACCATTTCTCTACGCCCCTTGAGCGTGGAGCCAGCAAAACCTTTCCCGCAATTTCGCTAAGGTTTTGTTAGCACCAAGGTCCCATGAACAATTTCGTAGTCGTGTGACGCCAATCTTTCGATCCATCTCGCAAGTTATCCCTCGGGGTTTTTGAAGTTGAGCAGCCATCTCAGTGATGCATGATCTGTTCGAAGAACAAATTTCTGGCCATATAGGTTCTTGTGGAACGGCTTGGTGGCCTCTATTATAGCCAATAGCTCCTTCCTGGTCACGCAGTAGTTCCTCTCACTTTTTGAGAGAACTCTACTGTAATACGAGAGGACTCTTTCTTCGCCATCGATCTGCTGGGAGAGTACAGCTCCAATCACGCCGTTGTTGCATCGGTGTCAACTACAAATATTTTTCCGGGTTTCAGATATGCCAGCACTTTTCCTTCAAGGTCTCAAAGGCTACCTGGCATTGTTCATTCCAAACATACGGACGAGTTCGGTTGGTCAGCTGATGGAGACGCTTAGCTATTTTGGCAAAGTCCTTGACGAATCTTCGATAGTAGGTCGCCAGACCCAGACAACTTCGTAGTTGGCGCTTTTTGTTTGGCGTTGGCCAACTTTCCACAGCTTTAATGATGGATGTCATCTAGGTACACCAAGCAGGTCTTCCAGGTTAGGCCTCGTAGCACGTACTCCATCAGGCGTTCGAAGTTGGCTGGAGCGTTGCAAAGCCCAAATGGCATTACCACACAATCCGGTCTCAACTGAAAATGTGGTCTCCTTTCGGTCCTTTTTGTTGATTTCTACCTGCCAATAGCCATTCTTGAGATCGAGTGTAGAAAACCATTTTGCGTCGCCTAAAGTGTCCATGATGTCATCGATGCGTGGAAGCGGGTAACTATCTTTCTTAGTGACGTCGTTAAGCTGCCTATAGTCGACACAAAAACGAGTGCTACCATCCTTTTTCTTTACTAGAACTACTGGCGCAGCCCATGGACTGACAGAAGGTTCGATAACGCCTTGTTTTTCCATGTCCGAGATCAGTGCGCTCACTTCTCCTTGTTTGGCTATAGGAAGACGTCTCGGTGCTTGTCGGATTGACTTGGCTCCCTGTGTATCTATGACGTGAGTTACCATACTCGTTCGGCCTTGATCATCCGGGCTTGTTGAGAAGATATCACTGTACTTGGTGACCAGATTAGAAGCTCGCTTGAATAGCTGCACTGGCAATTTGACCTGCTTCAATATTGCAGACGTGGATTCCCGGGCTTTGTCTGCGTCTTCCCTCTTTTTCCCATGATGGTCGTGAGTAGCTTCCAAAGAGGTGATGGTGGAAACAGGCTGGCAGCTGCCGATGACTTCTCCCGCTTTGATGCTCGTGGTTGAGTCTGCAGTGTTAAGGACTCTAACCGGCACGTATCCGTTCCTTATAGATCTGACAAGGCATCGTCCTACAATCAAACTGTGCAATGCGGACGTCTTCGTTGGCAATATCAGATAAGATCGGTGGTCTCCAGAATCACCATCAAGCTTGGCCCGTACAATGCTCTCGAAAGATTTCGGTACATCAGTGTCAGCACATACTACTACATTCATCTAGCGAATTTGGACGCTTGGATCCTCCATCAATACTTCGACATTCTGCCATTTCAATACACGTTTGCCCAAATCCAAAGTGATTCCATGTGGTCGCAGAAAATCCATTCCGAGCATGCAGTCATCCATAATGTTCGCAACCAGAGAATTATGTCGGAACGCAAGGTATCCCAATTGTATCTGGAGATTGACCTCTCCATGGACAAGTGCAGTTTCTCTCGTTTCTATCCGTAGTGAGAAAATTCTGCCCTCGTGAAGTAGTTGTTGCCTCACTAGATTTGGTCGGATAATCGATCCGGTTGCAGCAGTGTCTATATTAATGGTGCAATGTCCTCCGTCAACTTTACCCGGAAGGCATAAGTCTGCTTCTCCACGATGTAGTCTTGACACGGTGATGGTGGTGCTGGGGACGTCGATCCTCCTAGCCAACCTCTGCTCCACGAAGTTGCCCCCCTCAGTTTGAAGGGCTTCCATTCTGGGCTCCTGACTCGGTCTGGATCTCCTCCTAGCTACACACTCTGGACAATAGCTCGGTTTTCTTCGCTTCTTGCAGTCTCTTTTCAGGTGCCCCTTCTCACCGCAATTTCAGCATATAGGCGCACCATTTACCTGCACTTGTCTTCCACTACCTCGCGAGCCCGGGCAGTGGTACGAGTCACATTTTTCGCTGCCTCAATGTTCAGAGATATAAGCCAATAAGTCCTTAACCGTTTGTTTTTGAGCTATACGCACGGCTTGTTGCAATTCCTGGTCTCCTAATGAGCTGATGAATGCTTCTGTGGCTGCGTCCTCTCGATGTTCTGGATCGCAAGCTGGGTAGGCAGAAAGTGCCAATCGCTCAGTGTCTTGGGCTAGCTGCAATAGTGTTTCGCCAGACTTCTGCATGCGATGCCGTAGCTGTGACCGATGATTTTGCTTCAGATGATCGTCTCTGTAACCCATGTCAAGCTCATTCATTATAGCAGTCGAGTTTGAGTGCACTCAATGGGGATAGCCTGCAAAAGCTCGGCAGCTTGGCCTCTTAGAGCAAGAATTAATGCAGTTGCTCGTTCCTGCCCATTCCAGTGGTTTATCCTAGCGGCGGCTTCAAACTGGATTTTGTAGATACTCCAGACTGTTTGCCCGTCGAATATTGGTGCTTTTACATTTCTGGACGTGCTTTGCGCTACGGTTATAAGCGGGGCCGGTGAGGTGTTTACTACTGCCTTCGCTGCTTCCAATTCCTTTTTCATTTTTTCCATCTCATGGTTCATTCTCTCCTCGACCTGGTAATGCTTTTCCTCGACGCATTTAATTTGGATGGTCAGACTACCGAGCTCCGCTTTTATTTCGGTTGACTGTTTTTGCAAATCTACCTTCAAATCAGTTGACTGTTTTTGCAAATCTGCCTTGATTTCGATTGCCTGTTGGTCTAGCCTCTTTGATTGCTCCTGCAGCTTCTGTGTGATGTCTGCCTTGATTTCGAATGCTTGTTGGTCCAGCTTCCGGTCTAACTTTGATGATTGCTTATTTAACTTCGCTGATTGTTCATTTAGCTTCGCTGTTAAACTGGATGACTGCTGTCGCTGCTCTTGCTGCATCAGCATCAACCTTTGCATCAGCACATTTTCAGGTTGCTTTGATTTTGGAGTTTCTGCTTCTCCCTTAAGCTCCGACATAGTCAGTTCATTAATTTTTAAATGTAAGCTTCGTTGCATTTTTATTCCATTATTTTCCAAGTTAAACTTCTCAATAATGCATTTTAAAAATGTATTAAAGTTATCACTTCTTAAATTTTCATCCTCACTCCTGACACCACTGTCGCGTGTTATGGTTCGCGGCCGATAAGTTTAATGTCCGGGTAAAGTAACAACGCATTGCCTTTTAAATGAAGTTAAAAGAGTTTATTTACTAAGAATGTACAATAATTAAATTAACTTATTTTACAAATCGCATTTTAATTTACTCTTCACTTGTCTATGAATTTATGTTTCAACTGGCTTCAAATATATCACGAAAATCTTTTACTTCACTATCAATCAATATCACCTTTAATTCGCGCTCTACTCTTTTCGCCGTATCACAATCGCAGTTTTACTATTACTATCTCCCCCATTCATTCGGCTCGGCTTAAAATAGGGTCTCTAGTCATTCAATCCGTTTCTCGTATATTGGCGAATGGTCTGACGAGAACTGGACCTGGAATATTCGAGCAATTCTGAATACCCGCAAAGACGTTATTTCAGATATTGATCATGGATCTACTTGGCCCTTCTTGTGCCTTCGAGTACATGCTTTCGTTTACTTTTCTTCATTGCTTTTTTTCGATCAATATTAATCATGATGTTTTTAATGGTTGCGACAACAATTGCGACGGTAGCTCGCAGAATTGTGTGGACATGTATATATATGCATATTGTATATACATATATATATATATATATATATATATATATATATATATATATATAAATATATATATACATTTTTTCAGCACTACAGCCCCTTTCGGGGCTTCGCTTAGAGATAGTTAGAGTATCTCATTATCGTGATCGAGTGTATCGGCGCTCCACAAGGTGATATGATTATTAACACGCTTTGGCCGAGTATCCGTCCACTCAGCAACGACACGTTCCGATTTTAAACCAGCACGTATCATAACTGAACAGGCTTATAGTCCGTCCGAAGAATCACTCGAACTAAATCTCGTTGACACCAACGAAACTCGAACCAGAGATCTTCGGCTTACGGGCATAGTGATCTAACCACTGCACCACGCGGACTACTATATATCTATACTCTACTCTTATCGTCGTTTTACAAGCGCAGTTTTACTATCTCCCCCATTCATTCAGTTTGGTTTTAAATAGAGTCTCTAGTCCTTCAATCCATTTCTCGTATATTGGCGAATAGTCTGACGAGAACTATCTGGAATATTCGAGCAATTCTGAATACCCGCAATGACGTCACTTTCAGATATTGATCATGGATCTACTTGGTCCACTCTTGTGCTTTCGAGTACACTCTTTTGACGGCATTCGTTTACTTTTCTCGGTTGCTTCTTTTCGATCAATATTGATTATGATGTTTTTAGTAGTTGCGACAACAATTACGACGGTAGCTCGCAGAATTGTGTTGACATGTATATACTATATACATATATATATATATATATATATATATATATATATATATATATATATATATATATATATACATATATATATATATATATATATATATATACATATATATCTATATATATATATATAACATAAATATATATATATATATATATATATATATATATATATATATATATATATATATATATATATATATTATATATATATATATATATATATATATATATATATATATATATATATATAGTATCTGAAGAACTGAAAGTCGCAATTTTGCTTTGATTTTCGCCAAATTTGCAAAAATAAAATAATTCGACTAGTTTTATTAATCATTCAAATTGGTTAAGAGAAAACAAAGTCGAGGGTGTTTTAGATGAAACTCCGTGATTTCTGTTCTGACATAAGTATAGCTCAGATCTGCACCAAAATTAGTATAAAGATGAATTCAAGTGTGTAACAAAGCTCACAATAAAAGATCCAAATTCGATTCGTCTGAAAATTTAGACCGCTCAAAAGTCGAAAACCGTTGAATAATAACAAGTTGTGTCGACACCTTACGCTCATGTCAGAAGGGTTTTATACTTAAGCTACTATATGCAGATATGTAGAATGGTTTTTTTTGTGGTAGGGAGGTGAATGCTATTTATGCACAGAGTGTGGGACTCCCATCGCGACTGGACTACCCACTAAACACCTCCCCCGTCAACCTGAGAACCCAGCCTGGAACCGTTTGACACATTACTTCGGGCCGTGGGGCGCCTTCAAGAGGGGAAGAGGAAATGCCAGAAGAGCGATCCCCCAGCCCCAGCTGCTGTGAGTCCCTTTTATATTTTAGGACTGCCTGAGCATAATGTGCCACCTGGTTCCATTGGTCAACCGATTCGAGCATCGCCGCAACTATATTATCCGGGGTGAGCTCTCCCGTCTCCCTGTAGAGATCCCTTCGCAGCCTGTCCAATTTTGTACACGCAAAAAATGCGCAACAGGCATTGTCCTCGTCTCCTGGGCAAAACTGACAATCGGGGAACCGTGACTTACCGATCTTGTGCAGGTAAGACTGAAAACACCCATCCCCGCTCAAAAGCTGGGTCAGATAGAAGTCAGTCTCACCATGCCTTCGATTCAGCCACGGTCTCACATCCGGGATGAGGCGCGCAGTCCACCTTCCTTTCGTGCAATTCAGCCAAGACTGCTGCCAATCGTTGAGCGAGCGTTGTCTCTCCTCGCGGACAACCATCTCCCTCGCATCCTCGTTTCGGCGCAGGTAAATAGCGTGGCGCTCTCTAGCAAGGAGGGCGACAGGTATCACGCCTGCAATAACTTTCACCGCCGAGTCGGAGACTGTTGGATACGAAGATGCAATTCTCAGTGCTCCTCTTCTCTGTACCTGTGCCAAACGTTTTCGGTATACCTCCTTGCTGAGAGCGTCGCCCCATACCTCTGCTCCATACAGTAGCACTGACCCTACAGCACTCATCAAGAGGCGACTCCTTGATGGGCTGTGTCCTCCTACGTTGGCCATAAGTCGACTCAGGGCCGATATTCCCGAAGCAGCCTTCTCAGCCGTTGCCCTGATTTGCTCAGAGAAACTCATCTTCGAGTCGATCAGTAGCCCCAGGCACTTCACCGATGGCTTCGATTTGATTTGTATGTCTCCAATACTGATCATCCTTACTCTAGGGATTCTCTTTTTTTGTCAAGATGACCACTTCGGTTTTCTCCAGTGCTAAATTCAGCCCGCGAGCAGTCATCCAGTCCCTCACTCGGCGCATTAGCATACCTAGCCTAAGTTGCACCTGTTCAACGGTGCTTCCAGCGACCAGAGTCGCAACATCATCCGCATAGCCGACCAAGCGCGACTCATCTGGCATCTCAAGTCTCAGTAGCCCGTCGTGAGACACGTTCCACAGGTCCGGACCAAGGATAGATCCCTGGGCAACACCTGATGTAATTTCCATCCTTCGTTGGCCCTGTGTCGTGTCGTAGAGCAGGATTCGGTCCTTTCGGTAGTCCCTCAAAAGAGCTTGAAAAGAGTTTCCCAGCGTATCCACCCATCTAGCGGAGTTGAAGGCATTCCTGACGTCGAGTGTCACCAACAGGACGATCCGTCGCTTGGTGCGACTATATGCCTCTGTCTTTTGGACCGCTTTCACCACTTATGTAATCGCATCAATGGTAGAACGTCCTGCTCTAAAGCTGTACTGCCAAGGAGATAGGTCCCCAGCAGCACGAATCGCGTCAGTGAGTCTTCCCTTGATGAGTTTCTCTAGCACTTTCCCAGCCGGGTCTAGCATGCATAACGGGCGGCTTGCAGACGGCGATCCGGGATTTCCCTTCTCCTTGCTGATCAGCACGAGCCTCGCCACCTTCCATCGTACCGGGAGAACCCCGTCCCGCAGGCAAGCATTGAATATGCTGAGCAGCAAGTCAGGACAATGGTGATAGACGAGCTGCAAAACGTCAGCTGGAACACCATCTGGACCTGGAGCCTTCCTCGCTTTCAGGGAGAGGACTGCCCCCTCCAGTTCCAGCTGTGTGAAGAGTGGGCACTCGACTGCTGTTTCACCATGGACAGCGTCAACACGGACGGGATGGGCGGGGAAGAGTCCCCGCACTATCGCGTCCACCTTTTCTGTGTCATGTATACAAGGCTTCCGTAGGGCACCAAGTTCCCCATGACCAGCTTGTAGCAAAGGCCCCACGGATCCTTGTTCACATTGTTCACAAGGTCTTGCCAGCAGCGAGCCTTGCTCCTGTTGATCAGTTTGCGAAGGCATTTCCTGGCCGACTTATATGCTGCCACCCATTTGCATGCCTCGTCACGGTTCCGCGCCCGTTGAGCCTCACGTCGAAGCTTGTGACACTCCCTTCGCTTTTCAGCGATTTCAGTTGACCACCAGTACATTGGGGGCTTGCCGTGCCGGGGACGTCAACGGGGCATAGAAGCGCAGCAAACAGTCGTAATGATGCTCAGAGTAGAGTTCACCACGTCTTGAGCTGCCAGTTCTTCCGTTCCCTCCGAAGCTCCCTGCAGCGGCTCACCTGCTGTGAGAACCTTGAACCTCTAGACGTCCATCCTTCCGATGTTCCATCCAGTTGTAGAAGACCGAGAGCACGGACGTCGGGAGACAGCATCACTTATCTCAAGCAGAATGCACTGATGATCACTAGCTGAGTGGTCCTCTAATACTTTCCAGCTGTGTAATCTCCGTACTAAGGACTCAGAGGCAAATGTCACGTCCGGTATGGTTCCCTCACAGCCAATATGGCGGAAAGTCGGCGTATTTCCGGAGTTTAGTACGACGAAGGCCGTCCTGGCCGCCATCTCCAGGATTCGTTTTCCCCGCGGATCCGTCTGAGGCATGCCCCATTCGATTGCTTTAGCGTTGAAGTCGCCCCCACAGAGCACGTTGCCCTCTGCGTTCGAGACAGCGCCCTCCAAAGCATTAAGCTTGGCTTGGAAAGATGATATCGGCTCGTTAGGCGTTAGGTACACACTAAAGAAGGTGATCCTTTAGTACCGAACCCACACGAAACCATCCCCCCGTCCACAACTCTACGCTTGAAAGTCACTGTTCCGAACCCAGATGGCGGCAGTACCAGTTTCATCAGAACACCATAATGCAGGACTTTTATTATGGTGTTGCTCACTCAGCAGCAAGAAGTCGGCTTTCATTACTCTCGCAAGCTGCTCAAGTAGATTTTGGGCGGTTGAACTGCAGTGTAGGTTTAGCTGCAGGATGTGGGTCATCGGAGTTCTGATTTTGCCTTGGCTAGGGCTTCCTGGAACACCCGGCATTTTCCTGATCCCAAGACGTGTCCAAAATCAGGTTTTGGATCAGCATCCTTGCAAAGAATACAGTGTGCCTCCATCGTACACTCTTTTCTTTTATGTCCCATTTCACCGCATTTGTAACACAGGGAACTCCTATCGGGTCCTTTGCATATTTGTGTGATGTGACCATAACCAAAGCATTTGAAATATTGAAGAGGCCTTGCTCTTCGCCGTATCCTACAGAGAACCCACCCAATTCGTACTTTGCCCTTGTTCAGGAATTGTTCGGCGTCCTTTTCGGTCAAGTCAACTATGGCCATGCGTTGTCCCCTATTGTTTTCTGGTGTCAGTCTCGCTTTGATGCTTCCCACGCTAGGGAACTCCCTTTTGATGGCTTCTTCTACCTCGGCCAGATCCGTCACGCAGTCAATGTCTCGTATTTCGATCGTTGCCATCGGCTCAAGCGGGGCTATAGTTACGCTTTTGCCGAGGACTTTCTTTACTGCGTCACAGAATGCTTCTTTATTGCCGGCCTCTGCTCCAAATTCTACCAGTATGTGGTACTACTTTAATGGTAGTGTTGGTGTCTTCGGGCCTTACGTTTCCCCTGATGTCCCGCAGTACCTCCGCGTAGGATAGGACGCTCGGGCGTTCGCATCCAATCAGAGTCGTTACCTGTCATCCCAGGAGGGAACCTCACGGCGCCCCCCATGTCCTCGGGTCCGTGGGGGCGGCGCTCCCCAAAGAATGCTAGCCTCCAAGAGTGCTCTTGTCGACCGGCATTCTCCCTGCGGGAATTTCCTCGGGTACGTAGGGGCGGAACTTCCCAAAGAATGTTAGCCTCCTAGAGTGCTCTTGTCGACCGGCATTCCCCCTGCGGGGGTAGAATGGTTGAATTCAAAAAATGACATGCACAAAAAATATATTCTTGCTTTAAAAGAAATCCATTTTAACCAGCCAACATTCCGGTCAACGGAATCTTTAATGTATTTTAGTTATTCGTGATGTCTGAGAATTTGGAGAGGATCCAATCTAAAGTGTAATGTCAATACGGTTCAAACTTTGTAAAAAGGTCACAACGAAGTGGCCCTTAACAAATTTTTTCATCAAATGCAGTCGAATATGGTATTAAATGAAATGTCTTTGCACTTTCAGTCTGAAAAAGTAATTTTTGCGTCATGGTGTCAAGGAGGAGGCAAAATGTATGAACAATATTTGTGTCCCCTCCCCTGGCGATTGGACACCTTTCAAACGAAAAACATCACTATGCTAATGCAATTTTTGAAGTTCGGGTTTTTGTAGTGAAAAATTTTAATTATTTTTATTATTTTAAAATGCCCTTTATTTCACTAAATTTAATTAATTTTACTATAACAAATACGTCTTTCGGGAACTACTTGTTCCCTTCTTCAGTGTTACACACAATAATAATAAAAATAAATATCACTATGGTAGGTCTTTATGAGTACAAGAGCAACGAATACCTTAGGAATCAAAATTTACTCAACTCTGTTAATAATAGTATGCTTTGTAAATATTACATTCCCCCCAAAAAAATCGTAACGGTGCCCTTAAGCTTCTTAAAATTTAACTGTTAGTGCCTATGAAATTTCATGGAAATCCAAACATAATCAAGCGAGTTACCGCCATTTCAATTGTATGGAGTTATAACAACAATAAAACGTGTTGATGATTAATACGTATTTCAAATCGACCAAGGTACTCTTATTTTCTTTGGGTTTTCATGAAAATATAAGTAATATTGTTTAACTTGAGCATGTTCAATTGGCTGAGCATTCAGAAAAATTATTTGATTTGGAGCAAAATGGCGCCTGTTATGTACTTATAAAAGAAACTCTGTATCTTTTAGATAAATTTTAATGATTTTTTATCCAGGTACTGATTGAATAATTCAAGTCATCAACTCGTGCCATCGAAAAACTTGTTTCGAACCCTAGGTTGGTTACAACATCCTTCTGGTAGGAGCAGCCTCCTACTAACTTGACCTGTTTCTCCTCTAAATTGTAGGTACTCATCGTCAGCCATTCATTACTTAATTCAATCAAGCGTTAATACCATGTACCTTAAATGTTGAAGTTGGGGAAAATAACACAAATTCATTCAATCTTCTCATTTAAAACAGCCACCATTTTGTTTTACAGTTGCTGATGTAGCTGGTTGAACAAATCCTCAAAGATATTCATGATATCTATCATGCCTGAAAGTTTCATGCAAAGTTCCAAATTTGAAAACTTCTTAAAGCTACAATTTATATTCGATTTTTATGAACCTAAAATCAAGGTAGACGTTGATGAGATCTTGTACTAAAGTATATAAGAACTAAATTCGATTCCAATGAACGCTACAGATTTTAGCAGTAGTGAATTTGCATTGTAGTCAACAAATTCTACTTAGTGGTACAATATATTCAAGAAACTGATTTTTAAAAGATCCTACTAGCTTGACCTGTTTCTCCTCTAAATTGTAGGTACTCATCTTCAGCCATTCATTACTTAATTCAATCAAGCGTTAATACCATGTACCTTAAATGTTGAAATTGGGGAAAAATAACACAAATTCATTCAAACTTCTCATTTAAAACAGCCACCATTTTGTTTTACAGTTAATGATGTAGCTGGTTGAACAAATCCTCAAAGATATTCATGATATCTATCATGCCTGAAAGTTTCATGCAAAGTTCCAAATTTGAAAACTTCTTAAAGCTACAATTTATATTGGATTTTTATGAACCTAAAATCAAGGTAGACGCTGATGAGATCTTGTAGTAAAGTGTATAAGAACGAAATTCGATTCCAATGAACGCTACAGATTTTAGCAGTAGTGAGTTTGCATTGTAGTCAACAAATTCTACTTAGTGGTACAATATATTCAAGAAACTGCTTTTTAAAAGATTTGAAATGAAAAAAATGCCACTAATAAGGGTGAAATAAAACAACTTTTAGAAAAAAAATACGACTTCAAAATGCCCTAAAAAGGATGTAATAAAATTTATGGAAGCGGTGCCAAATCAATTTCCCCATTTCAACATAAAAACGTTCAAACATGTGCACCATCACAAAGGAAACAGAGAAAAACTGATATGGCACCGCTTACATAAATTTTATTTCATCCTTTTTAGGGTATGTTGAAGTCGGTTTTCTTTTTTTTCTCTAAAAGTTGTTTTGCTTTTTATTATTTCAGGATTTAACTTTCTTTATTGAATGCTTTCCCCAATATCATTATGATGACTGTAAGGCTGTATTTAGGGAGTCTAAGTCTTTCTTTTCTTCTAACATTTTTCTTGTCTAATAATTTTTCAGAAAAAAATTATTAAAAAATATGCAACTCATTCATGTAGCTACAAGGAATTCCATAAGTAATTTAAAAAGCTATCGGAGCCATCCGAAAACGAGATCGATATCCGCACGACGCAATGAAAGCTTCACTTTAGAGCAAAAATTATCGTAGATTTACATTAAATTGGTGTAGATTTACATTAAATTGATGTGAAATGATCCATTTAAAGTTTAGCTAAGATCAAGTATTACTTTATATCTAAAAAAGTCAGGAAGATGTTCTATTCACCGAAAACTGAAGAAAACAATTCACTTTCACTGTATGCAAGAAGAAAGTATTTAATAGAAAAAATATTGCCATGAATATTATTATATCCATCAAATTTCGCCTTAAATTTAAATGATCTGGAAATAACTCGCAATGCCTTACATAGCATTTTGATTTGACTAAAGAGTAGGTGTACCGGTTACAATTGTAACCAGTATAACATTAAAATGATATTATCAGATTAATTTTCAATAGTTAGTAAGAAGGGGATGTGAGTTTGTTAAAAGATACACCTCAGGAAATTAAACAGTTGCTCCTCATCATTTGAATCGTTTTTTCAATAATCTCTAAAAAGACATCTTCATTGATTGCATTTTCATTCAAAATTTAGTTATTTATCAAAGTTGCCAATGGCATCTTATATGAGAAGCTAATAAAATATGTACTTCATTTTTAGTTAAATATTTTCATCATGGTGCAACAATTTGAAATTTGCCGCCAATTGATTAAGTATGCCCATCTTCTGCTGAGACTACCCTTGATTTAAGGCACTACAATCAAGAAGCCTTAGGGATGCATCAGACTACGACTATTTAGCCGCACCTCTGTCGCAAGTTACACATGGTTAAATGGGAGCCCGCACACTGCGATTTTCGACAATTTTGTCCAGGTCGGCAGTCGCAGGAATTTGCGATTTCTCCTAAAACCAGTTCAGTAGGTAGTTTTTGTGAAACTCGCGCAGGCGCACATCATTTGGACATTTGACGCTGACGTGCACGGAAGTTTCTTCCATAGCGCACAAATGAGTTGGCGCATGTGTTCCTGGCAAAAACATACCTTCAAATGAGCATATTAGTTCTGCGCATGCCTGAACTTCCTTTGCAAATCTTGTCGTAGTGTGTACACATTTGCGTCTACAAATCGCTGGCTACTACTAAAAAGTCGTAGTCTGATGCATCCCTTACAAATAAATAACCGACATTTGGTAATGTTTGAGCTACAATATCATTACTCCTTTTCCTCCCTCCCTAAGTTTTCATATTAATTTGATTCTTTTCATTCTGACAGTTCCTCGATTGTAGTGCTATAAAAGACATGTCGTTATTTTGCGATTTATAACATGATCATTAATTTCTTGCTTCAGTAGAAAAATTTTAATATAATCTCAGCTACGAAAAAAAAGAGTTATAAGAGTCGTGCATAGTAGATATTGGGGCTATTTTAAATAAAAAATTAATTTTATAAATATGACCACTAATGCAAATTTTGAATTTTTTTAAAATATTTATTAAGATATTAGGAAACAAACGACTAGAATTTCGCTTAATTATATAATGACTTTAGTTTATGACGTTATAGATTATAATGTAGTAAGATCATATCAACCAATCAAACGCATTCATCTTTCACTATCATAAATAAAACTTTGGGCAGAGTAGTGCATTTCATTACTTGACTTTGTAGACATGCAGCAGTTTGAGTATACCCACTCTTTACGAATAAAATTTCCATCTGTTGTACCCACCGATTGCAATCCTGAAGATTTAATATCGTTCCGTATTAATATGTCATTATCTTCCAGCACATTGTCATGAGGTGGAATTCCTTGTGATATAGAATCAATGTCAAATAGGCTTGAATAAGGTAGTTCATTGGACTCGTTCAAACTATCTTCGAATTCATTGGTGGGTGAAGAAGCAGCAGAGCTGGCCAAAAAATCAGCAATCGTTTTCAGCCGAGAAGCTATCGGTACATTGAAAATTTCCAAGGCGCAATCTTCAGCAACTGCTTCTTTTACAAGAATTTTCGTTTCTTCTCTTGAAGTCGTTGGGAGAAATTTTAGCTGTATATTAGGAAATTCTTCATTTGGTTCAGGTAGATTTTTGGTAGTAGATGTTAGGGTATTTTCTGCATTATATGATGACTTAAGATGTATTTGTAAGTGATTTTCATAGCTAGATTCTGTGTGAAATTTTTTATTACATTCTGCACATTCAAATGGAAGTTCACCCGTGTGAACTCTTTTATGAATCTTCAAATTGTATCGTTGACCAAATCGTTTGCCACAAATATCACACCTGAAAAAAAGTGTTTAATTGATAATTAGATAAAAGTAATATTTATTTATTTATGGTTTGTAAATGTAATTGCGACAGCGTTTAAAATGGCTGGAATTTCACTAGCTCTCATTTGGGTTAGATATTGACAATTTATCATGCTAAAATTTACGCTTTATCAAAGTTTGGTGGTCTTTCAAAAGCATCGTTATTTTAAGAAATATGATAATGGATTTTTTTTTCTTGAAAAGCGAGCAGTCGAGTTTCGACTCCTTTGCGTCATCTTCAGTGTGTAAAGGATGTGTGGACGGAAATGCTTTTATATATCATAAGTTTGGAATGCGTTAAGCAGATAGGCCCTAGCTTAGGCCAGGTAGAGGATATTAGATTTTTGTCTTTTGGGTTGCTGATATCTGTTTGTTCTGGTTCGTCTCGTTTCCGTTTTCGTCGAAGGGTGTGGTCTAGTACTGAGAAAATTGCGTCGGAATTGGCAATAAGTTGTTTTTATGTTTATATATTTCAAGTCTTTCTAGGATGTCAAGCCTTGGCCCTTTGATTTGTTTGTGTAACAACGTCATAGAGCTTGTCATAGCTTTAGACTCGTGTGCGTGGTTTTGTGAGTGCGCAGCGTAATTCGAGTCTGCCTTGTTGTGGTGCATCAACACTGGCAGCAGCCACTTGATGGATATAATCTTTTCCATTTAACAGAAAAATTGTAAATGTCCAAATAAAGATTCCCATCATTTACCATTTTTTTGCGTAGTAAAAAATTTATTCGAAAACAAAATTGAATTAACTTTGCGCCACCATTAATTAACAGAACAGAGCAGTGAATATTTATTCTATACATAACATGTTATAACCCAATTCTAATCAAATTCAATCAAAAATTTATCTTATACTAATACAATGCTATCGCAATATTCCTAACCAAAACGTTAAATCTTATCTCTAAGCCTTATATAATAAACATAACATATATCTATCCTAAATATTGAAATCTTTCCTCAATTTTTAACATAAACAAACAACATTAACACTAAATTTAGCAATAATGAGCTGAAACTCAAAACTAAGTATTGAAAAACAAAAATAACCACAAATAATTTAGACATTGTCATTCTGCCAGCAATACCATGTTTCTCCGTCCCAGTTCGACCAGCCTCAACGAATCTAGCAAATGAATATCTCCATTGGAATGGCTGGTCTCGTGAACTCAAATTCGGAGGATATTTTATCTTCTTATCGGTTGCCCGTCTGCAATGTGATATACGAGTATAATTAGGACGCGAATGCTTCTGAAGAAATGAAGCCAGCAGTGATACAAGTCTCCATATACCCGTCTGTAGGGTGTAAAGGCTGTGAAATCCAGGGGTTTTCGCTCACAGTTACAAATCTTGCGATATGATTCCGAAGAAGTATCAATATGAAGATATCGACTCTTGTCACTTTAGAAGTTCGATAAATTCTTCTATTCGATATATGGTGTTTCCAATCCATATCAGGCTTTCTTTACAAACCGGTACATGCACGAAGAAATTTCCTTTCGAAAACTTTTAATCTTTACTTTTGATGAATGTCTGCAATGAAAGTTTATAGTATAGTGCGCGCAAAAATAATAGCACACCTGAAAATTTCTCATTATTTTCTAAGCTACTGGATTTAGGTCTCAGTAATATGTTCTACCAACTGCTCAGTTTGTAGAACATACTACTGAAGCTAAAATACACATCCTTACGTGAAAATAATTGGGCTTACAACAAAGGTTGAGGCTTTTGATCGAATTTAATGATTTCTAGGTGTGTAAAAATGATAGCACACCTCGAGGAAATAATTAAAAACAAATAAAGATAAGAAGGAACCTCCACTATTTTTAACTATTGGGTTGTTCGATAATTAATATCGTTTTTATTTCATGTTTTTCAAAGTAAATTTATTCACATTAACAACAAACATTAAACAATGATATATTGACCATTTTGTTGGATGACCTTTTGCCATCTTTCGGTAAGTTGAAAAATTCCACGTTCGAAGAAGTCTTGGTGTTTAGAAGCTAAGAACAGTTCCAACTCATTTTTAAGTCTGATAGGAATTGAAAGTTTTACCATTCAAATGAATTTGAAAGGAGCGAAACAAATGATAGTCTGATGGTACTAAGTCAGGGCTATAGGGTGAATGTGGCATCAGTTCCCAAACGAGCTCCATTTATTTTTGACGGATTATCAGAGGTGTGGGGTCTGATGTTTTAATGATGGTTCCATCACGCCTTTGCAATTGGCCAGTTCATGACTTTTTTCTTGATTTCTTCGTTCAATTTCGACAGTTGATGACAGTAGACATTCGAATCATTTGTTTGGTTTCTTGGAAGCAGCTCAAAGTAGACTATACCCTTCTAATCCCACCCAGAAAGCATAACCTTTTTTCGGTGAATATTGGCTTTGGATGTCGATTGTGGGGGCTCATCTTGCTTGGTCCATGATCGTTTTCGGACTACGTTATCGTAAACAATCCATTTTTTATCACCCGTTATGATTCTTTTTAGAAATGGGTCGTTTTGGTTACGATTCAACAAAGAATCGCATATGTTAATAAATTTGGTGAGGTGGATTTTCTTTTAATTCGTGAGGACGCCAAACATCCAGTAGTTAGTTTACGTAACCAAGCTGTTGCAAGTGCAAGTAGACGGTTGAATTCGATATGTCGAGCTTCTCTGCTATCCCTCGAGTTGTCATACGCCGGCTAGTTTCGATTAACGCTTTTATTTTGTCGTCATCAGTAGTGGTTAGAGGACCAGCAGGTGGTGTATCTTGCACATTAAAATTTCCAGAACGAAAGCGAGCAAACCAACGCTGACGCTGGCGTTCAATAAGGCAGTCCTCACCATAAAGTTCGCACAGTTTTTTTTCCAGCTTGCACCGCATTTTTAACCCTTTCGGCAGTAAAACAATAAAATTACCGGTAATACTTGCTTTGATCGTCCATTTTCAAGTTTGTTTTTAAACAATAATGACGCTCAGTTTTTGACTGAAGATAGTCTAAAGTCGAATCTTTAGAATAGTGTTAACTAAATTATAAATGGATCATTTCACACTTTGTAATGAACATAAGCAGTCGAGCAGCCCCGTGGTAATCAGGAGTGGCTGCTCCTGAAGAGATAAGGTGGTCACCCCGTCGTAACTGCTTAGTTTGTTGTTTTACTAGTGTAAAGTAAACTACATCCGTCAAGTTTCCATACTTTAAGCAGAGATGAGTGGTTCACTTCAGCCACGTTAACATCTTTAGGTTTGACATTCTCTTAGTAATGCAACGACCTTCTTCGGAGAAAGTAACGGTTGCTTTTTGTGTAATGTTTGCGTTTGACTCAAGCCTCCGTGTCCGCTAACTTTAACGAGGCAAAAAATATTGAATTACTGTAGAGTAGATTAATTGACACCTAAAGGAACATTTCTAAAGATAATAAAAATTGATCGGTACGTCTTGTAGAGTAGAGTACGCGTGATAAGTATTTTGTAGTGTAGCTTCGTAGCTCGACAAGAACCCGCCTCATATGATCCCGCAAATGCTAGTCGTCAAGCACGCGTACGCGGTCGTAAAGCGAAGCTAGTTAGTTGGGCTCGGTGTTGTTTATAGCTCGCTGACACTTGTACCAGACCATCGGCACCCGTGCCCTACACGGGCAATTCGAAAAATTACAGCTTTTCACATCAATTTAATGTAAATCTAATTAAGCTTGTGCGCACCAAAAAGTTAATAAATTCGCATTGAAATATCAATCTTTCAGAAAACCCTAATTATTTTCAAGTCGATGTATGTATTTTTTTTTGTACATGTCTAATTAGTAGAGCATCTTAATGACCTGCATTCAGTAAACTAGGAAATAATGAGAAATTTTCAGGTGTGCTATCTTTTTTGCGCGAACTGTAATAGCACTCTGATTGTACCAGATCTGACATCCATATGTCAAAACTGGTCTAACCAGGGTCTTGTAACAGATAATTTTGACCTTTTGATCAATGTGTCTGCAATGAAAGAGTCGTCGAAGGGTCACGACTACTTTTTGTGCTTAACTGAGCATGATTTTGACATATTCAGTATAGTACTCGTATAGATACTGATCAAGATGAACACCGAGATATTGAGCACAGGATTTATGTGGAACCCGTTCGGAACTACCCTCACCAGCCATAATTTGGAAATCCGTCCAATCACGTTTCAGGTCTTGACTAGCCCATTGCAGCATTCTCCGTCAAAAATTGTTTCGCACTTCTACGCATTGATTTTCATTCGCCAATTGTCGATGTAGAGCTGCAGATCATTAAACATTTTTTGAAGATTGCTCTGAACTAGTGTAGCTTTTTGGTCTGTCGTAACGATGATCAGATCATCAGCAAACGCTATCAATGATCGCGTTGGCGAGACGTTAAAATCAAAGCCCTTCAATAGCTTGCGAATGAGTATTGAGAAAAGTAGAGGCGCATCAACAGTCCCCTGCTGTAGATCATCCAAGACCTTGAAGTCGCGCATTGTCATCAGATTTCCATCAGTTACAACAAATGATTTCCCGTATAACGTATTGCACATCATGGCGACAAGGTGTCTGGGGGATCTGTCCTGAAGTACGTTAAAAATTAGTCCATCTAACCACACCGTATCGAACGCTTTCTCCATATCAATTAGACACGTTCAATAGATTCTTTGTTGTTTAGTTTCCAACAGATGTCTGAGGTTACTTTCGTTATCGCATGTATGGTCGAATATCTGGAGCGAAAACCAAATTGGCAATTCGGCATCAGCTCATATTTCTCAATGACGTTTAATGCTTTGTTTAACATCACCTCAAACACTGATGTTAGGCAGTAAGCTGATTGGGCGATACCTTTTAGGGGTCAAAGTTTCTTTTCCTTTCTCAAGATCGGAAATACTTTGGCCACATTTGGGAAATATGAATTATGCAACATATTGTTGAACGTTTTTTTAAATCTAACCGATGACTTTCATTTTGAACTGGAATGAGGAAGACATCATCCCTTTGATTATTGATTTCCATTACGATTGTGTTATGGTCGCTATCCTAAGGAAGCACCTGCAGTTTCCGATGTGGACTATTAAAGCTGAATTCAAGTTTTGCGTCAGCAATGCAGACGTACAAATATGAATTTATCCTAGTGTATGTTGGGAACTCCGCCCCATATAGATTGCACCTGTATTCAATTTGGTTATCTGTTATCCATGATTTCAGGAATACACCTCTTGGATTATTGTTGGCGTTCAGTCATAATATACGAGTATGCCAGGCATTCAGGTCACCGGCAAGAATATAATAATTATGCAGCTTCAAGTCGAGTATTTAAGACAAGGAATTGACCTTCTCCTTGAACTCGAGAACACTTCAATCAGTTGCATAGGAAGAGATAACGGATATGTTATCCCCACCTGGCAGTGAAATTTTGATAACGGGCACTTCAAGAGATTCAAAGTTTTTGAATTCGAATTTATCAGTATTTTGGACACGATAGGGTCTTTTAACCAGTTTCCTGGTGCCACCTCCCCCATTACCGTTTACCCTATCGTTTCTGACGAATTCAAAATCCTTGAATGTCATGGAGTGCCATGAATTAAGGTGGGTTTCAGTGAGAAGAATGATGTCAGGCTTTTGCTTAACAATGAATTCAAGGATAAAGTCACGTCGATTTAGAGTAACAATGGAGTTGAGGCTGATCGAGATGAGACAAAGCCTATCCATGGGAATGTGACTGGATGGCAAGTTATTTTGAGACATTTGAAAGATCTGAACGCTGAAAAACAAAGCTAGTTTTCGTATCTTGCTTGTTGATGGTCTCCGATAAAGAATTAAGTTGAGGATAGGGACTATACGTAACTCGTGTTCTTAACACAGATGAACCATTTTGTTTTGTAAGATGGGAATTAACTAGATTGTGGTGAAGTTTAAACTAAAAAGGCATCTAAATAAATACGACGAGAATATAGAATTGATTAGGATAGAAATGACATGGAAACTTGAACTTGTAAGACAAAAACGTTGACACTTTACTGTGGACCGAATTCTTGGTGATGCGTCCAAACTTGAAATGCATATTCCAAGATACTATAAACATAGTAGAAAGACTAGTCGCAGAATGAATATGAATTGAATCATGCGACGCCGCTGGCGACCACTACCAACACACCTTGCTATGTGGCTTGTCATCTCATGTTGGTTGTGACGGCTGCACATCCCACTTCAATTTTGTCGTGGAATGTCAAGGTGAATTGACAGCCACATGGTAGTGGAGGTGTGGAAGTAGTGGCCGCCACCCAAGAGCTGTCGACGATTTTTCACAATTTCGCGGGTGGGAGTTTGTTTTCCTACTTTTAATCATTCACTTGGACATAATGATCCGCTAAATTTATATCGTGTGAGAGGTGTGTATAATATGAAATCAAAATTAATAGTGTCGCGATGCGAAAAATATTGAAATTTTCGCAGACAAGCCGCATATCAAATGCGTGTCGATTCACTTGCTCAATGTCGAATCCGACTGGCCTTGTGCTTGAAGTTCATCTTCAATCGGAAGATAAGTACAAACTAACAACTGGGTGGTGTACAAAATTCATCACGAAATAACTTTTACTCTTCCGACAATAAAGTAACGTACATGGAACTTGGACCTGATAGTGCTTCTGTTAATTCTAGCGAACAACAAACCCCCGTTGACAAAAGCAACTCATCGTCTTTGGTGGTGCAAAGTGCAATTATCAGTAACAATGCAAATAATGTTAAAAATAGCGTAAAGGAAGTTAGAGATGAAAACGATATCAATGGAACGAACGAGGGCAAAAGCGGTTCTGATCAAACAGACTCGCCAAGAATAGTCAAAAACGGCACTAAGGATTCTCAGACAATTAATTCCATCATTAATTTGACCAATCGTAACAGCAAAACTCGTAGTAATACATCACCAATCAATGAATCTCTGAACTCAGTTACAAGTTCTACAAGTCCAGACGGAAGTTCATCAGCGTCGTCAACAAATACATCACAAAACAAGTACAAGTACAGTCTCAATCTCATCAACGGCACCCACTGCAACAACAACGAAGAAGGAAAATTTAGGCGGGTTTCTGCCAAACAGTTGCATCTTTCCAAGGTTTAAGAATAAAAACAAGGACAAGAATAAGGAAAAAGGGAAGGACAAAGGCAAGGAGAAAAACTCATCCAATCATAGTTCAAAGGAGAAGACGCTCTTGAATTCATTCAAAAAAAAAAAACTACAACTGCCACTACAAATGCTTTCACCAAATCGCATAATCATAATGAACACTCAACGAAAAAACAAGGTAACATTTACTAAGAGGAGTAGTGATTTACTTAAATTCCCGGTCTAACTATATTCAGTAAGGACTATTCCATTTTTTTTATTTCATATATATGAAATATTGGATTATCTTGCCTACTTACTTTTAAGATCTAAATTAGCACGATAATTTTCCCCAAATGCACTATTATTTATACTTACGATAAAAGAATGAAGGGTGACGTAAATTTTGGTGCAAATTTCATAAAACAATATAAGCCTAAATAGTAGTGCCCTATCGTTTTCCAATGTATCTTATTTCTATCATTTAGATAGGAGAAGGCTACAACCAAAAATACACAGAAAGACACTAAAAAATAAGGGAAATTATGTTTTTCAGATAGACAAGATAAACCTTTATCAGTTAGATGAAATGGATACGGGTCACACAAATTACTTTTTCTATCAAGATAAATAGCAATCTCTTAAATACCGACATCTAATAATTGTTAGGTACCTGTAAATCCTACATTCCAGAAAATCAGGAAATTGTATTCTGACTTCAAGCAATGGAGTCAATTTTATTATAACTTGATCAGATTTATATATATATATATATATACATATATATATATATATATATATATATATATATATATATATATATATATATATATCTATATCTATATCTATATCTATATCTATATCTATATCTATATCTATATCTATATCTATATCTATATCTATATCTATATCTATATCTATATCTATATCTATATCTATATCTATATCTATATCTATATCTATATCTATATCTATATCTATATCTATATCTATATCTATATCTATATCTATATCTATATCTATATCTATATCTATATCTATATCTATATCTATATCTATATCTATATCTATATCTATATCTATATCTATATCTATATCTATATCTATATCTATATCTATATCTATATCTATATCTATATCTATATCTATATCTATATCTATATCTATATCTATATCTATATCTATATCTATATCTATATCTATATCTATATCTATATCTATATCTATATCTATATCTATATCTATATCTATATCTATATCTATATCTATATCTATATCTATATCTATATCTATATCTATATCTATATCTATATCTATATCTATATCTATATCTATATCTATATCTATATCTATATCTATATCTATATCTATATCTATATCTATATCTATATCTATATCTATATCTATATCTATATCTATATCTATATCTATATCTATATCTATATCTATATCTATATCTATATCTATATCTATATCTATATCTATATCTATATCTATATCTATATCTATATCTATATCTATATCTATATCTATATCTATATCTATATCTATATCTATATCTATATCTATATCTATATCTATATCTATATCTATATCTATATCTATATCTATATCTATATCTATATCTATATCTATATCTATATCTATATCTATATCTATATCTATATCTATATCTATATCTATATCTATATCTATATCTATATCTATATCTATATCTATATCTATATCTATATCTATATCTATATCTATATCTATATCTATATCTATATCTATATCTATATCTATATCTATATCTATATCTATATCTATATCTATATCTATATCTATATCTATATCTATATCTATATCTATATCTATATCTATATCTATATCTATATCTATATCTATATCTATATCTATATCTATATCTATATCTATATCTATATCTATATCTATATCTATATCTATATCTATATCTATATCTATATCTATATCTATATCTATATCTATATCTATATCTATATCTATATCTATATCTATATCTATATCTATATCTATATCTATATCTATATCTATATCTATATCTATATCTATATCTATATCTATATCTATATCTATATCTATATCTATATCTATATCTATATCTATATCTATATCTATATCTATATCTATATCTATATCTATATCTATATCTATATCTATATCTATATCTATATCTATATCTATATCTATATCTATATCTATATCTATATCTATATCTATATCTATATCTATATCTATATCTATATCTATATCTATATCTATATCTATATCTATATCTATATCTATATCTATATCTATATCTATATCTATATCTATATCTATATCTATATCTATATCTATATCTATATCTATATCTATATCTATATCTATATCTATATCTATATCTATATCTATATCTATATCTATATCTATATCTATATCTATATCTATATCTATATCTATATCTATATCTATATCTATATCTATATCTATATCTATATCTATATCTATATCTATATCTATATCTATATCTATATCTATATCTATATCTATATCTATATCTATATCTATATCTATATCTATATCTATATCTATATCTATATCTATATCTATATCTATATCTATATCTATATCTATATCTATATCTATATCTATATCTATATATATATATATATATATATATATATATATATATATATATATATATATATATATATATATATATATATATATATATATATATATATATATATATATATATATATATATAT